>JALAZF010000494.1:4200000-4553167 GCA_022829125.1 Lathyrus tuberosus
CATGGGACCTCATGGACCTAATCATCAAGTCAATTTAACCTCAGGGGATGCATTAATCAAAAATCAGGAATTAGAGTTTCTTGACCTAATTCACCCCTAAATTGACTTTTGGGACAAAACATGAGCTAGGACCTCAAGGCATGATTTGAGGGCCTCCAATACACCACATTGATCCATTTGTAACAATGGATTGATCCAAGAAGCTTGATGCACAAGTTTCAATTTCATCTGAACCACAATTAGGGTTTTGAGGAAAAAGTCAACAGTGCCTTTGACTTTTGACCAAGACATGCTCCCAAACCTTGGGACATGATTCAATACACCCTATAACACCAATGGAATCCATATATTAAGTTTGATTTAGGTCATGGACTTGATTTCATAGAGGATCGCACAGTTTGGAGTTCATCTAATAAAAAGTCAACTGTGCCCAAAAGTCAAAGTTTGACTTTTTGAGTTTTTGATCAATTATGGTTCCCTAACCCTAAAATGATGTTAATGTGTGATTTGTATCATCATTCATCAATAAAAATCAAAAAAAGTGGGATAACTTGTAAAAGGGGTAACCATAAAAACTTAGAATTTTTTCTAAGTTATGAAACAAAGTGGCTAGGGTACCAACTTCCAAGGATCATAACTTGTGATCCAAGCAACCATTTAGGCTGATCCAAAGATGGATTTGTAGCTCTCATGGCATACTTTAAAAGTATCAACTACACCTCATTCCAATTCCTCAAGGATTTTAAGTTATGGAGTGACCAAAATGACAAAAACATGAAAATGCCACTTTTTCCAACACTTAGTGAAATTTTCACTAAGTCAGAATCTGTTTCACTTTTTCCAAAAAGTAAGAGGATTTTTCACTTGGATCCAAAAAGTATCAAAACAAACTATGATCACACATGTGTTGTATCATATGAGGGCTTTCCAAAATGGCCAAGAACTCCATCAAATTCCACTTAAGATAAGGGTTATGACAGTGGCAAAATGCCTTGATGCAATTGTCATAACAAGGCAGATTTGTGCATTTTGCTCGATTTGATCAAATTGTGCAAATGACAAACAAGTTTATCCATCTGAACACCTCAAGGGGAGACCAAGGAGGGACAAACACTGATCCATAAGCCTCCCAAGTCTTTGGAACTAAAAGTAGCATGTCAAACCTAAAAATGCCTAAAGAGGAGACAAGACTCCGATTTTGTTTTGGAGCATTCAATGGATGAACCAAGGTGGCATGAACCGAGCCATTTCTAACTGAATGAGTCAAGGATAAGCTCTGAACCAAAGACACATAGGCATGTGCTCTAACCTCTAGTCAATGGCTAGAGGAGACTTAAGATTCCAAAATACTACAATTGGCCAAACCTCTGCTGCAGTTGCCATTCCCTATTCGTTGCAAAACAAACTTGTTCTACTATAAATAGAGATCATTTATGCTCAGTTTAAGTACACCAAAGTGTTAGAACAAGAATTGATTCTACATTCCTAATAGTTTTGATAATAACAAACATTATATTATTTAGAACTTGATGCTTCTTAATTCATTTTTTGTGATATGTAGGGAAGTTCTAATGTAAAGAAGTTCTGATATAGAAGCATCACAAGATCCCATCTGAGCGAAGTTCTAATCAAGCGAAGCTCACAAGATCTAAGCAAAGCGAGTTCAAAGCAAAGTTCTAATCAAGCGAAGTTCACAAGATCTAAGCAAAGCGAAGTTCTAATCAAGCGAAGCTCTGATATGGAAGAATCATAGATCTAAACTAGCTAAGTTCTGATGAAGGATGTCTCACGCTTCAGTACCAAAGCTGCATCAAGACAGAAACTCTGATAATGCATCAAATCAACATGGACTCTGATACGCTATCCTCCATATTTATGAGTATCACAAAGCAACGGATTGAAATAGACAAAATCTGTATTTTTGGAAAGAGCATTCAAAGGCATTATTGTCAATCTCCAAAAATAACTCTCACGACTCCAACGGATCAATTATTTTCATCTATTTAAGGGAGCACCTGCAGATGACCAAATACTTGCGCACATACTTTTCACAATTCATCAAGTTCCTCATCTGTTTTCATTATTTGATAAAAATATTGTAAAAACTCACTGTTGTGATAAAGCTTATTAGAAGCATAGTATTTTAAGTTGAAATTCCTTGAGAAAACCAAGTTGTGGTTAAAACTCAAGAAGAAGACAGTGACGATTGTCCCTGTGTCTGTGTAATCTTAATTGATTAGTGGATTAAGTCCTCAAGAGAGAGAGGCGAAATCACCTTGGCGGGTGGACTGGAGTAGTTTGAGTTCAAACGAACCAGGATAACCAACGTGTCTCCTTTTTGCTTTAATTTTTAAAAACCCCAATTCAACCCCCTTATTGTGTTTTTTCGTTTCTTCACAAAGCCATCAAACTGATGCTTTCCTCAAAATCTCCTTCTCACTTCCAAAATTGCCTTCTAAAGCAAGTCACTATCGGGTTTTGAGTTTGAGAGCAATTCCAACCAAACCAATCACACACACACCTCATAAACATCATATAGAAGTGATCCAAACACTTAAACAACATCTGGAACACTGATTTCTCAAAATCACCATCCAACTTCTCAAGCTTTTAGCAGACTTGCAGTTGGGGTACCATCTTCAGTTCCAGCTTGTTTCAAACCATTCCAAGCATTCAGGCACATCACTTGGCACCTAGGGAAGCTATCCACATCATTGGAACCTAGCTGTAACACCTCCAACATAAAACACGATCACCAGCTGCAAGAGGTAAGCCTCAACATGGGCATCTCATGATTTATGCATATTTCCTCGCACAATAATTTTGCCATATGTTCATCATAATCATGCATACAATGTTTCCCCTCTAATACTTGCCTTGTATGAATCGTGTGGGGAATTTCTGAGCCTTCGTGCAGAATCTAGGGTTCTTGAGGTTTCTCTTTGATTTCTTATTCCATGCTTAAAATAAATGAAATTAAAGACCATAGACATGATCGTGAGATGAAAACGAGTATATTGATGTGTGGATTGCATGATTTCGTCAAGTATTCAGTGAGATTGGTGAGAAAATGCAAATCTGCAGAAACAGAGGGGTGGCGCGTGTTCTTGGTGTGTTCTTGGCGCCATTTTTGAATATTCAAATATTTGAATTTTGTGATTTTATTTAATTGATTCAAAAATTAATTTCTCTCTGAATTTTAATGATTTTGAGTTGATTCTTTTTTTAATAATTCACAAAAATGTTAAAATATTTTATTTTACAAAAATTTCCAAAAAATATTATTTATTTCATATACTTGATATTTTTTCAAATAATTAATTTTTATTTGTTTTTTAACATTTAAAATATTTTTTCCTTCTTGATTTTCCAAACTTGAATGGTTCTTAATCATTTTATGGATAAAAACATGATTTTTGAAACATTGATCCAAGATCGCCACTCATTTTTCACATGTTTTCAATCCTTTTTATTAATTTTTTAACAAAATTAACTCCTTTTTAAACAAAATTAGGGTTTTGATTAATTCAACCCTCATCAATCATTTTAAAACTCTTTGGGCCTCTAATAGAGTGTAAGACCCAACCCCTTTTGAAAATCAAAATGATTTTTGGGCCTCGGTCATCATATAAGGCCCACCGTGTTTTCAAACCTCGGCGTGATCGCCGTGTTCAAAATAAAACTTGGGCCTCTCCTTGAGTTGTAAACCTCATTCTTTTTCTTAAAACAAAACACTTTGGGCCTCTTGGTAGAGTGTAAGTCCCATCCTTTTGTAAATAAAAACCTTCTTTGGGCCTCAGTGTATTGTATAAGTCCTGATACCGTCAAAAGGTTCGGCGCGATCGTCGCCCTTTTTTACAAAAACCTTGGGCCTCTCCCTGAGTTGTAAGCCCCACCACCTATATAAAAACTCTTTGGGCCTCTAATAAAGTGTAAGACCCAATCCCTTTTATTGAAACCAAAATATTTTGGGCCTCAGTCATTGTATAAGACCCAACACATTTTTCAAAAACCTCAGCGTGATCGCCAGTTCAAAATAATCCCTTGGGCCTCTCTTTGAGTTCTAAGCCCCATCATTTGTACAAAACTCTTTGGGCCTCTAATAGAGTGTAAGACCCAACCCCTTTGTAAATAAAACAATTTTTGGGCCTCACATACTGTATAAGTCCCTCTGTACGATTTTCAAAACAACGGTGCAATCATCGTTAAAATTTGGGCCTCTCCTTGAGCTGTAAGCCCCAACAATCTTTTCAAAGCACTTTCTCCTTTGATTTTGAAAACAATATTGTTATCAAAACTTTCTTTGTTGAACAACTAACAAAACAGCATGGAAGCTCTACAACGGGTAAGTGTTTATCCGCTTTTATTTATCGCTTTCATATGTATATAACTGTATTGTGGGGCTGTTTCATTGTAAGTATCTGAAATTCTGGTACCAGATATGTGATGTTACGTGTGATGTCACAAACAACACACTCTGCAATGGACAATGTAAAACAACAGAAGAGTACACAAAGAATTATTCACCCAGTTCAGTTAAACAACTTACTCTGGGGGCTACCAAGCCAGGAAGGAATTTCACTATCAGTAGAATTAATTTCCAGATTCAACATCCCAGTTGACATCTCTTAAACTTAATCTTTACCTAATGAACTTTCTACCTAAGAGACCACTTAGGTATGAGAACACTACTCACTTCCTAAAACACCTCAAAGATTACACTTTGAGACCCACCTTGATCCTGCTTACAAGCTTTGATCAAGTAACAACACTCTCTTGCTTCACAGCTCTAAGAGAGTACACCTTACAACTCACCAATTCAACCTAGAATGGTTTACAAAATACTCGTACAAAAACAATGATTGATACTCAGTCTATGCTCTCTATCTTCTATCCTTTTTCTTCAGGATTGATGCACTTTATATATCTATTTGATTTGGTCTTGGATCTGCTACAATATCTGACCTGATTTGTTATTTAAAACTGAATCTTCAAAACAGATTTTCTCTCCAAAATCTTCTTAAATCTTCAGCCTTTAAACACTCCTACAAATCTGCATCAAATCTGTTTGCAACAGAAAATATCTCCTCCAAGATATTCGCATCCAATAACTCTAACAGCTCTCCCAAAATCCAGCTAATACGCTTAACCGTAAAAACATCTCAAACCTGATGTTTTAATGATCTGCATATCTGATGTCATGACATCGCATGTGACATCAGAGTTCAAAATTTCAACAACTTAAAAAATATAACATTAACCAATGTTAAGACTCAAAGTTAAGACATCACCCATGTGACATCATCATTGAACAACTTTGTTTTACCAAAATTCTAGCCAATCCAAGAACTAACAATCTCCCCCCTTTGGCTAATTTTGGCTAAAACAATTTCTGCAACATCAGAGACTTCAGCAGCGGATAAAAAATTAGTATAAAACCCCTAGCAGCACTTCTTCAAACAGCTCCCACTTCAAAATGTTGCACACACTCCATCAGCTCAAAAAAACAACAATGGTCAAGCTCCCCCTAAAAAATTGAACCAAGCTGAGCTGTTCAAACACACTCCCCCTCAACTTATGCACTTCTGCATCACAACTAGTAACACTACTTGGCATGGGTTAACTCTCCCCCTTTTTAGCCACAATTGGACAAACCTCAACTTGAAGTCCTTCTAACAACCAGTTAATCCTAATCTAGCTCTCATTGTCAGTCTAAAGACAAGACAAATCATAGAACATAAAAAGTGCTTAAAAAGCCATAATATTCAAATTACACAATTAAGCACATCAAGTGCCGAACAAAACAGCAAAAGCAAAAAAAACTATTGTCTAGCAAAAACAAAAAAAGAACTAATCTTCATCAGAGCTAGGGCCATATTCACCATCCTCTTCATCTTCCTCAGAATTGACACCTTCAGCATTGACATCATCATTATCATCTTGTTCCAAGGACTGGATCAGCTTCTCAATCTCATTCTTTCTAATCATGCTGGTACTGATCACAACATCCAGATCCTTGCAAGTAGCCTTCAATTCGGCAAGCAAATCAGCCTCAGTACTTTTCTTCTTGTTACCAGCATATGATGTTGAGACAATGTCTGGAACATGACTCCCAACAAACAATTTTGGATGCAGAGATAATGTAGACTCCCTCTTGCAGGCTGTATCTGAACTTGTCAATATGCCAGGATGTTGTTTCAGAATTACTCCACAAATGAGAGATGAGAATGCTATAGGCATTTTGATAGCATTAGTGGTGGCATGTTTCACAGTCTGTTCAAAAATATATGATCCATAGTCAAATTTCTTCTTAGTGCCCACAACATAAATGAACCTTCCTAATCCCACATCTGTTGTGGTTTTATGATTAGTAGGCACCCAATTTGCAGCTCCAATTCTGTGCAAGATAGCATACTTAACACTAAGTTTGCTAGTTGATAATTTTCCTTTCAAGGGCCACACCTTTACTTGACCAGCAGTTATCTCCTTCCAGACATCATTATCAGTAACTTCTAACTCTGTAAACTCTTCTTCTTTTCTTCCTAGGTAATTGTTGATAACCTCAGGAGAGAACTCAATACATTTGCCTCTAACAAACACTTTCATGAAATCCACACTTCTTTTGTCAGAAATATTCATCGGAATGTTAACCATAAATTCCTTAACTAGACTGTCATAACACTTGGAGAACCCACACACAATCTTTATCAATCCAGCAACCTTTATCACCTCTATGACTTCTTTAATTTCCATAGCCTCTTTGCCAATGTCTCTTTCAAGAGCAAGTCTTCTTTGACAAACAAATTTTCACATGGAAGCACTGCTTGCATAATGGAATGAAATGTTGTCAACAGGAACATCAGGTATCTTGTCAGCAATTCTCTTCAAGATTGACTTTCTCATAGGGGTGATGTCTTGAACATCATCCTCAACATCATACTCTGATTCAGATTCTTCCACTAGCTTCCTCTTTCTGGGATTCACATCAACTTTGCTCGATGTTTTTGTAGGACCAACAATAGAAGTCTTTTTCTCTTTCCTTCAGCTGACTTCTTTGGAGAAGATTCCACATTCTTTCCTTTCCTTGATTTCAGTCTCTTGGCAAGACTAGGAATAGCATTTCCAATCACTTCATCATCAGACAGGTCAACAACATTTACCACATCTTCATTCTTCTTTCCATCAGGGCTAGTTTCAACATTCCTTTCAGGCGATGTTCTGACATTTATTTCAACATCAGCTTCCTCATGAACCCCTTCTTCTTCACCACCTACTTCAGCATCTTCAATGACAGACATAGCCAGTCTGTGAAGATTTGTATCAGCACTTTGCATGTCCTCCTTTTCAGCAGGAATTTGTCTAAGGGGAACAGAAATGCCTTTTACAGACAAACCCTTATCCAAAATTTTGGTGGCAATCTGATTAAGACTGCGATCAACATCAAGCCTCTCTTCAACAGCTTGAGAGGTGGAAGACCTAGATGCAGATTTACCGCTAAAAAGTACACTAGTGACTAGCCTCTTAGTTTCATTATCATTAAATTTAGTTGCAGCCCTTTTGGGTTGAAGTTTGGAAGGTCTTGACTTACCAGATTCAAGAACCATCATGGAGATGGGTGTTATATTCAACGCTTCTTCTGCAGAGCCCTCTTCTGAAGATACCCTAGCTTTATCTCGCGATGAACTTTGTGAAGCAGATTTTTTAGATGGAGATGATATATGTTTTGACATTGTTCCTGTGAAGCACTTGAGGATCAGAGAAGGATTGCTACTTCTGTTGATGGAGAAGGAGACGAACAGTCTAGGGGTATGGTTTTTGGTGAAGTGTGTCATAGCTACAATAGGAAATGATGGCCTAAAGTATGGAGCCTGATTTTGTGGATCACTTAAACGCCCATCAATGAGTTTCTCCCCCCAAAATAACTTTCCTTTTAAATTTTTAAAAGGATTCACACCATAAGTTATTAACCCTACTTGACCTTTCAACATGCTCAGACTTTCACACTTAATGTTACAGTCTGATGTCACAACATCAACGTTAACATCACCAGATGAGCTGACCTCTTGAGGTACCCATTGATAACAATTATCTTTGGATCTGACTCCTTTCATAACTACCTCATTTTCCTCATTAGTTATCAAACACTCATCTTTAGTGTAGCTGACCTTATATCCATCATCACAGAGCTGACTTATGCTAATCAAGTTAGCACTCAAACCTTTGACAAGAAGCACATTGTCAAGATCAGGTCCATCATGACACTTCACTTTTCCAACACCTTTTACCACCCCTTTCTCTCCATTTCCAAAAGTGACATCAATTAAGGAGCAAGAATTGACATCCACCAATTAGTTTTTGAATCCAGTCATGTGCTTTGAACAGCCACTGTCAAAGTACCATCCATCCTTAGCAGAGTGTCTATCTGAAATGTGAGCCAATAGACATGTAACCTCAACTTTAGGAACCCACTGTTTAACAACCTTGGGCCTGTTATCCTTCTGTCTAGGTTTAGGGATAGACTTGGGATAATCATGAAGCTTGAAGCAAGAAAATTGCATATGGCCAAATCTTCCACAATAGAAGCACCTTACTCTTTCTTCTCTGAAGTTGTTAAACTTCCTTCCACCTTGATGATGAAACTATTGTGGCTGCCATCTAGAATACTGGTGTTGTTTTCTTCCATAGTTTTCCTGTCTCCTGTAGTGAGGATTCTATCTCTTAGGTTGTCTTCTATGGTGATGTGGCTTCCTTCTTCCATAATAATGAGGCACAACATTATTATATTCAAAGCCATACATGTTCCCCTGATGTTGAGACATCTAATGGAACATGTTAAACCTAGGAGCCTGCATACTCCTATGGTATTGGGGAGGCATATACTGCCTAGCTCCATAAGTATGTACCTTCCCTTGATGAGTACCATGAGCATACCTTTTCCCAACATTTTAAGGCTGTTGGTGAGCAACCTGATTGGGTTTAGGATTATGTCTCTTTTTGTTATGTTGAGACATTGGTTGAGACATGTCCTTTTTAGTTCCTGAAGTACTAGCTTCAGCAGAAACCTTCTCTTCAACAAATCCTAAGCCAGGTTTGTCTCCTGATACTTTTTCTTCCTGAAGGATCTTATCAAGAGTATCAGATCCACTGTTCAACATTCTAACAGATTTTGTCAATTGATCAAGTTGAGATTTAACCAACAAGACTTCATTTTCAAGATCAGCTTTAACAGTCTGAAGCTGAACAATTTGTTTCTTTTGTTTCTCACTTTCTTGACATACCTCTGCACTCTTCAGACATAACTCTTGATAGGAGGCTGCTAACTCCTCAAAAGTCAGTTCCTCATCACTTGATTCTCCATCAGACACACATGTCCCTGTTAAAGCTCTGACATGCTTGGCTGACTCTTCTTCACTTTCACTGTCAGTATCAGACCAGGAAACTGTCATGCCCTTCTTCTGCTTCTTAAGGAATGTAGGACATTCTTTCTTGACATGCCCATAACCTTCACACTCAAAGCATTGGATCCCTTTGTCTTGAGCAGTCTTCTCTTCATCCTTTTCTTTTGATTTGCTGATGTCAGAGGAGATGTTCTTAACATTGGGTTTGTAGTTTCTATTCATTCTCTTGAACACCTTGTTGAAATGTCTTCCCAGCATAGCAATAGCCTGACATAGCTCCTCCTGAGATTCAACACCATTCCCTTTCTTCTCTTCTTGAGTATTAGATACCAAGGTTATACTCTTGGTCTTCTTTTCAGGTTCCTCTTCATTCAACCCTAACTCAAAAGTTTGAAGAGATCCAATTAGCTCATCAACTCTCATTTTGCTGATGTCTTGAGCTTCTTCAATTGCAGTCACCTTTATCTTATATCTCTTGGGAAGGGACCTAAGGATTTTCCTCACCAGCTTTTCTTCAGTCATCTTTTCTACAAGAGCACTAGAGGCATTAGATAGCTCAAGAATACTCATATGAAAGTCATGAATAGTTTTATCTTCCTTCATCTTTAGACTTTCAAACTTTGATGTCAGAAGTTGAAGTCTTGACATCTTAACCTTTGAAGTTCCTTCATGAGTAGTCTTCAAGATGTCCCAAGCTTCCTTAGAAACTTCACAGGTATTGATCAACCTGAATATGTTCTTATCAACTCCATTGACAATAGCATTTAAAGCTTTGGAATTACCAAGGGCAAACTCATCTTCTTCCTTGGTCCATTCTTCTTCAGGTTTCAGTTTTGAGCTGCCTTCTTTTTCTTTCCCAGCATCATCTTTCTCAATAAACAACAGGTGTTTTTCATTCTTTTATGATAGCCTTCCAAGCCCTGCTGTCCAAGGATTTCAAAAAGGTAATCATCCTTGGCTTCCAATAATCATAATTAGAGCCATCCAAAATAGGGGGTCTATTCACAAATCCACCAACTTCCTAGTCCATCTTTACCAGAAAGTATCAGCCCTAGATCTCACCCAGATGCAAAGCAGGATGCCTGCTCTGATACCAATTGAAATTTTGGTACCAGATATGTGATGTTACGTGTGATGTCACAACAACACACTCTGCAATGGACAATGTAAAACAACAGAATAGTACACAAAGAATTATTCACCCAATTCAGTTAAACAACTTACTTTGGGGGCTACCAAGCCAGGAAGGAATTTCACTATCAGTTGAATTAATTTACAGACTCAACAACCCAGTTGACATCTCCAAAACTTAATCTCTACCTAATGAACTTTCTACCTAAGAGACCACTTAGGTATGAGAACACTACTCACTTCCTAAAACACCTCAAAGATCACAATTTGAGACCCACCTTGATCCTACTTACAAGCTTTGATCAAGTAACAACACTCTCTTGCTTCACAGCTCTAAGAGAGTACACCTTACAACTCACCAATTCAACCTAGAATGGTTTACAAAATAATCGTACAAAGACAATGATTGACACTCAGTCTATGCTCTCTATCTTCTGCCCTTTTTCTTCAGGATTGATGCGCTTTATATAGCTATTTGATTTGGTCTTGGACCTGCTACAATATCTGACCTGATTTGTTATTTAAAACTAAATCTTCAAAACAGATTTTCTCTCCAAAATCTTCTTAAATCTTCAGCCTTTAAACACTCCTACAAATCTGCATCAAATCTGTTTGCAATAGAAAATATCTCCTCCAAGATATTCGCATCCAATAACTCTAACAGCTCTCCCAAAATCCAGCTAATACGCTTAACCCTAAAAACATCTCAAACCTGATGTTTTAATGATCTGCATATCTGATGTCATGACATCACATGTGACATCAAACTTCAAAATTTCAACAACTTAAAAAATATAACATTAACCAATGTTAAGACTCAATGTTAAGACATCACCCATGTGACATCAACATTGAACAACTTTGTTTTACCAAAATTCTAGCCAATCCAATAACTAACAGTATCCTTTCACATCCTTTTATATACTTGTCAAATATCAACTGTGTAATACTAGTATAGTTATTTAGAGTTTTCCCCGGCAACTACGTATAGAACTAGGTAAAGCCCTGTTGATCACTCTTAAATACAAACGAAACTAGATCCCCCGTAGGATTCCATATACAGTATTTCCTTCTCTTGGGGTTAATCAATATAGAACAAAGAGAAAGGCAGTATTCTCGGCGAACCTTTTCTCAGACTGTCACCCTTAGAAATTGTCAAAGAAATTCTAACTCCCCAGAGTTGATATATTCTCCGTGAATAGCATCTCTTGAGTTTCTTCCAAATTCTCGAACTTTCCTGGAATGATCTCTTCTCTGTGAATTGCATTTCTTGAACTTCTCTTGGTTTGGGGACCCACAGGCTTCCTAAAAGCATCCCCGCCTCCTCTTGGGCTTTGTACAAGGACCCTTCGGCTTCTTAGAAGTTCTCATGCCTTCTCTTGGGCTTAATACAAGGACCCTAACGACCTCTTAAAGGTATAAGACAGAACTTAGTCATCCTTTGCTAGAGAAGTCTTTCCAGTGTAAAACCTCTGGCCACTTTAGGGTTGATCCTCATCCCTTAAAAGCCCTTACCCTCCTTTGGGCACCCTACAAAAGATAAAACTCTTCAACACCAGTAGACTTGGACAGTCTAAACCCCTTGAGTCTCAAAGACATTTTCAAGTTCCTTTCGAACATAGGAAGAAACACTGATCATTCTGGATAAATCTCCAGCAGAATCCTGGCCTCTCTCATGAGGGCTCTCCCACTTGGACCTGCCTCGGGATCTCAATAAACCCCAGCAAAAGTTAGCTTCCTCTTAGGCTTTGTATAATGATCCTTTCCTCAGGAAAGTCAGCCTCCTCTTGGCCTTTGTACAATCATTCTCCCCAACAGAGCTAACCTTTTCACTCTCTTGTTGAGTATAAAAGACTCTCTTGTTGAGTCAATCTCCTTTTAGCCTCTATCTCGGGCTTCCTACGAGACATCATCAAATCACTCTCTTGTTGAGCATAAAAGACTCTCTTGTTGAGTCAACCTTTTAACCTCCATCTTAGGCTTCGTATAAGACAGATAAAAGTACTCTCTTGTTGAGTCAAACCTTTTTAGCCTCCGTCTTGGGCTTCGTACAAGATACATATAAAAGCACTCTCTTGTTGAGTCAGTCACTCGTTAGCACTCTCTTGTTGAGTATAAAAGACTCTCTTGTTGAGTCACTTTCCTTTTAGCCTCTATCTCGGGCTTCGTACAAGACAGCAAATCACTCTCTTGTTGAGTATAAAAGACTCTCTTGTTGAGTCAACCTTTTTAGCCTCCGTCTTAGGCTTCGTACAAGACACATATGAAAGCACTCTCTTGTTGAATCAACCCTTTTAGCCTCTATCTTGGGCTTCGTACGAGACAAATAATAAACACCCTCTTGTTGGGTCAATAGCCTCCTCTTAGGCTTTGTATAGAGAAATCCCCGGTTGAGTCAATCAACCTTTTAGCATTAACTTGTGCTTTAATCAAGGCACCCAAACATCGACAGTTCCTCTTTAGAGATGACAAGTTCTCTCTCAGTCAAACCTTTTAGCTTCATATCTTGGGCTTTGAACAAGATATAAATACTCCTTTTAGCCTCTGTCTTGGGCTTTGAACAAGACACCAAAACACCTTTTTCTCCCCTAGAATAGGAGGGAACTACGATCGCTCTGATTTCCTTGTTTCCTTAAACGGGAATACGTAGGCATAAGATTGAAAAATCTTAGCGAGCATACTAATCCAAAACTCAAAATCCAGTACCTCCATCAATCAACCCAAAAGCATCCAATCTATACACTTTACCAAAAACCTCACAAATAGTCCAGACACTGTGTTCTTAAGCAAAATAACCTAAGACATACCCCCCTTTTGATAGCATCTATAAACCAACAGTTTTGACTGTTTAACCTCAGTATACAAGCAGGGTTAATTGGAGAAATCTATTTCCCTTCCTTAATAAGCTTCACAGGATAAAAAATGAATCGAACTGTAGTACCAATGCGATAGTGATTCGAAACCACAAAAACCGCGCTACGAGAATATCCCAATGAAATTTCAAAATCCAATGGTTCACATGCTTGGAAATGAAGTTACATGGTGGTCTTGATTGAAAATGATGTATTGTAGTAAATGCAAGTGGATTCTTGAAATGTCTTGAAGTGTCTACAATCTTCCACATGATGCTAGAACCAAGTTAACCCAAAAAAAGTAGAAGAAAAGTTGTTGTCATGAAAAGTGCAGAAATCTTCCAAAATGCAAGGGTTAATCGATTAACCATTTTGGCCTAGCAAATGGTTAATCACTTAACACAACCAAAACTTGCCCAATTTGCTTGAAAAAAGGTGTTATGGCCATGGTTCTAATTTTTGACTATTTGCTTTGATTAATAGGCATGGAAACCCTTGTATTTTGCTTATATTGATGATGCGATGACTTTGTGAGGATGCGATTAATCATACTTTGAAACCTTCTGAAATTCTGAATATTCCTGCAACAAAACTATGGAGAAAAAATGATAATGTGTATGCCGACAATGCGGATGCACATGCTTATGCAAAAAGACAAAAGGGGAGGTCAAATTTTGGGTTACGAAAATCATCGCTTTCTAGAACTGGAAATTTTTTACTTAGGCTCACAGGATATCTCCCTCACTGTGACAGAAGTCTCACTCACCTCATCGGAAATTGCCATAGCAAATCATTTATATATAAATCCCAAATTAATAAAACATTTTCAAAAATATCTAAGTAAAATTTAAATGATAAATTTCTAAAAAGTTGTACCTCTGATATTTTTGGATACCTTCAATATTCATTTTAAAAATATACAATGATGAATCGATTAAATACAAGAGAACTAATGAAAAATTCAATCTTATTCAATGATATATCAACTAAATACAAGAGATCTAATGAAATGAAATGAAAATTTTAAAATTTTCAAAATGGTCAAAATTTTAAAACTGATCAAAGATGAAAATATCCTTTAGATCTACTTACACAACAATTTGATCTATCATTTTCTAGTACATATGGCTAGAGAAATGAAAACTAAAACCCCTGAATCATTGAGAGTTTTGGAAAACAAGAAAGGGAGAAAGACAGAGAGATTTTGAATAAATACCTTCTTTCGTATAAGAGATCTTGCTGCTAGTCAACTTGAATATATCTGGTTTAGAAGAAATTTGACAAAAATGGTTGAGCACAGAGGAAGGATGGAAGTCGTGACCTCTAGAGCAAAGGAGGATAAGAGAGAGAAAATTTTGTGAAAATGAGAAAAGAATTGTGATGTTTGCTATTTATAGGGAGGTAGATGAAATAAAATAATATAAAGACTTTACTGGTTCCAATTGTGTGTGTTGGACAAGTGAATAAGCAACAAAGTTTTAAACAATTTTGCAAAACAAACAAAGAATAAGCAACAGAATAAGAAAAATCATAGAAAAGATAGAAATACCATAGAAGTAAATATATGACTGAAATGTAAAGAGATAAGGGAAGAGAAAGATGCACCAAATTAATAGAGGTTCGAACTAACATCTTGGCCTACTCCTCTCCCCAAGAATTTCTTGTTAAGAGATTTCATTACAATGTGAGCTTTTTAGAGGTTTTCCCCACAAATCTCCTTACAAGCAGACACGAGTTTTACAGTGCCTATCCTCCAAACCAAAGAGGAGTTATAACTATTGAGACATCCCAACCAAACACAAGATTTTACCACTACGACGATCTTTTACCAAATGAGAGCTTTTAACACCATGCTAAGCTCACAAACGAAACATGAATTTTAATTTTGGAGACCTTTCAACGAAATAGATGTTTTACCAACTTCACCTCAACAACCAAACAAGAGATTTTCAAATGGTTTAGCTCACAACAAAAACAATCTTCACACAAGAGAGATATTACAACAATTCACCACGTCAGAACCAAACATTCTCACAAGTAAAAATTCACTCTCAAAGCATTAAGAAAAAAATGAAGAAATAAAAAGAAAGAGAGGAGAATGGGAGAAAGTATTCAAATTACATTTTCTTGTGTATCTTAAAATTAGGGGAAACCTCTATTTATAGGAAAAAGTGTGTCTTAAAAGTGGAAAACATCCATGGGATTTTTATGCTCATAATCGATTATGTATTTCACATAACCGATTATGTAATTCCTATATGGAATGTTTTTAAATGGATCTATCACTAATCAAATAGAATCCCTAATAATCGATTATAATGCGTTACTAAATACATAATTGAGTAAACCTAATGTGCTAATTGATTCTCTACTGTAAGCTACAGTTATAAAAGATTATTCAATTTAGTAACTAACTAGATACTAGCGAAAAACATCTTATGGTGATTTATATGAGAAGAGAGACTGTTCGATTATTTTAAAAGTGTTTGATTTTCATTATTAATGTTGAACATGTGACTTCACACAAGAGGGAGGAGAAATTTGAAAAATATTTACAATTATTTTCAGGGTATAAAAACATTTTAAAACATTTTATGATTTAGCTATGGAAATTAAGAAAAAAAAGTGCAAAATGTAAAGAGTTAAGAGATAGAGAGATAACACGAAGAATTATAGAGGTTCGGTAAAAACGAAGAGACATAATCCTCTCCCCAAGATTTGTTCTTGAGAGTATCCAATAAATATTAATATCTTTTAGTAGGTTGAACTCTTAAACCCCCTTATACAAGGCAAATGAAGCTTATGGCTAACTTCTAGCCAAACAATGAACGCAAAAAAGAAGCGATTAGTCCTCCTTCTAAATGGCATATTGAAGTGATTAGTCTTCTTTCCAAATAGAAACTTGAACCGGTTTGTCCCTCAGGTAAACCGAGATTTTACCCAGGCTTATCTCAAAATAAGGAGAGCTTTTGAACTAGGCTAAGATCACAAACCAAACCAAGGTTTTGACGGGATGACCATTGTAACACCCATACATAAAACTCATACATCAAAGCATAAATATTATATATAGATCCAAGCGTTTGGTACTGAAACACATAAGCTCCTAGTTAACACATTGTATACAAATAAATGCCCTAAAGTACAAAGTACAAAAACCTAAGGCATATTATACACAAGATGTGCAAATGATAAAAACTAAGAACTAGATCAACAATGATCCCAAAATACACTTCGCTACGGAAGCTAGCCATCAACAAGCAAGGAAAAGATCACACGACCTTATCCTTACCCTTCTCGGAACCTGAAGCACCTGAAATACATCAACAACGTGGGGTGAGATACATCAAATCTCAGTGAGTTCCCTATCTTATGGATTCTCTTGGATTAACAAGATTCTAACAATCCTAACTCAAGTCCGGGGAGAAGGGGAAAGGACTCTTGAGCTCACATTTCAATTCTCACACTATATGGAAACATGCCATGAGTTCATTAACTCAAAAGTATCACTAATCGATAACCATACCAAGGTACCTCCTGTTCCCGTCCGCTTCTACATCTAGAAGGTGACCCGAGTCATAGATCCTTGTAATCTACTTGACATACGAATAGATTCGGGTTCTACGGGCCATTAACCGTTATGAACCATCACTTCACACGGGCCATTAACCGTCACAAGCATACGCTCCATGGGTACCATTCGTACAATACGGGGAATCAAACCTGCCAAGTAGTTGTGCATCCATTTCAGAGGAGTCTGAGACTCATGAAACTACACTCAAGATAAACCGGTTACGATTACGTAATCACGCGCACGAACATGATTGTATTCGACAATCACTAGGCTATCATGCCTCAAGGCCTCTCTTGCCTTTCAAACCACAAAGGTTGACCAACATGTTCCATACTAGTGTCTCCAAACCTTCTAACTTCTCCTATAGTTCATAAGGGGTTTTTCCTCACTCTTTCTATTCTCTTTCCATATTAACATGCAAATTCAATTACAATCATGTTAAACAATAATAGGATAGGCAAGGCATCTCACAATTGCATAATAGAATAATTTATAACAATTAAAACATAATTAAAACACTTTTGAACTTTCCCGATTATTTAGTCGGTCGGTAAAATCGACATATTTCATCTCCATTGCATAGAATATCTTCTCGGCTTTACATCGATATAAAGAATGATTGAATCCGATAAACGAGTCGAAAGTTATGAATTTTCCCGTTTTGGAAGAAAACTTCAAGTTCCAGGTCGCGCTAAGCGCGCACGCTTCTGCCTGTAGGGATTGCAGGAATTCAACACCGCGCTGAGCGCGCTCTGCGAAACTCAGAAAAATACCAAAGCAACAACAGAATTTTCCTATACGCCAAACCTCCTCCAAACCACCAACAACTACCAACAGAGGTTCAACAACATAGTTTGAGCATGGTTTGCACAACAATAACTTCAAAACACACATTTCATCAAGAACACAAAAGTTCTATAAACCTAACTTTTCCAAAATCATCAAAATCAAACAAAACATTAAAACAATCAACAACACATGTTTCTATAATCATATTGATCATTCATTTCAATTTCTAACGAATTCTAACCGTTAAAACATCGATTTCCATAAATTCGACCTAAACCAAACATTTACAAAACTTCTAAAAATTGGTACTAACTAGAACCCACCTTGAGAGATGATGAAAATGAGGAAGATGAGATGATTGGATGAAGTTTGGATCAATGGATGATAATTGTTCTTGGATTTTCTTCCAAAACCCTTTTCTCCTCTTTTTCTCCTTCCTTTCTCTTTTCTTCTTTCTTTCCTCTTCTTTTCCTTCCTTTCTCTTTCTTTCCTTTCTTACTATCTTTTTCTTCTTATAGGTTTGGAAAGTGGAAGGAAAATAAGTAACAAACTTAGTATTAAAAATAATACTACTAAATTTCTAAAAAGTCTCTAAAGTCCAAATTAAAAAAATACGGGGTATTACATCCTCCCCCCCCCCCTTAAATAGAAATTTGTCCTCGAATTTAAAAGATTACCTGAACAGATGAGGGTAAGCATCTCGCATTTTCGATTCAAGTTCTCAAGTTGCATCACCCGGATGCGTTACATCCCACTGCACCTTGACGAGAGGAATATCCTTGTTCCTTAATACTTTCATTTCTCTTCCCACAATGCGACTCGGTTGAGGTTCAAAAGTCAAGTCTGCTTCTATTTCAATCGTATCCGATAGAATTGGCTGAAGAGGATCTGGAACAAATCTGCAAAGTTGAGATACATGAAAAACATCATGCATTTCCGACAGAGAAGGAGGTAAGGCCAACCTGTACACTACTTCGCCAATCCTTTCTAAAACTTGATACGGTCCCACGTATCTCGGACTTAACTTCCGTGACTTAAACCGTCCTTTCAGTCTTAATCTCGGAGTAACTTTCAAAAACACATGGTCACCTTCTTCAAATTCTAAAGGTCTTCTCCATTTATCCACATAACTCTTTTGTCGATCTTGTGCTTATTTAATTTTCTCGTGGATCATTCAAATCTTTTCCGTAGTCTCTTGGATAATTTCGGGTCCCAAAATTCTATCTTCACCAACCTCCGCCCAACACAAAGGTGTTCTACATTTTCTCCCATACAATGCCTCATACGGAGCCATACCGATGCTCGCATGATAACTATTATTATAAGAAAACTCAATCAACGGTAGAAGTTCCTTCCAATTCCCCTTACTCTCTAACACACAAGCTCTCAACATATCCTCCATCGTTTGTATCGTTCGCTCAGTCTGACCATTCGTCTATGGATGATTAGACGTGCTCAAACGCAACTCCGCCCCCATAGCTTGTTGAAAAACTTTCCAAAACCTTGAAGTAAACTTTGGATCTCTATCCGACACGATATTAGAGGGAATACCATGCAATCTCACAATTTCGGCAATAAATAACCTTGCAAGATGACTCACTTTGGAGGTAGTCTTCACGGCCAAGAAATGCGCCGACTTTGTCAACCGATCTACTGTTACCCAAATCGAATCATAACCACCTTGCGTACGGGGTAAACCTACTGCAAAATCCATAGAAATACTATCCCATTTCCAAATTGGGATTTCTAATGGTTGCAATAATCCACCCGGTCTTTGATGTTCAATCTTAGCTTGTTGGCATACCGCACATTCCGACACGAAGACCGCAACATCTCTTTTCATACCGGACCACCAATAGTCCTTCTTTAAATCTTGATACATCTTTGAAGAACCCGGTTGTATAGTGAAGGCACCCTTATGCGCTTCCTCTAAAATCCTTCTTTTCAAAGTCGCATCGTTCGGAACGCAAATTCTTTGGTTAAACATAATCATTCCATCGCAAGCGTGCATAAAACCCGGTTGACTTAGCATCTCTTGCAACTTCTCATCCAACAATTGTCCTTGTTGAATTTCAACTCTTAAAGTAGAATTGACATTCAAATTCCCCATAATCGCTCCATTAGGAGTCCACACAAATTGAAGATTTAAATCTCTAAACTTTTCCAACAACGAATATTCTAACATCATCAATTCGGCCTTTCTCAAAACTTTCCTACTCAAGGCATCGGCCACTTTGTTCGCTTTACCCGGATGGTATTTTAGCTCTAGATCATAATCCTTTAAATATTTCATCCACCTCCTTTGACGCATATTCAACTCTTTTTGGTCAAAGAGGTACTTTAAACTCTTGTGGTCACTAAACATTTCAAAATGTACTCCATACAAACAGTGACGCCACACTTTCAAAGTAAACACCACCGCCGCTAATTCCAAATCGTGGGTTGGATAATTCTTCTCGTGAATTTTCAATTATCGAGAAACATAAGCCACCACGTGACTTTCTTGCATTAAAACGCCTCCTAATCCCATCTTAGACGCATCAAAAAATACCTCATACGACTTGCTAGGATCGGGAATAATCAGAACGGGAGCTGTAGTCAATCTTTCCTTCAAACTCATAAAACTTTGTTCACACGCCGAACCCCACTCAAAGAGGCAATCCTTCCGAGTAAGCTTAGTCATTGGAAACGCTAATTGCGAAAAGTCTTTGATAAACCTTCTGTAGTAACCTGCTAGACCCAAGAAACTTCTAATTTCTGATACATCCTTCGGTCTCTCCCAATTAATCACAGCTTCAACCTTTGACGGATCCACTGCTACACCACCCTGTGATATAACGTGACCAAGAAAACTAACTTCAGACATCCAGAACTCGCACTTGCTTAACTTGGCAAAAAGTTGCTTCTCTTGTAAGATCGATAAGACGATTCTCAAATGTCCTTCGTGCTCTTGTGGAGTATGGGAATAGATAAGAATGTCATCAATGAAGATCACAACAAATTGATCCAAGTAAGCTTGAAATAACCGATTCATATAATCCATAAAAATAGCTGGAGCATTAGTCACACCGAAAGGCATCACTAAGAATTCGTAATGACCATAACGAGTCCTAAATGCAGTCTTAGGTACATCGGAACTCTTCACTCGGATTTGGTGATAACCCGACCTCAAATCAATCTTCGAGAACACACAGGCTCCTTTTAATTGATCTAATAGGTCGTTTATCCTAGGCAAGGGATACTTGTTCTTAATGGTGACTTTATTCAGCTGACGATAGTCGATACACAACCGCATCCCACCGTCCTTCTTCTTTACTAACAATAATGGAGCTCTCCACGGTGAGATGCTAGGTCTAACAAAATACTTAGCCATAAGCTCCTCCAATTGTCCCTTTAATTCTCTTAACTCCAAAGGTACCATCCGGTACGGAGAAACAGATATAGGAGCCGTTCCCGGTACCAGGTCAATAGAAAATTCCATTTCCCTCACCGGAAGAAGAGAAGTGGCGTCTTTGGGGAAGACTTCGGGAAACTCGCAAACTACAGGAATGTTCGAAACTTGAAGGTCGCTACTCCCTTCCTTAGTGAGAACCAACAAAACAGATTTCTCTTCTTCAAACAAGAAATTTACCATACCAACCGTACCTTCTAGAATAGTTGTTAAAACATCTTTTGGTGTGGCCTCAACAGACGGAATGATGATAAGCTTTTCTTCACACACAATAAACACCAAATTAGCAGAAAGCCAATCCATTCCCAAAATGACATCAACTTTCTTAAGCGGAAGACAAATAAGACCAATCTGAAAAACTCTACCGTCCACAGACAAAACATAGTTTTCACACATCAACGGTGTCTCAACTATTTCACCCATGGCGGTAATGACCACCATAGGAGGAGACAAAGGAACGGTCTATAACCTAAGTCGCTTCATACATTGCATCGATACAAAAGAGTGTGTAGCTCCGCAATCAAATAAAACGAAACAAGGAAATCCTTTAACGAAGCACGTACCAGCAATTAAAGAGTTGTCACTTTTCTTCTTCCTTGCATCTAAAGTGTAAACCCTTCCTTGTGGTTGAGTCCTATTCTGAGGACAATCCCTTTTTAAATGACCCACCTTCTGACATTGGTAACACTTCACATTTTCTATACCACACCTTCCATAATGCATCCTTCCACAAGTGCGACACACCGGAGGTGTACTCTCCCTTGAATCTTGAACTTGCTTTCCTTTGAAGGCTTGTTGCCTAGGCCTAAATTGTTGGTTGGATCTATCGCGATCCCCTTGATTCACCCTACTCGTAACACCTTCCGCTTGGACTTTCTTCAAACTATGTTCAGCTACATAGCATTGTCTTAGAACTTCGGCATAAGTAGTGAACTCCCTCTGAGATACACTATGGGATATTTCAGCTCTAAGTCCAAAAATAAATTGGTCCACCTTCCACCTCTCATCTGGAGCATACATAGCCTGCCTAGAATAAGCAGCTATGTCTTCAAACTTTTCAGCATAACTAGCCACAGTCATACTACCTTGTCTTAGTTGTTGAAAATCAAACTCTTTCTGAGTTTTCAAAGAGTTCGGAAAATACTTCTCCATGAAAACAACCTTAAACTGCTCCCAAACCTTTGGCACCTCCTGGATAACCATTAAAGTTAAAGCACTCTACCACCATCTCATAGCGGGACCCTTCAATGAGTGAGACGCGAACAACACTTTGTTCTCCTCGCTGCACTGGACTATCAAGAAAATCCTCTCCATACCAGAAATCCATTCGTGAGCCTTCATGGGATCCAATCCACCATGAAATTCTGGGGGATTCATGCGGATAAAATACCGGAATTTCCCACCTTCAGCTTCTGGAACAACTACCATAGGATACAAACCTCCATTCATTTGTTGCACCATTTGCTGCATGAATAGATTTTGTTGCTGCTGTATCTGTTGCATAAACTGATACGAAGGAGCATTGCCATCGCCGCCCAGCGGATTCGTCCCCTTAGGAGTGGTGTGGGGTCTACCACGAGTGTTTCTACGTCCTTCAGTCATGTTCCTAAAGGTCATACAAATAGGATTAAGTTGATCAGGCTCAATGCCATAAATATAACACTCAAGACCAATGGCGACACAACGTATATGAAACGGAAAGAAATACTTATATTATTTCATGGCTAGGTCGAGGATACTACCTGCTCTGATACCAACTGTAACACCCATACATAAAACTCATACACCAAAGCATAAATATTATATATAGATCCAAGCGTTTGGTACTGAAACACATAAGCTCCTAGTTAACACATTGTATACAAATAAATGCCCTAAAGTACAAAGTACAAAAACCTAAGGCATATTATACACAAGATGTTCAAATGATAAAAACTAAGAACTAGATCAACAATGATCCCAAAATACACTTCGCTACGGAAGCTAGCCATCAACAAGCAAGGAAAAGATCACACGATCTTATCCTTACCCTTCTCGGAACCTGAAGCACCTGAAATACATCAACAACGTGGGGTGAGATACATCAAATCTCAGTGAGTTCCCTATCTTATGGATTCTCTCGGATTAACAAGGTTCTAACAATCCTAACTCAAGTCCGGGGAGACGGGGAAAGGACTCTTGAGCTCATATTTCAATTCTCACACTATATGGAAACATGCCATGAGTTCATCAACTCAAAAGTATCACTAATCGATAACCATACCAAGGTACCTCCTATTCCCGTCCGCTTCTACGTCTAGAAGGCGACCAGAGTCATAGATCCTTGTAACCTACTTGACATACGAATGGATTCGGGTTCTACGGGCCATTAACCGTTATGAACCGTCACTTCACACGGGCCATTAACCGTCACAAGCATATGCTCCATGGGCGCCATTCGTACAATATGGGGAATCAAACCTGCCAAGTAGTTGTGCATCCATTTCAGAGGAGTCTGAGACTCATGAAACTACACTCAAGATAAACCGGTTACGATTACGTAATCACACGCACGAACATGATTGTATTCGACAATCACTAGGCTATCATGCCTCAAGGCCTCTCTTGCCTTTCAAACCACAAAGGTTAACCAACATGTTCCATACTAGTGTCTCCAAACCTTCTAACTTCTCCTATAGTTCATAAGGGGTTTTTCCTCACTCTTTCTATTCTTTTTCCATGTTAACATGCATATTCAATTACAATCATGTTAAACAATAATAGGATAGGCAAGGCATCTCACAATTGCATAATAGAATAATTTATAGCAATTAAACACTTTTAAACTTTCTCGATTATTTAGTCGGTCGGTAAAATCGACATATTTCATCTCCATTGTATAGACTATCTTCTCGGCTTTACATCGATATAAAGAATGATTGAATCTGATAAACGAGTCGAAAGTTATGAATTTTCCCATTTTGGAAGAAAAATTCAAGTCCGAGGTCGAGCTAAGCGCGCCCCTGCCCGCGCTAAGCGGGCAAGCTTCTTCTTGGAGGGGTTGCAGGAATTCAACACCGCGCTGAGCGGGCTTCTGCGCGCTAAGCGCGCTCTGCAAAACTCATAAAAATACCAAAGCAACAACAGAATTTTCCTATACGCCAAACCTCCTCCAAACCACCAACAACTACCAACAGAGGTTCAACAACATAGTTTGAGCATGGTTTGCACAACAATAACTTCAAAACACACATTTCATCAAGAACACAAAAGTTCTATAAACCTAACTTCTCCAAAATCATCAAAATCAAACAAAACATTAAAACAATCAACAACACATGTTTCTATAATCATATTGATCATTCATTTCAATTTCTAACGAATTCTAACCGTTAAAACATCGATTTCCATAAATCTGACCTAAACCAAACAATTCCAAAACTTCTAAAAATTGGTACTAACTAGAACCCACCTTGGAGAGATGATGAAAATGAGGAAGATGAGATGATTGGATGAAGTTTGGATCAATGGATGATGATTGTTCTTGGATTTTCTCCCAAAACCCTTTTCTCCTCTTTTTCTCCTTCCTTTCTCTTTTCTTCTTTCTTTCCTCTTCTTTTCCTTCTTTTCTCTTTCTTTCCTTTCTTACTATCTTTTTCTTCTTATAGGTTTGGAAAGTGGAAGGAAAATAAGTAACAAACTTAGTATTAGAAATAATACTACTAAATTTCTAAAAAGTCTCTAAAGTCCAAATTAAAAAAATACGGGGTATTACAACCACGAACTTATGAGATTTTATATTAGGCTTATCTCCAACCTTAGCAAGCCTTTAATTGGGTTGATCTTATGCATCAAATTGAGGTTTTACACAGGATGACCACAAACCAATCTTAGGTTTTTTATTGGGCTGATCTCAAACCGATGAAATCTTTTAAACGGGCTAAGCCTTCGAACCAAATCGACAACTTAGTAACTAAATCCCCAAACCAAAGGTATTTAAGGGGTTTAGCTTTGAACCCAAATAAACCATTCCTAATTGGATAAATTATTCTAACCAAGTTAAGAAAAAATTTCTTAGTGAATTCACACTACTTTCCTTCCAAAAATACAAAGATACCTCACTTGCAAAAGAGCTTTATCGAAATTGCTATGGTTAAATTTCTAATTGAGAGAAAGTGAGAAAGTATTTTTGGAGAGAGGGTCAGAAGTGAGATATGAGAGATCACAATTTTGGATGAGAAGGTATGAGGGAAGGGACCTCTATTTATATGCTAGAGATTGACACAAAAAATGAATGTTTTTTGGGCCAGAATTGATGAGCCAATCGATTGTCATCATCCACCAATTGGTTGGTTGGCCTAAAATTAATTGTTTAGATGGTTTTAAAAAGAAAGAAAATTATAAATATATATGTTACCATTCAATAAGACATCTTTCTTAATGTTTAGGGCACATTATTTCCCTAACCCAATCGATTGGGTATAATTACCAATCAATTGGCTAGTACACAAAATTGTCCAAAACTTTTCTGATAGCTCGCGATTCAATTGGCACGACTTTAAAACATTTCTAGAAATATTTTCTTAAGAAAAATATGTTTTAAAACATTTTTTATGTGTGTGCGTGCATGCGTGAGTGTGTGTGTGCATGTGTGTGTGTGTGTCTGTGTATGTGTGTGTGTGTATGAGAGAGAGAGAGAGAGAGAGAGAGAGTGTGTGTGTGTGTGTGTGTGTGTGTGTGCGCGCGTGCATGCGTGTGTGAGTGTGTGCGTACATGGGTGTGTCTGTGCATGAGTGTGTGTGTGTGTGTGTGTGTGTGTGTGTGTGTGTGTGTGTGTGTGTGTATGTATGTGATTAGCCATATAACTTTATAAAAAAAACCTTATGCTTTTACGACGTATTGTTCACTCAGACACAATAGGGTGGTCTTTCACACTCTGAGGCTTAAGGACTTGTCAAATAATTCAGTCATACAGACACTTGGAGCACTACTACAAAACGCGTAAACAATGACGCCATGCTCACAACGCTTCATCCCTACACCGTTGTGACATATCTAAACTAAGGCGCGGTTGTATTTTATTTGTTTATTGAATAAAAATTATCTGTATATAACAACGGTGGATAAACCAACTGTGGTGATTATCTATATATAACAACGGTTGATAGATCAACCGTGGTGATACCATGAAGCTTTCATGTGTTCGAACCTCAGCGCCATCATATATATTATTCCTTTTATGTTAAAGCGCGCCTTTTCTTTTTTATTTAATTTTAAATAAAAAAAATTAAAAGTTATGACTACGGTTGTTTATATACACCGTTGTGATATATTTTGTATGTTTTTTTAATTTTTAATTCTAAATATAACTCTGTCGCTTTAATATGAAATATCATTATGAAAATAATATATCATAACGGTTTATATTGTTGACCGTCGCAGTAGCTTTTCAATATTCTCCAAGCTAGCTAGTTGCATTGTCTCTTCAGTATCCTTTTTTCCATTGAAAATAGAAACCAGACGAAACGTTACACGATTTCAACCCTAAATCCTAACGTTCAATACTGTGAAACAATACACGATTTCAACCAAAGCTTGCATCATCAGTATCCATTTGTTGTCATTTTCGTCATCATCGTCAAGATCGTGAAGAAAATAGAAGATTACGTACCTACCAACACCGTCGTCACCATCGAGAAGGAAGATAACAACAACACTGTCATTGTCGTATGGAAGGAAAACAACAACAACACCAACACCAACATCGTTTACTTCGTCGTCACGTTTAGAGTACGTAAAATATTTTCCCCATGCATCTACAGTAAACTCTTTTTCCATTGTTGTTCATGTTGTTGTTGTTGTTTTGGAACTTAGATGTTAACCTTGTCGAGTTCTACATCAGAAACCAGCGAAGAAACTCAAACAAATGAAAGGTTAGCCAATGAAACTCAAACAACTGAAAGTCAAACGAAAAGATCACAAAGAGGTGTCACAATGATGCCCCAATTCACATCAGTCCGCAACTCATCTGGTGTAAAAATTCCGATCGAGTTTGATTCGCACTACAGATTAGTGGATTGTCCACATTACGCTACTGTTGCACCCCAAAATTTACCCTCAGATTCTTTGTTTCATTTGCATATCGTCTCTTTTAATTTGCCATCTTTGCATTTTTAGTTAAATTTTGCATCAATGCATTTTAGCCGATTTTTATTATTCCACGAGTATTTTGAAGTTTTCTAAAAAAAAAAAAAGAGAAAATATATAGATATCTTGAATCATTTAGAACTAAATTAGTTAGTTAATAGCTTAGTTTACATATTTGTTAAGTTTTAATTAAATTTACTTTAATTTAACTAGTTTATTTTTTATCAATTTTAGTTCACTTTTAATTTGAATTTTATTTTTACTTTTAAATTTAGGTTTTATTCTTACTTTATTTATTTAACCCTCGCCTTTTTTTTTCTCATGCAAAAAGGTCATTTAAATATAGAGAGTTCATTTTCTTTCATTTAAGCCCAATGCCAAATAATTCTACTGTATTAGTTTCTTTTTTAAAAATTCATTTCCTTTTCCTTTTATCCTTTCCTTGCTTTTTACTGCCGTGAGTGAATATTGGTTTCAATTTTACCGTTGCTTTTCACCTTGCTTGTCCTCTAATACTTGCCCAGTTGAGCTCACACGCTATGACACAACCAAAAGGAAATATGCAGTAACACATGAATGAGGAAAGATGCCAAAGCTACCTCTTGCTTCTCTGAGATTCTCTCTTGAACGGCCAAGTTTGAAATATCCTTGCCAAACCCTAATTCTTTACCTAAGGGTTCTTGCAAGCCCTAATTTTTTGCCCCATGGATAAAGTATTTATCTCCCGTGTCTTCAATACCCTAGCCGGTTTGATTTTCCTATAAAAGGAGGTCACTTCTCTTTGTTCAAACACACCAGAAATTACCAAGAATTTCTCTCTACCTCTCCCTCTCATAATCTTTCAAGTAATCCTCAAACTTGCAAGAAATTCATCACTTTCCCTTCCTTTTGTAAACACACAGAAACACAACAAAAAGAGAGCTCACCAAAACCCTCAGAAACTCTCTCAAATCTACCACGTCCTTTCTCTTGCAAGTCATCTTCAAACTTGCAAGAAACTCTCTACTCTTATTATTCAGTAAAACACTGCAAAACACTTCCCACAAAACACCACCAAAGCATTCACACATCCCGTTCTCGGTAGTTGGAGGAGGAGAGGAGGTAGCTTGCTCTGTTCTAGAAGCACAGTTGAAGAAGCAGTGGACTTTCTCCACTAGGTATCACACTCCGCTTCACTCTGTTTACGATGCCATGTTTATATTTACCTCATACTGTTATCATGATTAGCATATTTGTTATCTTGTTATTTTCTGATTTTGTGCTGTAAATATGATAAGCATTTGCTTCATATTTTGCTGTTATCATATAATTTGATTCTGTGTTGAAAATACCATGATCATTTTGTTATCACGTTGCCATATTTGTGGTCTTATTATTATTACTTGTTTCTGTGATAAATGTTGTAAATCCTTAACATCGTGAACTGGATTCGTGTTCGTGTAGAAGAAAACTGAGTAGTAATAGTTTGTAGTGGCGCTCGCCACATTAGGGTTAGTGGCTCCCGCCACATCATTAGCGAAAATAAAACAAAATAAAAAAGAATAAAATAAAGGATACAGCACACCACACCAATGAAAAAATGACCCACACACACACCAAATAAACTCACACATGGCGCAAGCCATGGTGAAGGTGGCGCAAGCCACCATGTATCATTCACATGGCGCCAGCCACTAGTGGGTGTGGCGCAAGCCACTTAGCTTAGACCCCACTAGTGGCGCCTGTCACACAGGAAAGGTGGCGGGGGCCATTGGACACTTAGTTTTTTCATTTTTTCTTTTCTTTTCAATTTTATTTTCCTTTCATTTCTATTTTGTTTTTAATATTTTCAAAAGACAATAAAAATATTTAAAACTTCATTTTAATCCTTAGGTTTTTTTTTAGTAAACGAAACCGACTGTTTTCTTAAAAATGTTAAAAAATGTTTCTTTAAAATACACCGTAACTTGTTAAACTTTTTTTGAACGCTGCTTCCTGGCCTTAAAAGAAAATGTTGTCATTTTTACCTCTGTTGATAAGTTGCATCCAAATATCTTTGTTGTCTCCTTTGCCATACTTGGTATATGTATGTGACCACTGACTTTAAAGAGAGCTTTTCATGGAAGCATGTTGTAACTTGTGGTTTTATTGAACTTTGTTTCTTGGCTGTGAACAAAACTTTATCATGAGAGAATTGTTTGCATTTGTTTTTGCCTCTACTGCTAACTTGCATGACTTTAAATATATGTGTTGCCAAACTGTGAGAATGCTTTCCCAGCCATACTTGTCATATGTATATAACCATTGATCCTTGCTATTGTCATAATTATATTTCAAGAATTCATTTCATGTGTTGATTAAAATGCTTACTGTTTAGAATTATTAAACTCTTATATATTTCATATATTTCAACTCTTCTATAACTCTTATTTATAAGATGTTATTTCCCCCCCTTCCTTCCAAAGGAAAAGTTTTTCTATTGATTGCAAGATCATAGAAAGCTCATTACCCTCCTTTGACCCCATAGTCATAGGTAACCATTCATTACCCTTTTAAAACTAGCCTTCCTAAGAGATAGCCATTAATCTCTTATAACCTTTAAACCCTCCTTTAACCTACACAAGAGATAGCCATTAATCTCTTCTCATTTACCAAATTTTAAACCTTCACAATCTTTTCACAAGAGATAGCCATTAATCTCTTTCTCCTAATCAATCCTTACTAAGCTTTGCTTTCAAGCTTTTCACTCCTTTTACCCCATCCGGTGAACTACGGTTGCTCTGATTCTTTAGTCAGATACGTAGGCACAAGATACGACGTCTTGGCGAGAAAACTTAGTATATATACTTAGGTCCTTAGTCTTAGTACAGATTTGTCTTAGCAAGCGAACATAGAATAACATAAACATTAACAAGAGGTTCCCGTAGAGTACTACGGATACTTAGGGTACTAATACCTTCCCTTAGTATAACTAACCCCCGAACCTTAGATCTCCCCCCCTTTAGGTTTTTCTCGATCTTGAACCTTTCCTTTGGATAAATCAAAGTCGGTTGTAAAAGAAAATGATGCAAGTTAATAAATAGCTTGTTATCCGATTTTCACCGCAACAGAAATGGCGACTTCACTGGGGATCCTTTTTGAGGGTTAAACCCACCTTTCTTTTGCTTATGTTATTCATGTTTGCTATATTTGTACATATCCCTTGTATATATGCTTTGTTTGAGATCTCTTGTGGGCATGGTACTATTGAGTGGTGAGATAAGTCCTAACCCGGAATTAAGAGCACATATTATAGGATCGTGTTGTAATCAATAGTCGGTTGTTGACAGTAGTACCAACAATTTATGGCATATGATGACCACACTCAGATGAGGCCCTTTGGGATTGTTGATGTCTGATGTGAGCAGTCACATTGATATTACTTTTTCAAATGGGAGCCAGGGATTCTGAGGACCGTAGTTACCTTCACCCCACTTGGCCTTTATAGCGTAGTGCGGTGACTATGAGGGAGCTAGTCCCGAGTAGTTGTCACGCGAAACTACACTCAGACGAGTTTATCTTGAAAATATTGTTAACCCGTGTTAGTAGTCACATGGGCCGATAATATCCGAAGGATTTACGTAGACTCTGGGAACTTTTAGAACCATGCTCTACAGTTGGTAAACCCTAGTACACACCTTGTGGTTGGTGCTTTACCCAGACTCTATGTTGTGATCTCAAACCCTTGATCCTGTTGTATGTGTCTTTGCATCCGGTTTGCATCGCATTGCATATCATTTGCATATTTGCATGATTTATTACATGCGTCTGTCTATCCAGTTACTCATCTCCAGTTGTCTCTATCTTCCAGAGTTGTCTGTGAGTCGTCAAGCTGATTCCTCGACACCGATACCGGACTAGAGCTAACTACAGACGAAGGATGTCAGAGCAAGAGGCACACAATGTTGAAGTCCGAATGGAGATCGATGACCTCAAATCAAGTATGACTAAACTCACTGAGATGCTTCAAGTTTTGCTTGCTAGAGGAGAGCCTCCCCAAAGGACAGTCATCCAGGAAGTTTCAAGCGCTGATCCTCTACCGGTTCAAGTGCCGCCTTCAACTTGGCCAGAGTTTGGTTTGCCACACAACTATTCTCCACCTCTTGCATCTACTTCTATGATAGGTCAGGCTGCCAGACCAGTGTTTCAAGCTCCTGTTTTTACCAAGCCTCAACCTATAATTCAGACTACTCGAACTCTCTTTGAGAATCCCCTCTACGAGTACAATGCTATCAGTGCTCAAGGTGAAGACCGTGAAGACTTTGTTGAACCTGAAGTTGTTCGGGAGCAGTTTCAGAGTATAGAGAAGAGACTCAAAGCCGTTGAGGGTACTGATTTCTTTAATGTGGATGCGGACAACACGTGTTTAGTATCAGACCTGGTTATACCCCCTAAGTTTACAACTCCAGATTTTGTGAAGTACAAGGGTCACTCTTGCCCAAGAGCTCATTTGGTCATGTATCTTCGCAGGATGACTGCTCATACCAAAAATCAGAAGCTGCTTATCCATTGTTTTCAGGATATCTTAAGTGGGGCATCACTCAAATGGTACATGGGTCTCGAGCAAAACTCTATCCATAGCTTCCAAGACCTCACCAATGCCTTTATGAAGCAATACAAGTACAACCTCGACATGGCTCCTGATCGCCGTCAACTGCAAAACATGTCTCAGAACGATAAAGAGTCCTTCAAGGAGTATGCTCAGTGCTGGAGAGAGTTGGCTTCCCAGGTTGAACCTCCTTTGGCTGAGAAAGAGTTAACTGGAATGTTCATGGATACCCTGTCCCCATTCTATTGGGAGAACATGGTTGGAAGTGTTTCCTCCAACTTCACTGATTTGGTTACTATTGGCCAAAGATTAGAGGAAGGTCTTAAGAAGGGAAAAGTATCAAAGGTTGCTGAATCTTCTAATACTGTGAAGAAATCCTACGGGAACTTTCAGAAGAAGAAGGAAGATCAAACTAATGCTATAATGGTTGAAGTGAGAAGGCCTCGTCCTCAACCTCAGTATGTTGTTCATCCTACTGTTGCGGCTGTTACTCCCGTCGTTGCTGCTCCACGACCAGTTCAAGCTCCCCAACGTCTGACTGCAGGACAGAGCCAGTATCGTAATAGGGGTCAATTTGATCCTATTCCCATGACTTACACTAAACTTTATCCTGGTTTGGTTGAACAAGGTTTGGTTACCACAAGGCCTTTGCCTCCTCCTCCAAATCCTCTTCCAGCCGGCTATAGGGTGGATCTTCATTGTGAATACCATCAAGGTGGTGCATGCCATAACTTGGAAAATTGCTTTGCATTAAAGGCTAGAGTACAAGAGCTGATGAGGAACAAAATCCTCTCCTTTAAGGACAATCCCAATGTTCAGAACAATCCTCTGCCAGGGCACGCCAAGTGAAGCTTCAGTCGACTTCAGCATGCTATCCTCCTAAAAGCCAGTGTTTCAGACAGGACGGCTCATCCTTGTATTGATTAATCACTAGGCCTTTGTTTCTTGTTGTTTGCATTTTCTTTATTTTATAGCTATTTGCTTTCAACTATGTTTGTACTTTCAAAATTAATGAAATGAGCATTGCAACTTTTTGATTCAATTCACTTGTGTTTGCTATTTACATCTCCATGCTTTCTTTTTCAATAAATACTTTATCTCTTGTCCATTTTCTGCTGATCATGCAAAGATTGGAAGGAGGATGATGAAAACGTTATACCCATAATTGTTGTTGGTATGCTTTCGAATCAAAACTTTGCTGACGATGTAAGGCATTGTTTCATCCCTAAACACTGGAGAAATAAGGAAGTTAACCCCTCTTTAACCCCTTTGAGCCTTGAAGTAGGAGCTTCTTTTCTTCACAAATAAAAACCCGCAATCTTAACCTGGGGCAGGGTAGTTCTCAGTTAACTTGATTGTGCATTCAAATGCAAGAGTTTCATTCAAGACGCCTTTCAACAAAGTTCACAAATGTTCCTTCACACACAACAAGCAGGTGTCGAAGATGTCTTTCAAGTCGAAAGTCGATGATGGTTCGTCGTAATCATCAAGCCAGACGGTCACTTTCTTTAAAAAAAAAGATAAAAAAAAAAAAAGAAAAAGCCCGCTAAGTCGAAACCTATGAAGGAGACTTAGGCAAAATTGGGGCATCCCGCTGACTGTAAGATTCACAAGAAACAGTCCAGGCAAAAGTTAGGGATAATAAAAAAGAGAAATCTTTAAATCCTTACCATAAAAGTCCTCAATGAAAAAACAACTAAGTGGTGACTACCATTTAGAGTCCCTTTATTTCTGAACCATCATTAATATCATCAGTACAATTTCCAACCCTTGGGAATTTGAGTACAGAGTCTAAGTTAACTGAGCATAGGACTAAAGTTCATCACGTAGATTGGCTGGGTCACAAATAAATTTTGAGCCTTTATCTTTTGTTTCTTAAACCGTGAACCAGGCCACGTTATAACCCTTAAAAGACCTAATTGAAGCAAGGTTATTTTGAAAACATACTACAGCAAGGTTGCGTAAACTGACTCCTAAAGAATTTTGCAGATCACTTATCACACCTTTTGCTTTACTTTTCACTCCTAAATGTCTTGAACCGTCGTGTTCAGACCAGTGATTCATTTGTTTTGCAATTTGATTTTGATTTCAAAAGTTGCATGAACTTTGCATTTACCACGTTTGTATGAACATTTTTTGCTTGCAAACTAGCTTTCTTCTTAAGGAATTTTCAAACAATTAAGAAACTTGGTCGATGATCTAATCAGGGGCAAGTTCCTTCCATATCCTGTGGAGAATCAGTTCAAGATTTGTGGTTTAATGGCGACTTCTTAGAATTGGTTTATACAGAAGATTTTGCCAGACTCAGACTGGGGCAAGCTTTCCCAGTGTACAGTAAAACAATCATCTTTCAAGACTTATACTGGGCCAAGCTTTCTAAGAGCACCATGAAACGGTCAATTCCAGACTCACACAAACTGAAGCAATGATCAGTTCATCTACAACAGTCAGCTAATCTGGGACAGTTAACTTGAAGAACCCCTAAACAGCTCTTCATCATTCCTACAAGGACCATCAATTGATACAGTTTACCAGTGTGGCAAATGGTGTGTTCAGCAGTAGCATCTCTAGTCCCCAAGCAGAATGATAGTAATCCCCGTTTTGAGGAATCAGTCTTCTAATCTTGTCTTCTTCCCACCAAAGAGTCGTGTTGTGTCGTCAGCATCGACATCTGCATTTGCATCTGATCATATATCATCTGCATAATTCATATACATATGCATAACATGAGTGTTTCATCCTCATTTGCATTTCTCCCGAGGTCGTGTCGTTATCCACATCTTACTTTACCAAAGCGTTACCTATCCTTTTCATTCAGTGTCATTCCTGAATGTTGGCATTCTCTTGCGCACCTAATCTTGTTGATAGATATTGGTCTTCTCTCATTCCAGTGTTATTCCTAGATCTTTATATTCTTTCATTCTAGTGTTATTCCTGGGTCTCTATATTCTTTCACTCCAGTGCCAGTCCTGGATGCCTGTCTCGTGTGATCTCCAGTGCCATTCCTGGATATCTTATTCCTCTTGTTTCTCCCAGTGCTATTCCTGGAAGTTTTTGCCTACCTTCTATAACCACAATCAAATTTGCTTGGATATCTTTTAGTGCTATTTCTGAAAGTCTTATCTGTTCATTCAGTGCCATTCCTGGATGTCTTTCTCACTATGATTCGATACCATTCCTGAATATAGCGATTTACCCTTACTTTCACTGCCATTCCTGAAGATTCACAACTATCTAAAGACATTATTAGATATTGTGATCCATACCTCTCATTCAAAGCCATTATTGGATGTCTGGTTTCTTTACCGTCTGATGCCTATCCGGATGCGTCTCTCTTTCTGATGTTTTCAGATCGAGTTTGTGTTCACTTTACCTAAAGCCATTATTAGATATTGTGAGTCATACCTTTTTATTCAAAGCTATTATTGGGTGACCGGTTTCTTTGCATTCAATGCCATTCTTGAATGTAATCTTTGTTCACATTCATCTAAAGCTATTATTAGATGTTGTGAGTCTTATCTTTCATTCAAAGCCATTATTGGAGGACTGTTTCCTTTTGCATTCAATGCCATTCTTGAATGTAGTCTCTGTTCACATTCATCTAAAGCTATTATTAGATATTGTGAGTTGTATCTTTCATTCAAAGCTATTATTGGGTGACCGGTTTCTTTGCATTCAATGCCATTCTTGAATGTAATCTTTGTTCACATTCATCTAAAGCTATTATTAGATGTTGTGAGTCTTATCTTTCATTCAAAGCCATTATTGGATGACTGTTTCCTTTTGCATTCAATGTCATTCTTGAATGTAGTCTCTGTTCACATTCATCTGATGTCATTCTCAGCTATTTGTACCTTCCGTTCAAAGCCATTATTGAATGCCCGGTGTCCTTTTATTCAATGTCATATAGTCTTGTTTGCTCATCTTTATCTAAAACCATTATTAGATATTGTGACTTGTACCTTTCATTCAAAGCCGTTATTGGATGACTGGTTTCTTCTGCCATCTGATGATTTTCCGATGTGTCTTTCTCTGTCTTTTCTGGTTTTTTCTTGAAGATCCCGTTTGAACTCTTCAGTATAGGAAATCCCAAGAAAATCTTTTAGCGAGTGTCTATCCTTTTGTTTCAAACTGATCCCCAGTAGAGATCATGCCTTCTTTTTGGTTTCATGCCCAGTAGGAATGTGTCTTTATTCCCTAGTGTTTCATCAAAGTCTCCCCAGTGAGTCTCCTTTGTTGGTTAGTCTGTGTCCCCAGTGAGTTTTACTCATGGATACTAACCTTCATGCTTCCCCAGTGATGCTCACCCGTGTTTGTTTGCTATCTGTCCTTGGGGTCTTGTCTGTCTGCATTTTTGCACTGTTTGGAGTTCATGGCATGTCAGCATTTGCATGTCTGTTGCTCGTCCCTAGCATCTGCATTCCATCTAAGGGCAAAATTTTCAGTTTTCTATATTTAAATACCCTTTCACCTTGATGCCTCGAGGTTTTTCATTCCTCGTATCATCCGGTAAAGCTATTTAAATAGGGGCAACTGTTGCACCCCAAATTTTACCCTCAGATTCTTTGTTTTATTTGCATATCGTCTCTTTTAATTTGCCATCTTTGCATTTTTAGTTAATTTTGCATCAATGCATTTTAGCCGATTTTTATTATTCCACGAGTATTTTGAAGTTTCCTAAAAAAAGAAAGAGAAAATATATAGATATCTTGAATCATTTAGAACTAAATTAGTTAGTTAATAGCTTAGTTTACATATTTGTTAAGTTTTAATTAAATTTACTTTAATTTAACTAGTTTATTTTTTATCAATTTTAGTTCACTTTTAATTTGAATTTTATTTTTACTTTTAAATTTAGGTTTTATTCTTACTTTATTTATTTAACCCTCGCCTTTTTTTTCTCTTGCAAAAAGGTCATTTAAATATAGAGAGTTCATTTTCTTTCATTTAAGCCCAATGCCAATTAATTCTATTGTATTAGTTTCTTTTTTAAAAATTCATTTCCTTTTCCTTTTATCCTTTCCTTGCTTTTTACTACCGTGAGTGAATATTGGTTTCAATTTTACCGTTGCTTTTCACCTTGCTTGTCCTCTAATACTTGCCCATTTGAGCTCACACGCTATGACACAACCAAAAGGAAATATGCAGTAAAACATGAATGAGGAAAGACGCCAAAGCAACCTCCTGCTTCTCTGAGATTCTCTCTTGAACGGCCAAGTTTGAAATATCCTTGCCAAACCCTAATTCTTTACCTAAGGGTTCTTGCAAGCCCTAATTTTTTGCCCCATGGATAAAGCATTTATCTACCGTGTCTTCAATACCCTAGCCGGTTTGATTTGCCTATAAAAGGAGGCCACTTCTCTTTGTTCAAACACACCAGAAATTACCAAGAATTTCTCTCTACCTCTCCCTCTCATAATCTTTCAAGTAATCCTCAAACTTGCAAGAAATTCATCACTTTCCCTTCCTTTTGTAAACACACAGAAACACAACAAAAAGAGAGCTCACCAAAACCCTCAGAAACTCTCTCAAATCTCCCACGTCCTTACTCTTGCAAGTCATCTTCAAACTTGCAAGAAACTCTCTACTCTTATTATTCAGTAAAACACTGCAAAACACTTCCCACAAAACACCACCAAAGCATTCACACATCCTGTTCTCGGTAGTTGAAGGAGGAGATGAGGTAGCTTGCTCTATTCCAGAAGCACAGTTGAAAAAGCACTGGACTTTCTCCACTAGGTATCACACTCCGCTTCACTCTGTTTACGATGCCATGTTTATGTTTACCTCATACTGTTATCATGATTAGCATATTTGTTATCTTGTTATTTTCTGATTTTGTGCTGTAAATACGATAAGCATTTGCTTCATATTTTGCTGTTATCATATAATTTGATTCTGTGTTGAAAATACCATGATCATTTTGTTATCATGTTGCCATATTTGTGGTCTTATTATTATTACTTGTTTCTGTGATAAATGTTGTAAATCCTTAACATATGGTTTTGGCTAAAAATCGTGAACTGGATTCATGTTCGTGTAGAAGAAAACTGAGTAGTAATAGTTTGTAGTGGCGCTCGCCACGTTAGGGTTAGTGGCTCCCGCAACATCATTAGCGAAAATAAAAAAAAAATAAAAAAGAATAAAATAAAGGATACAGCACACCACACCAATGAAAAAATGACACACACACACACACCAAAAAAACTCACACATGGCGCAAGCCATGGTGAAGGTGGCGCAAGCCACCATGTATCATTCACATGGCGCCAGCCACTAGTGGGTGTGGCGCAAGCCACTTAGCTTAGACCCCACTAGTGGCACCTGTCACATAGGAAAGGTGGCGGGGGCCATTGGACACTTAGTTTTTCCATTTTTTCTTTTCTTTTCAATTTTATTTTCCTTTCATTTCTATTTTGTTTTTAATATTTTCAAAAGACAATAAAAATATTTAAAACTTCATTTTAATCCTTAGGTTTTTTTTTAGTAAACGAAACCGACTGTTTTCTTAAAAATGTTAAAAAATGTTTCTTTAAAATACACCGTAACTTGTTAAACTTTTTTTGAACGCTGCTTCCTGGCCTTAAAAGAAAATGTTGTCATTTTTACCTCTGTTGATAAGTTGCATCCAAATATCTTTGTTGTCTCCTTTGCCATACTTGGTATATGTATGTGACCACTGACTTTAAAGAGAGCTTTTCTTGGAAGCATGCTGTAACTTGTGGTTTTATTGAACTTTGTTTCTTGGCTGTGAACAAAACTTTATCATGAGAGAATTGTTTGCATTTGTTTTTGCCTCTACTGCTAACTTGCATGACTTCAAATATATGTGTTGCCAAACTGTGAGAATGCTTTCCCAGCCATACTTGTCATATGTATATAACCATTGATCCTTGCTATTGTCATAATTATATTTCAAGAATGCATTTCATGTGTTGATTAAAATACTTACTGTTTGGAAGTATTAAACTCTTATATATTTCATATATTCCAACTCTTCTATAACTCTTATTTATAATATGTTATTTCCCCCCTTCCTTCCAAAGGAAAAGTTTTTCTATTGATTGCAAGATCATAGAAAGCTCATTACCCTCCTTTGACCCCATAGTCATAGGTAACCATTCATTACCCTTTTAAAACTAGCCTTCCTAAGAGATAGCCATTAATCTCTTATAACCTTTAAACCCTCCTTTAACCTACACAAGAGATAGCCATTAATCTCTTCTCATTTACCAAGTTTTAAACCTTCACAATCTTTTCACAAGAGATAGCCATTAAACTCTTTCTCTTAATCTATCCTTACTAAGCTTTGCTTTCAAGCTTTTCACTCCTTTTACCCCATCCGATGAACTACGGTTGCTCTGATTCTTTAGTCAGATACGTAGGCACAAGATGCGACGTCTTGGCGAGCAAACTTAGTATACATACTTAGGTCCTTAGTCTTAGTACAGATTTGTCTTAGCAAGCGAACATAGAATAACTTAAACATTAACAAGAGGTTCCCATAGAGTACTACGGATACTTAGGGTGCTAATACCTTTCCTTAGTATAACCAACCCCCGAACCTTAGATCTCCCCCCCTTTAGGTTTTTCTCGATCTTGAACCTTTCCTTTGGATAAATCAAAGTCGGTTGTAAAAGAAAATGATACAAGTTAATAAATAGCTTGTTATCCGATTTTCACCGCAACAGCTACTTTTAGGAGTTATGTTGCGTTCCTTGCACGTAGAAAAGTCAGTATACTGATTGATGATTGGAGAGAAGTGGATGTTAATGTCAAAGACAGCATATGGACAGACGTTAAGGTATTTCATACTATAATTTTCATATATTTGATACCACTACCTATAGTTTCTAATTCATACTTATATATTGATTTAATGTAGTTGAATTTTGAGTTTACCGATGACTCAAAATTGAAAAGAAAGTGGATAACTTATGTCGATGTTTGTTGGAGGGGATTTAAGTCACGACTCACGGCTGACTACATTACGAAGCCTAAGAGTGGTCTTCAACCTCCATGGAATCGGTATAGTTTTTTATCGAAGAATGTGTGGCACAAGTTTGTGAAGAAACGCCGTTCTGAGGAATTCAAGGTTAGTACTAGTCTTATGTTACCTATAATGTTATGCTAATGAGTTATAGATACTGATCATACACATTTTTCACTATGTTAATAACAGGCTAAAAGCGAAGCAGGAATTCAGAACAAGGCGAAAAACATGTACCCCCATAGATTGTCTCGAGGGGGTTACAGGAAACTTGAGAAGAAGATAATGCAGGAAAAACAACAAGAAGGAGGAGATGGTGACATTCCATCTCCACCTTCAAGACATGAGAAATAGAAGAGGGCTCGAATCAGACCTAATGGAGAGTACACCTCTGAGGCTTCAAGAGTAGTTGCTGAGAAAATTGTAAGTATATGTTTTGTTTAAATGCGATTGCTTATGTAAGTTGCTCATGAGTTGTTATTTAAATGCGTTTGCTTATGTAAGTTGCTCATGAGTTGTTAACAAGTTTATTGGACCCTAGTCCAAATGAAATAACAAGTTTATACTTGTCCATTTCAACAACAGACCTTGCGCAAGCTCTCCCGCTAGAACATTGCCCGAAATTGGATTTAATGTATTACACTCCTGAAGATGTGAGGGATTTTCTCGCAGGATTTAAGTGGCTTGACATAGCTATTTTGCAAGTTTGGTGCACGTAAGTATATAGTCGAATATACATGTCATTATAGAACATTATAATATTTTGTATTTTCTCCCTTAATTTATTCATTTTCTTTGACCATTTAGGTACATTCACCGTATTTGTATAGAATTGAATAAATCAAGTACCTATGGAATCTTGGATCCAAGTTTTATTGTTTGGGTGTGTAATGATAAAAATATCAGAGAAAAGTACTTGAAAAGCCGGCTAAATGACGGAGGAAAAGAATGTTACCTTGCACCATTCCTCTGTGGGTTAGTATTGTTGTAATGTATTTCTATAGTCACTACTCGAAAAACCCATTTAACAACGGTTGGAATTGACATATAATGACGGGGGCGAAGGCGTTGTTATGTAGAGTGTTGTTGTATATGAGGTACGTACAATGACGGTCCTGGGAAACGTTGTTGTATTCCAGTATGCGCGCACCATTTCACGACGGTTAGTTTAGTCAACCATTGTGATATACTAAACTGTGATCTGGTTCGATTCTCAGCAACAACATTTTTTATTTATATTAGCGTTTGACATACAACTACGGATAGGTTTATAACCGCTGCCAAAAATAGACTGTTTTAAATATAAAATTTATCTGCGTATCAAATTATTCCCATAATTTATCCTGTCAAAACAACTTCTTTTTACATGCAAACACAATATGTGCATCAAACACAATTCTTCCTATATTTTATCCTTATAAATGAATCACAAAATTTACATCAAAAGAAATTTACATCAAAAGCTAAATGAATCAGAGAATTAAACTGCTAACATTGTTTAAATCAAAAGCCAATATTATTGATTTCATTATGTGCATCAAAAGCCAAAACTATTGTTCACATTATGTGCATCAAAAGCAAAAAATATGTGCATCAAAAAATGTTGCTGATATATCATACAGCAGGAGCAGACCCCTTAAGCTCATTGTGGATATACGCCCAACGTTTACGAAGATCCACAAAGTCCTCAAGGGGGAATGGGGTTTCGTCGTTAAACATCTACATAAGAGCAAAAAATTGAAGATATATCATGCATGATAATAATTCAATAGTCAACTTATATATTAATATATGTAAACATTTTATGGCATATATTACCGTATCCCATGAATCAACAGTGCCGGCAAGGACGATGTTTAACATGTGTTTCATGATAAAATACTCACACTCGTAGTGCCCGCATTGTTTCCTCGTCTACAAATTACATGAATATAAAAACATGAATACAACCACACATGCATGAATGTAAATGAAATAAACAGGTAATCGGGCCACTTACTTTAGGAGCAAGGTATGTGGGCTTTTTTCTAACATTCCTTAACATATTAACTTGCTCCACAATACTGCACATTGAAAATTGAATTAAACATATTACATGATAAACTAATTACAATTAATGCCAAAGAAAATTATATTAAACAAAGACACTTACGTTAATACAAGATCTTTCATTGGTTTGTGGAGTGGATCGTGCAAGGAACACAGTAATGTCACTGTATTTGTCCTAAACGATATTACGATCAATTGCCAATGACCACTGAATGAACACGAGAATATATATATATATATATATATATATATATATATATATATATATATATATATATATATATTATTAGTTTTTACTAAAACAAAACTAAATATAGAATATATATATATATAAATTACAACAATATTTACCTACAGAGGAATGGTGCAAGGTAACATTCTTTTCCTCCCTCATTTAGCCGTTCTTTCAAGTACTTTTCCATGATTTTTTTTTCATTATACGCCCAACTAATATAAGTTGGCTCCAAGATTCCATAAGTACTTGATTTATTTAACTCTATACAAACACGGTGAATGTACCTAAATGGTCAAAGAAAATGAATAAATTAAGGGAGAAAATACAAAAAATTATAATGTTCTATAATGACATGTATATTCGACTATATACTTACGTGCACCAAACTTGCAAAATAGATAGGTCAAGCCACTTATATCCTGCGAGAAAATCCCTCACATCTTCAGGAGTGTAATACACTAAATCCAATTTTGGGCAATGTTCTAGCGGGAGAGGTTGCGCAAGGTCTGTTGTTGAAATGGAGTAGTATAAACTTGTTATTTCATTTAGACTAGGGTCCAATATCCCATTGCGATTATCTACAGGTGGGGGAGTGGCTGTACAATTACTCCCTTTTGTAGAAGCGTGATTATGACACTTCTACTTGGAGTTTGATCATCACCAACGCAACGACGATCTTCATTACTTCGTTGTTCGAGGCTTTCACTTAATCTCTGCATCATAACATTCAATTAGAAAATAAAACAAAAATAAGCACAATATATTCAATTAGAACATATAATATATATCATACAAAAATAAGCGCGATTTACGACACATACCGAATACATCTCTTGTAACCTTTCCACTTCTTTCTCCCTTTTTTCCCTCTCCTCCTCAAACAGCCTCCTTTGCTCCGCCAATTGCTTCTCAACATTATCAATCTTTTGTCGTTGAGCAAGAAATTCAGCGGTTTCGGTGATTCTTCTTTGAGATCCAAAGTATGACCTCAAGCCGACACCATCTCCAACACCACAGACACGGCCTCCATGCTCAGCTGTTCCAATAGCTTCGACTAATATGTCATGTCGTGCTTCCGGAACAAATGTGCCTTCACGGGCCTCCACAACCAAGTTATCCTACACAACATGAGCAACTTAATTACATAAGCAAACGCATTTAAATAACAACTCATGAGCAACTTACATAAGCAAACGAATTTAAACAAAACATATACTTACAATTTTCTCAGCAACTACTCTTGAAGCCTCAAAGGTGTACTCTCCATTAGGTCTTAATCGAGCCCTCTTCCATTTCTCATGTCTTGAAGGTGGAGATGGAATGTCACCATCTCTTCCTTCTTGTAGTTTTTCCTGCAGGATCATCTTCTCAAGTTTCCTGTAACCCCCACGAGACAATCTATGGGGGTACATGTTTTTCGCCTTGTTCTGAATTCCTACTTCGCTTTTAGCCTATTATTAACATAGTGAAAAATGTGTATGATTAGTATCTATAACTCATTAGCATAACATTATAGGTTACATAAGACTACTAGTACTAACCTTGAATTCCTCAGAACGGCGTTTCTTCGCAAACTTCTGCCACACCTTCTTCGATAAAAAACTATACCGAATCCATGGAGGTTGAAAACCGCTCTTAGGCTTTGTAATGTAGTCAGCCATGAGCCGTGACTTAAATCCCCTCCAACGAACACCGGCATAAGTCATCCACTTTCTTTTCAATTTTGAGTCATCGGTAAATTCAAAATTCAACTACATTAAATCAATATATAAGTATGAATTAGAAACTATAGGTAGTGATATCAAATATATGAAAATTATAGTATGAAATACCTTAATGTCTGTCCATAAGCTATCTTTGATATTACCATCCACTTCTCTCCAATCATAAATCAGTATACTGACTTTGCTACGTGCAAGGAACGCAACATAACTCCTAAAAGTAGCGTAATGTGGACAATCCACTAATCTGTAGTGCGAATCAAACTCGATCGGAATTTTTGCACCAGATGAATTGCGGACTGATGTGAATTGGGGCATCATTGTGACACCTCTTTGTGATCTTTTCGTTTGACTTTCAGTTGTTTGAGTTTCATTGGCTAACCTTTCATTTGTTTGAGTTTCTTCGCTGGTTTCTGATGAAGAACTCGACAAGGTCGACATCTAAGTTCAAAAACAACAACAACAACATGAACAACAATGGCAAAAGAGTTTATTGTAGATGCATGGGGAAAATATTTTACGTACCCTAAACGTGACGACAAAGTAAACGATGTTGGTGTTGGTGTTGTTGTTGTCTTCCTTCCTTACGACAACGACGGTGACGATGATGACGATGGTGTTGGTATGTGCGTAATCTTCTATTTTCTTCACTATCGTGACGATGATGACGAAAATGACAACAAATGGATACTGATGATGCAAGCTTTGGTGGAATCGTGTATTGTTTCACAGTATTGAAGGTTAGGGTTTAGGGTTGAAATCGTGTAACGTTTCGTCTGGTTTCTATTTTCAATGGAATCGAAATAAGGATACTGAAGAGACAATGAGACTACCTAGTTTGTAGACTATTGAAACACTACTGCGACGGTCAAGAATTTACACCGTTATGATATAATGTTTACATAATGAAATTTCATATTAAAGCGCCAGAGATATTTTTAGAAAATAAAAATTAAAAAAACATACAAAATATATCACAACGGTTTATATAAACAACCGTAGTCATAACTTTTAATTTTTTTAATTAGAAGTAAATAAAACAGTAAATGCGCGCTTTAACATAAAAGGAATAATATATATGAATACGCTGAGGTTCGAACACATGAAAGCTTGAAGGTATCACTACGGTTGATTTATCAACCGTTGTTATATACAGATAATCACCATGGTTGGTTTATTAACCGTTGTTATATACAAATAAGTTTTATTCAATAAACAAATAAAATACAACCGCGCCTTAGTTTAGATATGTCACAACGGTGTAGGGATGAAGCGTTATGAGCATGGCGTCGTTGTTTACGCGTTTTGTAGTAGTGATTCTATATTTAGTTTTGTTTTAGTAACAACTAATATATATATATATATATATATATATATATATATATATATATATATATATATATATATATATATATATATTCTCGTGTTCATTCAGTGGTCATTGGCAATTGATCATAATATCGTTTAGGACAAATACGGTGACATTATTGTGTTCCTCGCATGATCCACTCCACAAACCAATGAAAGATCTTGTATTAACGTAAGTGTCTTTGTTTAATAATATCATTTTCTTTGGCATTAATTGTAATTAGTTTTTCATGTAATATGTTTAATTCAATTTTCAATGTGCAGTATTGTGGAGCAAGTTAATATAATGAATAATGTTAGGAAAAAGCCCACATACCTTACTCCTAAAGTAAATGGTCCGATTACCTGTTTATTTCATTTACATTCATGCATGTGTGGTTGTATTCATGTTTTTATATTCATGTAATTTGTAGACGAGGAAACAACGCGGGAGTTACGAGTGTGGGTATTTTATCATGAAACACATGTTAAACATTGTCCTTGCCGGCACTGTTGATTCATGGGATACGGTATATATGCCATAAAATATTTACATATATTAATATTTAAGTTGACTATTGAATTATTATCATGCATGATCTTCAATTTTTTGCTCTTATGTAGATGTTTAACGACGAAACCACATTTCCCGTTGAGGACTTTGTGGATCTTCGTAAACGTTGGGCGTATACCCCTCTCCCTGTAGATAACCGCTAGAACATTGCCCAAAATTGGATTTAGTGTCTTACACTCCTGAAGATGTGAGGGATTTTCTCGCAAGATTTAAGTGACTATTGAATTATTATCATGCATGATCTTCAATTTTTTGCTCTTATGTAGATGTTTAACGACGAAACCTCATTCCCCGTTGAGGACTTTGTGGATCTTCGTAAACGTTAGGCGTATATCCACAATGCGCTTAAGGGTTCTGCTCCTGCTGTTTGATATATCAACAACATTTTTTTATGCACATAGTTTTGGCTTTTGATGCACATAATGTGAACAATAGTTTCGGCTTTTGATGCACATAATGAAATCAATAATATTAGCTTTTGATTTAAACAATGTTAGCAGTTTATATCTCTGATTCATTTAGCTTTTGATGTAAATTTTTTTTATGTAAATTCTCTGATTCATTTATATGGATAAAATATAGGAAGATTTGTGTTTGATGCACATATTATGTTTGCATGTAAACATAAGCTGTTTTGATAGGATAAATTATAGGAATAATTTGATAAGCAGATAAATTTTATATTTAAAACAGGCTGTTTTTGACAGCAGTTATAAACCTATCCGTAGTTGTATGTCAAACGCTAATATAAATAAAAAATGTTGTTGCTGAGAATCGAACCAGATCACAGTTTAGTTATATCACAACGGTTGAGTAAACTAACCGTTGTGAAATGGTGCGCGCATACTGGAATACAACAACGGTCCCAGGACCGTCAGTGTACGTACCTCATATACAACAACACTCTACATAACAACGCCTTCACCCCCCGTCATTATATGTCATTTCCAACCGTTGTTAAATGGGTTTTTCGTAGTAGTGGAGTATCCTTGCACACAAGGCTTGAAATGTATTCTAGTTTGGTGAAATCGTCTGAGGACTTTTGCAGTGATTGTTAAACCATATCTTAATTGTTTAGTTTGACTTTATCTTTAACAGCTTTTTATGCTTGAGATTAAGTTGTTAGTTGTCATTATAAAAATGATTGCATATTTAACTTCTTATTAAGCTTGCATCTAATTTGTTAGTTGTCATCATCAAAAGCATATTAAGGAGTAACTTGTTGAGAGCTTCCTTGATTACTAAACCTGCAAAACATGATTTCACAATTAATTCAAAAGCTAATCCTATACCTTTACATATACATATCACTCGACACACACAAGAAAAGCTTTTGCACTTTCTCTCTTTCATAACTATGAAGATTAAATAACCCTTGTTTAGTACACCATGATTTGGCGCTTCATCTGTGACTTGACTTCTTCTATTTGATGTGGATTGATAACTCTTCTTTATGGGAACCATCATCAAACACACTACTTGATCAGACATCTTCACTTACTCCATTGTATGTTGATTGACATTAGGTGTAGGCTTTGAAGTTTTGATTTTTAACTCATTTTGATCTCCACGCATAACAACTTGATCATCCCAATTTATGAAAGGTTAAACTCATAGTTTTTTCATAATGAAAACCAAATAGATCACAAGATTGCTGGAGTCCTTATATCTCCAAGCACATAAGTCCACATTCTCCCTCTTTTTGACGATGATAATGCATCTCTCATGAAGGTGGATAAACAAGAAAAACATAGGTGATAATAGATTGGAGTGGTTAAACTCCCATGCCAAATAGAGGGTATATTATACTCTCCTAGAGAGTATATCTCTCCCTTTGGAATTATCCAAAAAGCAAGAAAACTATAAACATGTATCAAAGATATTCAAGCACGTAGATCATAAGATAAAATAGAAACACATATTTAAACTCAAAATACTTCATTAATTGAAAAATATAAATTCATATACAATACGGAAAATAGCAAAAGGCATAACAAAAGAAACTAAGAAACAACTAAGCAAAAACTACATGGGATCCACATCATCATTATCATGGTCACTCAATACTCTAGGATGTATGTTATATCCAAATTGTACGAGTATATAATTGAGAATGTTGATCTTCATGTTAGTATTCTTCTGCTTCTTGATGATGGTGTTGAGAAGAGCTTTAATCAGACTAGTCTATGCTATCTCATTAATTAAGTCTTCTAAAATAGATGGCTCTCATTACTGAGGTGGAGCTGGTGACTCGAGAAGCTTCCCTTTACTATGGAAGACTTTTGGGATAAAACTTCTTTACTAATGATTAATATATTATTTTCCCTAAAGTGTTTTTCCTCTCCCAATGTAATTCTTATATGGTTCTTCATTCTCAAGGTTAAGTCCAGCATGCTCGAAGATTTTTGTTACAAGCCCACCAAATAGTAACCACATACTCTTTATTTTTATATCCATCATATGATGGATCATAGTAGTGGCCTAATTTGTTTCCACAATATTATCAAGTTTTCACACCGTAACTACTTCATTTTTGGTTAGTTGGCCAAAGTAATGTTTCCTTAGGATAGGAATATGTGTGACGATATATTGAGTGAGAGTAATATATATGAGTGATATATTGAGTGAGAGTAATATATATGAGTATTAAGACCACCTTGAAAGGAGTAGGGATGGAAGCGCTAGGATTATATAGGAAGGACATAACATAGGGATATAAGAAAAATCGATATTTGCATATTCATCGTCTTTGTACTTCGAACAAGTACACGAAAGGTAGCCGATCTCCGTAAACTCTTCAAAAGATAATTTTATTTATTATTTCTTAACTTAATTGGTAAGGACCCCCCAACATAGTTAAGATTGGAATAGAACATTCTAACCAAAATCTGGAAGCTTATTCTTCAACGCTGCATCCCTTTGCCAAGATATTTCAATTTTTCTGAGGCAGTCTTACTAAACGCAAAAATAACTCAACCAAAAAAATTATTTTAGTGATAAAATAATATTCAAAAATCATGAAAATAATGCTTACTTTACAATTGTTGGTGATTTTAGTATCATCAATGTATTTTAGTAGTAATGTGATTTGCTATAGGTCGATGCAATTATGCGTTAAGCTTGGAAACGAGTTAGGGTAGTATGGAGTGTACGCTCGTCGAGCCAACGTATAATTGAATGCGAATAATTGAAACGGGGTTCCAAGGGGCGAAGCCCCTGGCGGGGTGCGGGGCAGCGCCCCGTTCGAAATTTTTTTTGAACAGTTGAACCCTTTCCCAACCGACATAACCGTTTCTGAACAGATGTGTCTTTTCGGTTTCTGTTATTGATCTCCTATATAAGGAATCATTTGGCCTCGGTTTTCGGACACAGAAAAACGATAATTTCTCTCTACATTCCTGATCAATTCTCTTTTGCCAGAAACAGATTGTTCTTCAAGAATTATCCCCACAAAGATTTCGTGAACCCAGGCAAGAATAGGGTCGAAATACTTTGTTCGGAAAGTGTACGAACACGATTCTTCGAAGTTATCCAGGATTATCATACCCGAATATCTAACAACAATTTCCTTGCAGCTTTTTTATTCAATTTCTACCGAGTGCTTTACCTCTAAAATCTCAATATATCATAGAATACTCCCCTTCATGAGGTAACAAAACAATTGTCGAAAATGCATCTATACGGATCGCTTGATATAAGTGTTGGCTCAAACATTCTCAAGAGTGATAAGATCATCAAATATCCCCAGACTCCATGACTATCAATACCATCACAATTGTTGAGCACCATGAAAAATTGGATAAAAAATGACTGTTTTGCATCACCATCAATGCGAACAAACAACTTGACCAAACACGACTATTAAACACCACCATCAATGCTAACTCCCTAACCATTATCAAGGATCATCAACCATCGTTAAATAGACACCGGCAACGCCATCAAAACATGATCATTACGGATTATCAGACTTCTCTTGTATGCTCATGTTATACATATGATTTACACAACTTTATTAAATAAGCACATTCAAAGCTACATAGTATTTCCTGCAAAACAGATCAAGTTTTCAACTTTGGTACCCAAATCTTTTTGGGTCTTGGTGCGTTAGTCATGTTAAGAGGTCTCATGATTTTACCTTTAGTTTATTACCTATTCCATTTTTAATAAATGAAGCCCTTTGTTTATAAAGGATAAAATTAAGCTTATCTTTTATAAGGTTTCATGCAAAGTGGTTACTTCATTTTTTTAGAGATTCACAAGATTCACAATTATCTTATTTTAAGAAGTAACTTCTCCTACTAGCAACTTCTTTACCAAGAATTTTATTGCTATTTTCTAAGAATTTGATATAATCCTTAAGATCAATAATGTTGGTTTGTAGTTTCTCATTTTCCTTAACATGCTTAGCGTTGGATATAAAGAGTTGTTGGATAGCTAAAAAATCTACCTCAATATAATCTATTTTATCTTAGGTAGCTTTAAATTCTGTTCTGAAGAGGACATATGTTGGACGAGATGCCTGAGACCACATGTTTAACGTTTTTATGACAGATGACAGATTATGGGAACAGATGTCAAACATGATGTCTGAGACATTGTATACCAGAAAAAACCAGTTTGAATTATACCTAAATATCGAAAGCAAATAAATAAAACAATAGAATTGTTAACCCAGTCAAGTGAAACCACACCTACATCTAGAGGTCGCTCTACCCAAGAAAGGAAAACCACTATTTTGAATTAGTACAATTAGTCTTATAGGAATATTAACCCCATGATGTTCAATGCATCTTCCTAATCCTAATTACTTTCTATTTAGGACTCCCTATAGAACTATTTCACTCCCAATAGTCAGAAGGACAATGTGCTTACTCTAAACTCTCTAAGTTCAAGGTCACTTTTCTAATACTACTCGTGAATATTCATTCTACACTCTCCCTGAATATGAGAATCCTCTCACTTTCACTCGAACACTCTTCCAAGTGTTTAGACAATTACAATATGATTGAAACAATTGTACCACACAAATACTTTGTTCTCAAGCTTATAGATTTAGTATCTATGAATAAAGAATTACAACTTAACTAACAAACCAAACTTTATTCCTAAGATATGAATTTAGGCACTAGAGTGGTGCAAACAAATAACTCAACCAATAATTCAAAGTATAAACCCTAACACACTGAGTCTTCAATCTTGCACAACTCTAAATCTAGGTTTGAGTCTCCTTAGATAACAATGTTAACTCTGGGATTTTTCTCCTTAAATAAGATCACGTCCATAAATACAAAGGATTTGTGTTGCAATGAAAATCGGATAACAAGCTATTAATTAACTTGCATCATTTTCTTTTACTACCGACTTTGATTTATCCAAAGGAAAGGTTCCAGATTGAAGAAAACCTAGAGGGGGAAGATCTAAGGTTCGGAGGTCGGTTACGCCTAGGGAAGGTATTAGCACCCTAAACGTCCGTAGTACTCTACGGGAACCTCTTGTTTAAGTTTGTGTTATGTTATGTTTGCTTGCTAAAAGAAATCTGCTAAGGTAAAGACCTAAGGGTATGTACACTAAGTTTGCTCGCCAAGACATCGCATCTTGTGCCTACGTATCTGACTAAAGAATCAGAGCAATCGTAGTTCACCTAACTATGGATGAAAGAAAAGGAAACATTGACTATGGCCAACGTTCCAAAGGGAATGAGCATAAGCTCACGTAGAGTCCAAGATAACTCTCTAAGTCTATGTTATGAAGGGAGGAAGTGAATTCTCATGATAGTGAGAACCACACAGAGTTCATGATAACTCTGTAAGTCTGAGTTAAAGGTAAAGTGAGTTCTCATGATAGTGAGAATCACATGGAGTTCATGATAACTCCATCCTATTACTAAACTATGAGGGAAACGGCTCTTATGAGCCCAAGGATGAAATGGGAAAGGTTTGTGACTTAGGAGTCAAAGTAAAGATCTTTCCTTTGGAAGGAGGGTCAAGTGTGAACAATCATGAATATGATATAAACAGTATGAATATGAACAAAGATATAATCCAGATAATATGAATAGGATATGAACATGAATATGATCAAGATAGAATAAACAAGATATGAACATGGTATATACAGTGACATCAAAGTCAATTGATAATAAATCAAAGACTGATAGTATCCATATAGTATCATGTTAACATGCTAAAAACAATGTCAGGAAAACATATATACATGCAGACATAAAAAATGCATCAATGTAAATGAGCAAGAGATAGAAAGATCTGACCAGAATAGTGCATAAACACTTCCCACTGATGGGCCACTGACCAGCCAAGCAAGATCCGAAGACCAGAATACCAACTCCAAGAGCATAGGGTAAAAGTCCTAAATCTAAGTCCTCAGTCCAAAAAACAATAGTAACCACAGTCCGGTTAATTGAGTTTTTTAGGGTTTCGATATTTATTAGTGTATTTTAAATGAACAAATAAAATGAACAATATACATAAGATATAAATATGAACAATGATAATATTAACAAGGATAATAATCGACATAAAGAATAAATCAATATATATATATATATATATATATATATATATATTGACTGAAAGTAAATTTAGTGATTATTGATTAATTTATTGGATCGATGAATCGGGTCCAATGTAGTGCTGATCCGTCGTAGTACGGTCTATGAGGAAGACCATACTATAGGAGGATGCACAATTTGATCTTTGTGTTAAGACACGATAGAGAAATGATATAGAAAATCATTCTCCGATGAAATTGTGCCACACGAAAAGAAAAGGTGGAGACCTCGTCTTGAGTCACAAACTCTCGTTGATTGGTCGAAGGTAACCTATCACAATCTCAAAGTATAGAAAGAAATCTCAATGATCACTCACTACAGATTTGAAATAATGAAGGTTCGTCGCTTCGCTAACAACGTTCGTGAATAGAAAGACTTCATCGGTCAAAAATGAAAATTAAGATATAAGAAAATACAGAATGAAGTAGAAATAAAGTCGGTCTTGTCTTAATCTTGATTTAATCAAGAAACCGATAATCTATGATATTCGACTTTCATCGACCGATAAAATAATGAAGGTGGCCTCATACATATCACGACTTTTAGTAATTTGATAAATCGACTAAGTCGTGATTTCTGTAATATCATCGGCCCAAAAATAAAGAAATGGGCTCGAAATGAAAATAAAATCGGTCTCATCTAAATAAGGATTTAGATCGATAAATCGAATACCTTTCTATTAGATTTTCATTGACCAATAAATATAAATTGAAAAATAGCCTCATATGAATCATGATATTTGTGACTTGAATAAATCAACAAAATTAAGAAGTTTTTTATGTCATAGGCCCAAAAGCTGTGAGAAAAAAACGAAGTGAAAATGGAAAAGTAAAACCGAAATTAAATTGTCACCACATCAAAAATTAAAATCTAAAAAAGAAATTAAAACCAAATCAATATTTAATTAAAATTAGTACAAGTTAAAAAAAACAGAAATTAATTAAAAGGTAAACTTCTAAAACTTGTTGCTAAACAACTTCAAAGAAAATGCAGCTTAGGGTGTGTAATTAAAATAGGGGTGTATGGGCTTGTGAGCCCAACGCAACCCCAAAAAGACTGAAAACAAGGCTTGGGCGGTAGCGGGTCAAAAGTGACCCGTTTGGCTCTTGATCTAAACATTCAAACCCTACCAACAGGGACAAACACGGCAAGATGAAAAGAAATACGAAGTATCATGAAACACGGTAAAAAGGCTATCAGAGAAAACAAAGCAACAACAAAAAATGATGAGCGATCCATGGATGTGCGAAACAACAAATCGTCATCTCCTTTCAACCCTTTGCGTGAATCTCCGTCGTGGATTCTGCTTCCTCGACAAACACGGTTCAACAGCTTCAGTTATCAAAATTCCCAGATCTCGCCTTCTTCAAGCGATCGAATCCCTCCCCTCGCGGTTCTGTTTTGCATTCAGGTTCGTTGGTTTTCGATTTTTGTTTACTGAGATCTGGTTGGTGTGAACCCTACTCATTCTTCATCTCTTTTCTCTCTGTTCTCTGATCCATATGGCGAATGGGATTGATTGAATCATTTGGGTTAACGATTTAAAGGTGGGTTTGAAGTGATTTATTAAGGTTGATGAAACTTAAGGTGGAGGAGAAGAACTTCGGGTGAAGGATTTTGACAGGGTTGTTATTGTTACGAAGAAGAGAGTATGAATCGTGAGGTTTTTGTTGTTATCGTCGTGGGTGCCGAGATGACACAGTTTGGTGATTCGTTACTGTTGACGTTGTTGATTTGGGGATGTGAGTTGTAGCAATGGTTCACGGGTCGAGGTTGTTCATCGCCGGTTTGGTTGTTTTTGGTTTAAACTCTCTACCCTCTTCTCGTCTCATCTGCTGGGTTCGTGTGTTTGGGTTTGTGATTGGGAGAAGGATTGATGAAGATTGGAGACTGGGATTTGGTTTTCAGAAGGTTGAAGAAGGTTTGGATGGGTTTATCAGACTTGAAATTCGGTTGATGAAGAAGGACGAATGGCTTGATGGTTCAAAGATTGTTCTGAAAGTTTGTTTTTTTTTTTTTTTTTTTTTTTTTTGGTGTGTAACGAAGAAGAGACATGAAGGTTTCAGGAGAGAGTTATGTGTGTGGTTCTGTAGATTTGATGTTGTTGATTCTTTTGAACAAAGTATGAGCCCTTTTATAGGCTAAACAATTGGACAATGGAATTAAAACTCAGTGGTCAACTGTCTTGCTTAAGGGGAAAAGATCAAAGCCGAGGATCCTATGAGCATGGCCGTTCTGAGCTAACATCTTGAGCCAAGTGAGAGTGCTTTGGTGGCTCATTTTATGTCTCAAGTCAGAGGAAAAAGATCATAAACCAACGTGTTATGGTGTTAACAACAAATACACAATTGTCTCTTGTTTTGACTTTTGGTGTGTCAACTTTTCAAGTACAAAAGAAGTTGTACTTGGAACTTTCCATGCGCAGATCTTGTGGCTTTGGTGAGTATTAGGAACTGATGGAAGGAAAGGGATGGAAGGAAAAGTCAGTAGATCTTGTGGCTTTCAGTTCAAAGTGAAACTTGGTTCAAATTGAAACATGGCTCATGTAAAGAAATCCGCACCATAGTTACTCGCCTAACGTGACGTGTTCTTGATTGTTACCTTTTTTGTATTTTTTTGTAAAGTTTCTTTCTTTTAAATATTAACTAAATTGAATTAGACAAAAATGAAAACTAAAAACCCTGATTAAAAATAGAATTAAACTAAATTAATAAAACTAAATTAAGACTAAACTAAAATAAAAATAATCTAAATTAAAAATATATACTAAATTAAATGTATAAACTAAAAAGTTATAAATTGAAATAAAAAAATCTAAATGACATGGAATGATAAAATAGGTTAGAAATACATGATTAATGATCAATGAAATATTTGACTAAAAATGTAAAAATGGCCGATTTAAAATGATATGAAAATTATCATACGAATCTGAGGGTAAAATTTGGGGTGCAACAGTTGCCCCTATTTAAATATCTTCACCGGCTGACATGAGAGATGGAAATTATGGTGCAAGATATTTAAATATAGATAACCGAAAATTTTGCCCTTAGATACGTTGATATGCAATGATATCGACAGAATTAGCCTAAGATGCGGACATGCCATGAACTAGTACTATGGTACGATGCCATGATGATGCAAAAATGCAGAAAAACGAGTCACACAAACATAGGTGAGCTACACTGGGGAAGGATGAAGGTTAGTATCCACAAGGAAAACTCACTGGGGATACAGGCTAGCCAACAAAAAGAGACTCACTGGGGAGACTCCAAGGAAACACTAGGGATAGAAAGATAAGGGGGAAACCCTACATGTCCTCCCTGGAGATAAGAGCCAGAGTGGTGTTCTCCACTGGGGAAAGATCCAGGGAGATGGACGACAGGTTCATAGGTGACTGGACGACACTGGGGAAAAATGAAGACACATTCTTACTGGGCATGAAACCAGAAAGAAGACATAACCTCCACTGGGGATCAGTCTGAAATAAAGGGATAAGCATCTTACAAATATTTTATGGGGATTTCTTATACTGAAGAGTTCAAACGGGATCTTCAAGAAAAGCCAGAAAAGACAGAGGTAAACTCTGCGTCAGATGATGAAAGGTGACTGGACCTTTTGGCTGTGAATGAGGTTAATAAATCAAAAATGTACCAGAACTGGTTAAGATAACAAATATGATTCCGTTTATGGAGGATGCCAGCGATGATTGGACTTTAGGTTCAAGCTTGACACGATTTAAGCAGGAACAAACTGAAATAAAAGCCTAAGGTGACTCGATTCAAACCAAAGACGGTGCCAACGATAATTGGACTTTGGGTTCAAGTTTGACACGATTCAAACAGGAACGGGATCTTAAGACAAGAGACAATGTTCGACACGATTCGAACAAGGACTCGGTTCAAGTTTAACACGATTCAAACAAGAACAAGATCCTAAAACAAGAGACAATGTTCGACATGATTCGAACAAGGACTCGGTTCAAGTTTGACACGATTCAAACAAAAACAAGATCTTAAAACAAGAGACAATGTCCGACATGATTCGAACAAGGACTCAGTTTAGGTTTGACACGATTCAAACAAGAACAAGATCTTAAAAGCTAAGGTGACTCGATTCAAACCAAAGACAGTGCCAACGATAATTGGACTTTGGGTTCAAGTTTGACACAATTCAAACAGGAACGGGATCTTAAGACAAGAGATAATGTTCGACACGATTCGAACAAGGACTCGGTTCAAGTTTAACACGATTCAAACAAGAACAAGATCCTAAAACAAGAGACAATGTTCGACACGATTCGAACAAGGACTCGGTTCAAGTTTGACACTATTCAAACAAGAACAAGATCTTAAAACAAGAGACAATGTCCGACACAATTCGAACAAGGACTCGGTTCAGGTTTGACACGATTCAAACAAGAACAAGATCTTAAAAGCCTAAGGTGACTCGATTCAAACCAAAGACGGTGCCAACGATAATTGGACTTTGGGTTCAAGTTTGACACGATTCAAACAGGAACGGGATCTTAAGACAAGAGACAATGTTCGACACGATTTGAACAAGGACTCGATTCAAGTTTGACACGATTCAAACAAGAACAAGATCCTAAAACAAGAGACAATGTTCAACACAATTCGAATAAGGACTCAGTTCAAGTTTGACACGATTCAAACAAGAACAAGATCTTAAAACAAGAGAGAATGTCCGACACGATTCGAACAAGGACTCGGTTCAGGTTTGACACGATTCAAACAAGAACAAGATCTTAAAAGCCTAAGGTGACTCGATTCAAACCAAAGACGGTGCCAACGATAATTGGACTTTAGGTTCAAGCTTGACACGATTCAAGCAGGAATGGTTTTAAACAACAGGAAAGATGCCAGCAATGACTGGACTTAAGGTTAGACTTCTTGGGGAATACTGCACAAAGAATCAAGATCTGACACTCAAAGGTGAAGATCGGACATAAGTCTAGCTTAGCCAAAGGTTTAAGATAAACCGGGAATGTCTTCACTTTACTGGTGAAATAAAGGCTCACATTGTCAAAGAGTATGAAGACGGGAAGAAGACATGATCTCCACTTGGGGATCAATGTGAAACAAAAGGATAAATAGATTTCCTGGAGATTCTTATAATGAAGAGTTCAAACGGGATCTTCAAGAGAAACCAGAAAAGGTAGAAACAACTCTGCGTACCAGTATAAGCTGGACTTTTGAACACTTTATCAAAAAGATTGACGGAAAAAAAAAACACCTTAACTAGGGATCACGTCAAACGGGTTGATGGAAAATGATTGATTGAAGGTGAAATCAAGGATGGATAAGCTTCTCGTGAGATAGATGACCACTTATCATTGTAGAGGTAATGATAGCAAAATAAACTTCTCAAGATGATTGAAATTTGTCGTTGGGCATAACTTCCAAAAAGATATTGGTATTACAACACTGTTGGAGAAAATAAACATGTCTTCAATGGGGATCTGTAAAAGATTCTTCCTGTGAGACACAATGCAAAATAAATGCACTTGAAAGTGGGTTCAGAAACCACACCTTCCAGGGACCGAGGTTCAATCTAGGAGTAAGCTAGAAAGAAACGGTCAAACAAGACTCCAATTGAGGAATGAACTCAACTGGGGATTTATCTTATTCGAATGTGGAAAAAGATAACTGAAGCAACCATCATCCACGAGGATAAAACTCTGTGGGGAATTCAGAAGGAATGATCACTTTATGCCTAGGGCTGACACCTCTATTGGAGAGAAAAGACAAACCCGGTCACTTGGGGAGATAAACGCCAAAGTGAACAAAGACAGGTAAACACCAGAAACATGTAGCAAAAATGATAATATGCTATGCATATGAGTGCTTATGTCATGCTTAAGCTTATGCTGACAAAACAGACAAGAAGTAAAACTGGAGATGAAATAAACATCTCGACGAGGATACCCAGCCAATCTCAAAAGGTTGGACCATCACTGGGGGTGAAGTAGCTTTACTTCAAGGTTATGTCCTTCTCTGGGGGAAAGAGTACTCCACTTAATATAGCATCTTGACTTCACTAGGAATACCATCATGAGTTTAATTTCTTCATTGGAGAGAAGAGATCCATTGGGAAGTGCCAAGATTAGCTTAAGAGACAACTTACTGGGAGCTGACAGAGACGCCATAAAAGCTGAGTAGTTCTGCATAACTCATCTGCCCCAGGGTACATGGTCTGTCAGAAGAATACATCAAGAGGATTTTATAGAAGAATTGGCATACAAGGTGTTTCAATATCTTCAAACTCTTGGAGAGATTTACCAAATCTCAACATAACTGCCCCTGATTGACTGCTTTGCACGACAGAGCCCATGAACTAGTTATGTGTCTTGATCGAAACCCCAGGTTGAAGCTGAGAGATTGATTGGGTTCCTCTAGGGAAACTCATTATACAAAGCCTAAGAGGAGGCTGGATTCTACTTGGGGAAAAATCATTATACAAAGCCTAAGAGGAGGTTATCTGATAGTTTATACTCATACCGGAGTGTCTTGTACAAAGCCTAGATTAACAGCGTCTGCACAACAAAATCCTTGAGTTAATTATCCAGTCTGGTTGTTGACAACTGGGGAATAAACTTGCCCCTGTCAGCTTGGTTAATCTGTGAAGAAGATGTCCCAGACTAGTTGACCTTTGAGAGGTTTGTCAAATCTCGACTTGACTGCTTCTGATTAACTGGTCTTATGATGATAAGTCACCAAGAGGATTTTACAGAAGAATTGAAATGCCAGATGCTTCAATGTCTTCAAACTCTTGAAGAGACCCATGAGTCTTGACATAACTGCCCTAGTTTAATTGTATTCGCAATTCAAAGTCATTTAAACTGTGGTAGAAACAACTGGGGAACAAACTTGCCCCTGTTGATAGGTCATCGGAGTCCAAACTTGTCATGAAATGACCTCAAGAAGGCTTTCCCCAATATTCCGAAATTTGAAGAGTTCTTCCCCTGATTCAACAATTCTTGAAATGATGGATCGGCAGAACCTTCCGCTTAGTTGCCCCTTGACTGTGCTTCCTTTATCAAATCAAATTCCCTAGCTGACTGCATTTGTCGGGATTCCTTTGATGTTGAATCATTTCACAAACAAGTATTGTTCATTTAAAATTAGCAATTTCAGTGCAAAAATTCATGCAAGCTTTTGAAATCAAGTTTTATTGATGAAACATGCACAGTGGAATGATTAAGTAATCAAAAACAAAGTGGATCTGGTCATTTACAGAATGATAGATGAAGTGATCAACACACACAACTAGCAAAGATCATTAGGAGTCAGGTTAATTAACCTTGTTGTAGTATGCTTTCAAAATAACCTTACCTCAATTAGGTCTTTTAAGGGTTGTAAAGTGGCTTGGTTCACAGTTTTATGAAACAAAGATAAAGGCTCAAAGTTTGTTTGGTACCCACCCCATCTTCGTGATGAACTCCAATCCTAAGCTCAGTTAACTTAAGCTATACATTCAGGTTCCTACAGACTAGGAACGAGTTGATGATCATTGATGATGATTTAGACACCTTGGGTAGTCAGTACTCCCTCGCAGAATTTGGTTAATATTTGAGACTTTGAGACTTCTCCTTGTCTTTGCTGGTTGAGGTCACGATACCTCTTCTTTTGATTTGATTGAGGTCATGATACCTCTCTTTGTTTGTGGTTAGGACCTCCTTTTTGTTTGATTGTTGCTTTGAAACTCCTTTTTTGGCTGTTGTACAAGTTCTTTTTGTATAAGGCAAAGTTATGGGCTTCCCATCTTTCTTGGCTTTTGCCTTGAAAGGGACTCGGCTCATCCTTTGATTAAGGATTTTTAAGCTATCCTTCCTTATTTTTGCTTGGATGAACAACTTATACAACGCTAACTCATTTGATTTGAGAGAGCTGACTGGTGTCTTGCATGAAGCGTTTGCGTTTAAATGCGTAACCAAGTTAAACTGAGAACTACCCTGCCCCAAGGTTGAGATTTTAAGGGTTTTTTGTATAAAGAAAGAAAACTCTTACTTCTAGGCTCGAAGGGTTAACGGGAGATTATCTTCCTTATTTCTCCAGTGTTTGGGGATTGAACAATGCCTTACATCCTCGACGAGGTTTAATTGAAAGCATACCACAACAATTATGGATAATATTTTCATCATCCTCCCCAATCTTTGCTTGAACAAAAGGATTGATATGGGAAAAAAAATTTGTCTGTTTTTTTATTTTTTTGTCTTTTTATGAACACAAAAGTAAATGAGTGAAACGAATGGACTTAATCAAAAGATGCACAAACATTTCATTAATCTTGCCAATTTGAAAGTACAACAATGCTTATGAGCAAATATAATTCAAACATGCAAAGAAAATACAACAAAAATGCTAAACAGCCAAATGATTGCCAGCTTTAGGGAATTGAAATTTCCTTCTTAATCTGCCAAGCTGAGATAGTCATATTCAGAGTTGATTGTCGAGATCTGCTTAAGAATCATCTTCACACATACTCTCAGAAAATTCTTCCACCTCAGAGTCTGATGAACCTGCATGATTAGGTGAAGGTTTGCTGATTTGGACGCCTTGAGGCATGAATGAGAACATACAGAGTCAAACAAAGTCTGAACCTGGCTTCTGAGTAACCTAAGTCTTCAGCTGAATGCCTCTGTGCCCCAGCATGGTGGTCACAATGGACGAGTCTAAAAAAGACAACTTCAAAAGCTAATTCAAGTCCAATGATGGCTTCAGGAAGCCGCCTGGGTTACAGACAAAGGATGGACAAGACTCAAGGCTGAGAAATGCAAATGCAATGCAAATGACATGCAATGAGAATGCAATGCTAATGCAAGCCAAATGGTTTCAAGGAACTCAAAGGCCAACTGCGAACACTTTGGAAACTGAAGAGTTTTGTTTTAAAATCCATGATCTCTAAGGATCTTCACAAAGAAAAGAACTTCTGAGTTCTTTGAAATCATTAATGGATGCGAGGAGATGTACGCAATGCACAAACACCGGCACACAAAACATAGATATATGCACACGCAAAAGCACACAAGCACAAACATATGTACACTGGTATTCACAGATATGCACAAACAAACATATATAGATATTCACAGATATGCACACACAAATAAGAGAGGACCTAAGTTTGAAGATCACAAGCATGGAGCCATGGTCTACCCGTCCCAAAAGGTGTGTACTATGGGTTTTCATTTGTAGAACAGGGTTCTAAAAAGTTCCCATAGTCGACAATCCATCTTTCGAATATTATCGACTTCCCAATTAACTTATTAATCAACAATATTCTCAAGAGAATCTCGTCTGAGTGTAGTATCGCGTGACAACCATTTCAGAAATAGACTCCTTCATGGTCACCGCACTACATCCTAAAAGGGCCAAGTGGGGGTAAGGGTAACTAAAGGTCATCAGTATCCCTGGCACCAAGGTCGAAGTGGCAACGCCTTCAATATTGCTCGTTCAACATATACCAACTCCGAGAAGGCCTCAACTGAGTATGGAATCTCAAGTCAACTCTTTTGGGATTCGACTCCCTCAAAGTCTCCTTGACTATATCCACTATCCTATCATAAGTGCACTCAAGTCCGGGTTAGGACTTATCTCACCACTCAATAGTAGCACCCTGCACACAGAAGAATCCAAACAAAATAGGTATACAGATATATGTACAAGTATAGCAACCAATCATAAATAACATAAATGAAACAAGGTGGGCTTAACCCTAAAAAATAATGTCTATTCCCCAGTGAAGTCACCATTTCTGTTCTGGTGAAAATCGGATAACAAGCTATTAATTAACTTGCATCATTTTCTTTTACAACCGACTTTGATTTATCCAAAGGAAAGGTTCAAGATCGAAGAAAACCTAGAGGGGGGAGATCTAAGGTTCGGGGGTTGGTTACGCCTAGGGAAGATATTAGCACCCTAAACATCTGTAGTACTCTACGGGAACCTCTTGTTTAAGTTTGTGTTATGTTATGTTTGCTTGCTAAAAGAAATCTGCTAAGGGTATGTACACTAAGTTTGCTCGCCAAGACATCGCATCTTGTGCCTACGTATCTGACTAAAGAATCAGAGCAACCATAGTTCACCTAACTAAGGGTGAAAGAAAAGGAAACATTGACTATGGCCAACGTTCCAAACAGAATGAGCATAAGCTCACGTAGAGTCCATGATAACTCTCTAAGTCTACGTTATGAAGGGAGGAAGTGAATTCTCATGATAGTGAGAACCACACAGAGTTCATGATAACTCTGTAAGTCTGAGTAAAAGGTAAAGTGAGTTCTCATGTTAGTGAGAATCACATGGAGTTCATGATAACTCCATCCTATTACTAAACTATAAGGGAAACGGCTCTTATGAGGCCAAGGATGAAATGGGAAAGGTTTGTGACTTAGGAGTCAATGTAAAGATCTTTCCTTTGGAAGGAGGGTTAAGTGTGAACAATCATGAATATGATATAAACAGTGTGAATATGAACAAAGATATAATCCAGATAATATGAACAGGATATGAACATGAATATGATCAATATAGAATGAACAAGATATGAACATGGTATATACAGTGACATCAAATTCAAGTGATAATAAATCAAAGACTGATAGTATCCACATAGTATCATATTAACATGCTAAAAACAATGTCAGGCAAACATATATACATGCAGACATAAAAAATGCATCAATGTAAATGAGCAAGAGATAGAAAGATCTGACCAGAATAGTGCATAAACACTTCCCACTTATGGGCCACTGACCAGCCAAGCAAGATCCGAAGACCGGAATACCAACTCCAAGAGCATAGGGTAAAAGTCCTAAATCTAAGTCCTCAGTCCAAAACACAATAGTAACCACAGTCCGGTCAATTGAGTTTTTTAGGGTTTCGATATTTATTAGTGTATTTTAAATGAACAATATACACAAGATATAAATATGAACAATGATAATATTAACAAGGATAATAATCGACATAAAGAATAAATCAAGATATATATATATATTGACTGAAAGTAAATATAGTGATTGTTGATTAATTTATTAGATCGATGAATCGGGTCCAATGTAGTGTTGATCTGTCGTAGTACGGTCTATGAGGAAGACCATACTATAGGAGGATGCACAATTTGATCTCTGTGTTAAGACACGATAGAGAAATGGCATAGAAAATCATTCTCTGATGAAATCGTGCCACACGAAAAGAAAAGGTGGAGACCCCGTCTTGAGTCACAAACTCTCGTTGATTAGTCGAAGGTAACCTATCACGATCTCAAAGTATAGAAAAAAATCTCAATGATCAATCACTACAGATTTGAAATAATGAAGGTTCGTCGCTTCGCTAACAACGTTCGTGAATAGAAAGACATCATCGGTCAAAAATGAAAATGAAGATATAAGAAAATACAGCATGAAGTAGAAATAAAGCCGGTCTTGTCTTAATCATGATTTAATCGAGAAACCAATAATCTATGATATTCGACTTTCATCGACCCATAAAATAATGAAGGTGGCCTCATACATATCACGACTTTTAGTAATTTGATAAATCGACTAAGTCGTGATTTCTGTAATATCATCGGCCCAAAAATAAAGAAACAGGATCGAAATGAAAATAAAATCGGTCTCATCTAAATAAGGATTTAGATCGATAAATCGAATACCTTTCTATTAGATTTTCATTGACCAATAAAAATAAATTGAAAAATGGCCTCATATGAATCATGATATTTGTGACTTGAATAAATCAACAAAATCAAGAAGTTTTTTATGTCATAGGCCCAAAAGCTGTGAGAAAAAAACGAAGTGGAAATGGAAAAGTAAAACTGATATTAAATTGTCACTACATCAAAAATTAAAATCTAAAAAAGAAATTAAAACCAAATCAATATTTAATTAAAATTAGTACAAGTTAAAAAAAATTGAAATTAATTAAAGGGTAAACTTCTAAAACTTGTTGCTAAACAACTTCAAAGAAAATGCAGCTTAGGGTGTGTAATTAAAATAGGGGTGTATGGGCTTGTGAGCCCAACACAACCCCAAAAAGACTGAAAACAAGGCTTGGGCGGCAGCGGGTCAAAAGTGACCCGTTTGACTCTTGATCTAAACATTCAAACCCTACCAACAGGGACAAACACGGTTAGATGAAAAGAAATATGAAGTATCATGAAACACGGTAAAAAGGCTATCAGAGAAAACAAAGAAACAACAAAAAATGATGAACGATCCATGGATGTGCGAAACAACAGATCATCATCTCCTTTCAACCCTTTGCGTGAATCTCCGTCGTGGATTCTGCTTCCTCGACAAACACGGTTCAACAGCTTCGGTTATCAAAATTCCCAGATCTCGCCTTCTTCAAGCGATCAAATCCCTCCCCTCGCGGTTCCGGTTCGCATTCAGGTTCGTTGGTTTTCAATTTTTGTTTACTGAGATTTGGTTGGTGTGAACCCTACTCATTCTTCATCTCTTTTCTCTCTGTTCTCTGATCCATATGGCGAATGGGATTGATTGAATCGTTTGGGTTAATGATTTGAAGGTGGGTTTGAAGTGATTTATTAAGGTTGATTAAACTTAAGGTGGAGGAGAAGAACTTCGGGTGAAGGATTTTGACAGGGTTGTTATTGTTACGAAGAAGAGAGTATGAATCGTGAGGTTTTTGTTGTTATCGTCGTGGGTGCCGAGATGACACGGTTTGGTGATTCGTTACTGTTGACGTTATTGATTTGGGGATGTGAGTTGTAGCAATGGTTCACGGGTCGAGGTTGCTCATTGTTGGTTTGGTTGTTTTTGGTTTAGACTCTCTACCCTCTTCTCGTCTCATCTGCTGGGTTCGTGTGTTTGGGTTTGTGAATGGGAGAAGGATTGATGAAGATTGGAGACTGGGATTTGGCTTTCAGAAGGTTGAAGAAGGTTTGCATGGGTTTAACAGACTTGAAATTCGGTTGATGAAGAAGGACGAATGGTTTGATGGTTCAAAGATTGTTCTGAAAGTTTGTTTGTTTGTGTTTTTTTTTTTTTGGTGTGTAACGAAGGAGAGAGATGAAGGTTTCAGGAGAGAGTTATGTGTGTGGTTCTATAGAGTTGATGTTGTTGATTCTTTTGAACAAAGGATGAGCCCTTTTATAGGCTAAACAATTGGACAATGGAATTAAAACTCAGTGGTCAACTGTCTTGCTTAAGGGGAAAAGATCAAAGCCAAGGATCCTATGAGCATGGCCGTTCTGAGCTAATATCTTGAGCCAAGTGAGAGTGCTTTGGTGGCTCGTTTTATGTCTCAAGTTAGAGGAAAAAGATCATAATCCAATGTATTATGGTGTTTACAACAAATACACAATGGTCTCTTGTTTTGACTTTTGGTGTGTCAACTTTTCAAGTACAAAAGCAGTTGTACTTGGAACTTTCCATGCGTAGATCTTGTGGCTTTGGTGAGTATTAGGAACTGATGGAAGGAAAAGTCAGTAGATCTTGTGGCTTTCAGTTCAAAGTGAAACTTGGTTCAAATTGAAACATGGCTCATGTAAAGAAATCTGCACCATAGTTACTCGCCTAACATGACGTGTTCTTGATTGTTACCTTTTTTGTATTTTTGTAAAGTTTCTTTCTTTTAAAGATTAACTAAATTGAATTAGACAAAAATGAAAACTAAAAACCATGATTAAAAATAGAATTAAACTAAATTAATAAAACTAAATTAAGACTAAACTAAAATAAAAAAAATCTAAATTAAAAATATATACTAAATTAAAAGTATAAACTAAAAAGTTATAAATTGAAATAAAAAAATCTAAATGACATGGAATGATAAAATAGGTTAGAAATACATGATTAATGATCAATGAAATATTTGACTAAAAATGTAAAAATGGCCGATTTAAAATGATATGAAAATGATCATACGAATCTGAGGGTAAAATTTGGGGTGCAACAATTTGGTTTTAAATTGCTTCCTAAATTGGAAGGTTTTGATAGAGAGGCATTATCATTCATTCAAACATTGTCATAATCGATTATAGACTTGATTATCCCTTATCTAATAGATTTGGACAAGTATCTAATTGACTAGATAGTTACAAAAAGTATTATAAGCAATTGACCAATTTCCTAATCAATTAGTTATGCTCAAAATACATTTTTGGTGATTTTAATTAAAAAAGAGAGGCTCTAAAAATACTTTTTTGTGTGTGTGGTTTACCCATACAACTTCCAAATACACCCTTGTGCCTTTATAATACAGTGATTGCTCAGGTTGACACGATCATGCGACCTTTAACACTTCCTCTCTTTCACACGCTGAAGCTTTCAAGTTTCTTTTTCGAATGTACCCCTCATATAAGCACTTGACTTAAGTATTCTATTTGATAAGGCTTGAGATATCTTCAAGTTAGTATGCATCATCAGATAGTTGTAAGGATATCACAATTGATCATAAACCCTAGAGTTTTTTAGCTCAATTCAGAAGGATATCTTGATCAATTACCTTGTACATCTTTGACTGCTTTACGCAGATTTAGTAATTACTTAACTTCATATATTTTTATCATCAAGAGCCTTTCATGTTTTGTGATCACTATAACCTTTTCCAATGTTGTCATCATCGAAACCATGTCATCATCAAGGCTAAATAGTTTCTTCTTGAGTCTTGCTATCCATGAGATTTATCATCTTGTATTGCTTTTTGATAATACTTGCAAGAACATGGTTTCACAGTTGCTATGAAAGAGGTTTCCATGGGTGGTTCTAAGTATTTTGTGACTTTCACATATGATTTTTATCGTAAGGTTTTGGTGAACTTCTTGAAGAATAAATCTGAAGTCTTTTCCAAATTCAAGTTGTGGATGCGAAGGTAGAGAATCAGACAGGCATGAAAAATCAAGTATTTAAAGTTAGATAATGGGAAAAGTACATTGATTTGATTTTTAAGAGTTTTTATGAAGAACACATTAATCAAAGGAAATTCTTAATTTGTAAGACACCATAATCAAATGGTGTGGCGGAGAGATTGAATAGGTCTCTACTTGAAAGGGCAAGATATCTCTTGTTAAATGCTAAACTATTATAAGAGATTGTGTGTGTGTGTGTGTGTAAAAAAATTCCCAAACGAATTGGTTGAACGAACAATGAATTTAATAATTTGAAAACATAAATTTAAAAGAGATTGAGAAAAAGAGAGTACACAAGGATTTGTTTAGGCAGTTCCTGAATCAGCCTCGTTATGGGTACGTCTTCCTGCAATTTGAATTCGAATTGAGATAATTTCAATTAACCTTACTATGCAAAAGTGTGTATATAAAAGATGTAGCAATCCAACCCTACAAATCCTAGATTTGAAGTTGACTCTAGCACCTCCGAAACCCTTAATCAAAGATTGATCAAGTAACCAACAATGTCGCTTCAATTCACCTGTTCTTGCTACTTCCTTGCATGGGATCCCTTGTCCCAATGCTTTCACTCAGTCGAATTAATCTCAAACGCACACTTGTTGAAACCCAAGATTTACCAATATGATCTACTGTCTCACGCTACTCCCTTGCAAGGCACCCCTTGTCCCAAGGCTTTCAATCAATCGGATCTGAATTGCTTAATCTTATAACAAACCTTCAAAATCCCTCAATGATCTTGAAGGAAAACCCCAACTTGGTTTTCTTATTTGAAGCCCCCAAATAACTTAACCCAATTTACAGTACAAACTACCTAAATTGGATGCTATCAACCCTAATATAGATGGCACCCAATCAAAAAATGATTATGTGTAGTTTGATTGTGTGTATGCATAGAAGAGAGGTTGAAGATGATGAGAAATCTTTGAAATCCTTGTTTCATATAGGTTTTACTCTAGAACCAAACTAGAAATTATGCATGTATTAAGTGTTTATATGTACGCAAGCATTGAAGCAAAAAGAATGCAAAAGAATGAAGAAAAATGAGAATTTTGGAAAATGCATCGTATGAGTCGACCTAAGAAAGTCACGAGTCGACCTATGAAGGTCTTATGTAGACCTGTGAAGGTCTTGTGTCGACCTAAAGGAGTCAGCACATGGACAGAGCCTACAGGCTTTAATACTGCAACATGTGTGTCAACACATTGGAAAGTTTTCCTTTTATGTGCCGACTTAAAAGCTCTATGTGTCGATACATGTTGTAATGCTTTCATAAAATTTTATTTTTAATGCATTTTTTATGTATTATACTTTTCCAAAACATTTTAATGCTTTCTGATGCTAAGATACACATATAGAATCATAGGATATCTTCCAATATACAACAATGCTAACGTATATTATTTTTGACATCACGCAAAATACATCTAAAGGAAAGTTGAAATTACATATCTAATGAAGATCAATCTAAACAAGATCTAAAGTCAAAGAAATGTGTCTTTGTCGGTTACGCAAAAGGTGTAAAATCTTTAAAGTCATTGGATCTGATTAAAAAAGAAGACGTTAATCAATAGAGATGTTGTTTTGATGAGTAATTAATGTTGAAGCACTTAGTTGCAAAAAAATATGTCAGCATATGAAGGAGAAACTTTCATAAAACAAGTGATTCAGATGGATGTTCAACTGCCAATAGTGAACTAATTTTGAAATTGACCACAAATCTAAAGTTTTAGGTGGAGTATGTGATTCTATTCTTATAAGTGACAAAGAGCACCATTCCACCAAGGAACTAGAAAGGTATGGATATGAATAGACTTGGGAGCCTATGCACTTCTTACTAGTTTAGGGGACCCTTCCACCTTTCGAGAGGAAATAACTAGTTAGTATAAAGATAAGTTAATGGGTGCAATGGTAGAGGAGATGGAGTCCCTTAAAAATATCAAACATTGGAGCTTGTACAACTTCCTAAGGGAAAAGGGACATCAGTTGTATATGGGAGTTCAAGAGAAAACCAGCAGTAATAGAGAAAGAAGGGGAAAATTTTAAGCCTAATATTGTAGCAGAGGGGTACTTATAGCACAAGGTAATTTACTATGATGAGATTTTCTCTATGATCATTAAACATACTTCTATCTGGGTAGTGTTAGCCTTGGTAGCTAGCCAGGACATGCATTTAGAGAATATGAGTGTGAAGACAACATTTCTTCACGGTAATCTAAATGAGAAAATTTACACAGAGTATCTATAAGGGTTCAATGTACAAAACATGGAAGGCTAGTTTGTAAATTGAAGTGGTCTTTGTATAGTTTGAAGTAATCTCCAAGGGAATTATACAAACGATTTATTCATACATGCTTGAAACTAGCTACTGAAGTTGTAAGTATGATTGTTGTATTTATGTGATGGCTCTTTTTAAATGTTGTATGTTAATTATATTTTGTTTGTTTTTAATCATTTACATGATGTAAATGAACTAAAAAACATGTTGGGAAAGGAGTTTGACATGAAATAATTAGGTGCTTCTAAGAAGATTCTTTGTATAGAAGTTCACAGAGATAAGAGTGCTACAAATAATGATTCTCTCAAAAAACTATGTTGAAAAGTTGCTAGATAATTTTCACATGAGTAACTCTAAGGTTGTGAGTAGTCCATTGGCGAATCACTTTAAACTCTCATTAGATCAGTGTCCAAACACAGACGCATAAGTTGAGTAAAAGTCAAAAGTTCCTTATGTCAATGTTGTTGGTTGTTTAATGTATGTTATTTTGTACAATAGACTATATTTGAAACAAGTTGTAATTTAAGTTTTTAAATTCATGTCCAAATTGGGAAAGCATCATCTGGAAGCATTCAAGTGTATTATTAGGTACTTGAAGGGTACAACGGGTCATGGTATCGTGTTTATTAGTGAACATGGTGAATATTCGGTAGTAGGATACGTTGATTCAGAATATGATGATGATATAAACACTAATACAAATATTATATTTTATGAGAAATCTTTCACCTCGGACAATAAATAATTGAGGTCAAATTCTTATCCCGTCACATTTTAATTTTTTTTATAATAATACAATCTATTACCTCTGTTGTATAATAAAACTGAGGGAAAGACTTACCCAAGGTCACACTTCAAATCCTAGCAACTATAGTTTATGTTTTTATTTCTTTTTAATGATTCATTTCATTTTAAAGTGACACCTTCCTTCATAGTTTATTTTTAATTCAAAAATAAGTCACTTTTCACCAAGTGAAATGTTAGACTTTTCACCTCGGTTGTGATTACCAACTGAGGTGGAATAATTTACCGTTATATATATATATATATATATATATATATATATATATATATATATATATATATATATATATATATATATCCTTTCAAAGTGTCGCCTTTCTTCATAGTTTATTTTTAATTAAGAATCAAGCCACTTTTCACCATGCGAAATGTTAGACTTTTCACCTCGCTTGTGATTTCCATCCGTGTATATATATATATATATATATATATATATATATATATATATATATATATATCTTAGGTTGTAGCTTTCTTTAGTTTCACTTTCCTAAAACAACACACCTATAACAATAACTAAGTTTATCATCTCCATTAACAACGAGAGCCCTAAATACATTTCAACCTCTAACTCGTAAAAAAAGGCAAGGAAATACAAAGATTATATGTATTTATGGCTCTCGTTCGATGCTTACCACAAGGAAAGATTGAAACCTTTTCTTTGACTTCTTCTTCACATATCTGGTACGCGAAACATCACAACTCATGTTACATTTACTAGTACAAAATATAACTTTCGTAACACCAATTTCGTAACGGCCATAGAGTTAAATGTGGTAATAATTTATTTCTAGGCGCTTTTTTTTGTTGTATTTACTAGAGGACATGTCACAACGATCAAGTGAAGCAACCCTGGTAAAAAGGTACATGGGGTAAAATGGTTTGAATCCCAGCACTTACAATTAGCCATTTATCGTGATAAAAATTTTATTTACCTTGTATATCACCACGGTTTTTATTAACAACCATGATGAAAGGTGATACTTTATTTATATATAAGCGGATTTATATATCGCTTCAATACATTATAGCCGTCTCTCTCAAAGCAAAACCATAACAACTATTTCACTCGTCTCTCTCAAAAAAAACTCTAACAACTCTCTCACTATTTTCTCTCATATGGAACCCCCAAAACGAAACCATAACAAGAAATCTTAACCAATGGATATTTACAGGTTCGTTTTCTCTATAGTTTTTTTTTCAAAAACTTATTTCAATTGCTTTGTTTCATGATGTTTGAACTTCTTTCTTATTTTGCCTTGTATGTATGGATGCTTCTTTCAATAAAGATGACGAAGATAAATTTATCCTGACAAACTTGTGTCAAAGATCCAGAATGAAACCCATTCAAATTCTACACAAGTTTGCTGGTCTAAATTTATCTTCATCCTTATTTCATTGACAACACGCCTTTATGGGACATGTGTGGTATGTTTCTGAAGCATTTTATGACTTGATATGTTTATTGTATCATTTTTGTTGTTTATGGTTTGTTGTTGATCAATGTTTTTTGTGAATGTTATTGTTAATGTTTGTTTAAAAGATGAGTTTATTATATATTATGTGGTTTGAGTGTTTTTCCAATCCCTTACCGAATATATAAATTTCTAAACTATATTTGAAAATTATGATATGATAGATAAAATTGTATTAGAAAATAAGTACACATTCAATTTTTGACAAGTATTCTTCACACTGTTAACTGCATGTTGTTCCTTGACCGTTAGAACTTGGTTTAATAGTCCTGAATCTTCCACCACCCCTCTCTCCACCTCTAATTTTGTATGCAAAGTAAATAATATTTTACAAAAACAATTAGAGGTGATGTCAAGGGCGATTGAAGAATTAGGATCATTAAACTAAGTTCTTACTGTCAAAGAACAAAATACAGATATGGTGTTGAAGATCGCTTGTCAAACATTGAACGTGAACTTATTCTTCTAATATAACTTAATTTGTCATATTATAGTGTTCTAGTGCAGATTGGAAGGTTATATGTTTAATGAGCATTTGCGAAATAGGCATTCCACATTATTTTTAATAAACTCAGGTATATATTTAATCATGGTTGTTTAGAACAACCGTGATTAAATATGTTGCATTAAATAATACCACAACGGTTGGTTAAAGTAACCATTATGGTAGGTAGCACGCTACATGAATACAATCACGGTTGGAAGACCGTGGTGGAAATCATCATACATACAATCACACCTTACAACATAATGGTTGGACCCGCGTGGTGGTATCCCTTTTCCAACTATTGTGATATGTGTTTTCCGTAGTAGTGATTAATGTTGTTTTTGTTGTTGATGATGATGATGATGATGATGATGATGATGATGTTGATGATGAGACCCTAAACCCTAGAGGTTTAATCGTGCTGTTGATGTTAAGACTGAGATTGAATGTTATATGTTGTTGGTTTTGTTTAGATATGCAAGTAATAGGTTTATAATTGATGTTGTTGTAGTTTTGTTGAGATTGAGATTGTTGTTTAGTTGTTATCTAATGTTGTTATTGTTTAGGCTAAGATTGAATGTTATATGTTGTTTTTATTTATTGTTTTTTAGTTGTTGAGGTTGTTGATGTTGTTGTTGTTGTTATTGTTGTTTAGTTGTTCTACATAACAAAGTTTTGAAATCTATAAGTTGTTGTTTAGTTGTTTTTATTTAGTTTGAGTTTGAGATTGAGATATTGTTTTTCCATTCTTTGTGCATACCTCATCTTGTTCTGCCAAACACATCAAGGGGATATTAAAGTGACAGAAAATACAGTTGAGTTTATTATATTTAATGTCGATTGTTTGTTTCACTAACACCTCCTCTACTACAAAAATCATATTTTGTAATCATTTCTTACCGCAGCCACATAAATAATCGAGGTAATATATGTTCATTAGACGCCTTACATTTTTTTATGAAAAAAAATTAAAATATTTTTCAAGACAGTCAAAATTATCAACCGTTGTGATATGTGAAAGACTGACATGCTTTGAACCCCAACACTTGATATTTTATGTATAAATAAAATTTAAACACTTTTCACCATGGTTCATATTAACATAGTGGTGAAGTATTAGGACAATTCACCACGATTGGTTTTAACAACTGGTGTGAAACATATTACCTATATAAGCTAACTTAATTAACATCTAAACAAACCGCGATGTAAGTGAAACCCTAACTTCTCTCTCTTTATCCCAATATCTCAGAACTCCACCATAACTTTACAAAACACCAATATAACTTCATTTTCCAATAATCTTTACAAGGAAAGGTATGTAAGTAAAACATTTAATGAGTTATGATATCATGTTGTTGTTTTTCAAAATATTAGTCTTATTTTTCTTGATTTTCTTGTTCAAAATCTATGTCAAACATTTGTCTTCATCCAACATAGGGTCTATTATTTTCTTATTCTTAAGATGAGATTATAGGTTTGTATTGTTGTTTTTGTTGAGATAAGTAAAGTATTTACATTGTTGTTAGGTATGTTGTTGTTTTGTTAAAGTAAGTTGTTGTTTATGTTAAGGTTAGTTTGTGATTTTGTTCATAAATGTTGTTATTTGTGTTATTTTGATTTTTTTTTTAGCATGTTGATGTTTTTGTTGAAGTATGTTGTTGTTTTGTTAAGATGTTGTTGTATTTTATTGATAAATGTCATTGTTTGTTTTAGTTTATATATTTTTTGTTGAAGTATGTTAATGTTTTTGTTGAGGTATGTTGATTAATGTTGTTGTTGAGGTATGTATGATAAATGTTGTTATTTGTTATTGTATTATGTGTTTCGTATAGTTATGTTATTTTTTATTATATTGTTTATGATATTGTTAATGTTATTACTTGTACATTGCAGCTATCATTTTGTTAATCAAACATGTCTTAAAAGATGAGTATATTACATCATATTTGGTTTAATACTCGTAAAACATTGATTGATGTAAGTTGTTTTCTAGTATAACTAAATTTTCATATTATTATCTGTATCTTGCTCTTTGACTGTCATAATTTGATTTAATGCTTTTAGTTCTTCAATCATCGTTTTCTTTTTTACTATTTTTTTACAAAGTTATTAATACTTTGTAGAATGAACTAGTAAAAATGAAAATTGAAGAAATACAAACATCAAACCAAATTCTAACTGTTAAAGAGAGATATATTGATAATGGATTGTAGAAAGCTTGAAAGACATTGGTTAGTGTCACTTGTTCTTCTAACATAACTCAAATTTTCATATTATTAATTTCTAAAATAGATTGAAATGTTTTATGTTTATTGAGCAGTTGGTGAAATAAACATTCCATATAATTTATAATAAACTCGTGTAAACATATCACAACTGTTGGAAGGTACAACCATTGTGAAATGTTGTACGCTTGGTGTTTGACTATGATTGGAACATTCAACCATGGGGAAATGTTAACAAAAACTCTCAAATGTTGGCGATGGGTATCGAACCTCTGGCCTCCACTTTTTACTACGGTTGAATTCTACAACCGTAGTGATATGTAATGTGCTACTAAATTTTAATGATGATTACCAGTCCGTGGTAATAAATAGGGCACATACTACCATACATTTTGTTACAACGGGCCACCATTCATGATGGAACCATTCTCCTAATCGTAATAAAAAGTTCTTTTTGTAGTAGTGCTCTTTGAACATATAACCTATTAAATTGATTTTGAAAATGATAATATAAAAAATTATGTTGTATTTGAAAAACATCTTATATTAATCAATGTTTATCGACCATTGTTAACTCATTATATGTCTTACGTTCTTTAATGGTTAAAATTTCTCTCAGTGCTTTTAGTCTTCATTCAACTTTCTTCTATATTTATTCATTTTGCAAAGCATTAAATTTTATGCTTAGTAAAATGAATTAGTAGAGAAGGGGGTATTGAATGAAGAACTTGAAACATTGAACAAAATTCTAACCGTTAAAGAATAAGAGATGAATAATGAGTTACAGGATGCTCGAAAATCATTGATTAATGTAAGGTGTTCTTCAAATATAACATAATTTTTCATATAATTATTTTGTAAACCAAGTTAAAAGGTTATATATTAGGGTTTGGTTTATCGCTACGCGAAAAATAAAGAGTTGCCACCGAACTTTATTTATTCAAAGGAAAGAGAAAATATCGATAAAACCCTCTAAAATGTGAAGAAAATGGTCTCGCAACCAAATTCGGGTTCGAAAGTCGGTTAAGAAAGGAGAAGGTATTAGCACACCTCACATCTATTATACTCAACGGGAACCATCTTGGTTGTCTATGAGCAAATGGATGTCGTTATCTAAAGGATACTTGCTATTGGGGGAAAAAGGGTTTTTTAATTAGTGAGCTCGTCAAGATCTTACAATCATGTGCCTACGTATCCTCATAGTGCAATAAGGAAATCAGAGCTTTGTAGTTCGGGGTAGAAAATAAGTGTGTGTTGGTTGATTTTACCTTGAAAAGGGTTTTTGGAATGATGCCCTAAGGTCCAAAAAAGAGTTTGATGAGTTGATTTTGATTTTAGGGTTTTGAAAAGGTTGTTTTTTATTTGAATTGCACTAAAGTCTATTGGTGGTTGTGAATACATCAAAGAACCTAGTCAAGCGTCTTGTGTTCAAAACATTCCTAATGAGGGTAGGAATGCTCAATTCTCACTCCTTATCCACTACTTAAGGCTCGTGGCGCGCAAAACATGTTTTTGAGTTTGATTTGAGAAAATGTCATTTGACGTTAGATCAAAGGTTTTTTTTTTATTGTTTAAGAAATGGTGAGGTTGATCCTAGTTCCTAGGGGTGAGCTAACAAGCAATACCAAACCCAAGAAAAGAAAGGAAGAAAAATACACCAAATGGGGGAGGGATACATGAATAAATACAAGAGATATTGATGCGAGAAATAAAAGGGCTCATTGTAAGGTAGCCCAAGAGAAATCCATGTGTGTGCAAAGTGTCCTAAGTTAAGGAATAGAATAGGAATCAAAGTTAAATGTCTCCCTTTGCTTAGGGTAGTGTCATGAGTAGCCATCTTGAAATTAAGGTCCTAAGTCCACTCCATGTTAAGCTAAGGTCATACACAAGGTCCAATGGGTCCATAATGATCTCTATGTCAAGCTTGGGTCATACACAAGGTCATACACAAGGTCCAATGAGTCTATAATGATCTCTATGTCAAGCTTGGGTCATACACAAGGTTCAATGGGTCCATAATGGTCTTTTCCATTTTATCATGTTTTTGTTTATTTTAGATTAATTAACAAGATAAAGGAATAAAAGATCAAAGAAAATAAGATGACATTAAGATAAAGTGCACGAAGTAAATGTGATAAATGAGCAACAAAAGTAAATTACAAGAACTAAATGGCAAGAAAGTAAAAGTTAGGAGTTAGATGAATTAGTAAATCAATGATTAGTAGTTAATGATCAAATGATCAATCCATCGAATCAGAAAAATCTAGCGCCATGTTAAGAAATCGTAGCACGATCCATATGAGAATCATAATATAGGAGGTCGGACAATGAAATTTATTCATCAAACGTATCAAAGAATTAATAGGAATTAATCTCTTAAAATACGAAGCGCAACAAATAAAATGAAAAAGAAAATAGAAATAAAGAAATTAAAAATTAATTAATCACATAATAAAAACTAATTAAAAAATGAAATCAAAAGGAAAATAAAAATCTAAGAGTTTAAAAGAAAATAAAAGATGTAAAGCAATTAAAAAAAATATAGAATGATTTGGAAAGAATTTGCAAGTAAAAAAATAAGTAAAAAAAAGAAAATTAAAAAGAAAAAGCGAGAGAGGGTGGTGCTGTGAGTAGTAACAGTGGTGCAAACAACAAGCTACGTGGGCTTGGGAAAGAAAAGCCCAAAATTACAATGGAATCTGGCCAGGGGTGTCTACACGCGCAGCAAACTCAATTTGAATGGGCTGAGCCCAATTCACTCATGAGAAGAAAATATGAGGGATTCAAAAGAAGTCACCCTCACATGTCACAATATATTCACGCGCTTCTCTCTCTCCTTCGAATTTCCCTCGCCGAAAACTCAACAACTCCGTCGCGCCAGAATTCATCGGCAGCGGTGGCGGAGAGTAATACCACCCCAAACCTATGTCAATTTAATTGTCTTGCTTTGCTCTATCCAAATCCATCAACAATTTCCTCTAACTCTCACTCAAAACCACAAACCGCAGTGAAAATCACATGAACCCTAAGTAAATAAAATCAAAATTAAATGGCGTTTATGGGGAATTGAAGCCTCCCATATGAGGGTTTTTATTCCTCAGACCAAGGTCTACATCACAGAAACTTCAGATTGATGAAAACAGAGCAAAAATGAACCTACCGGAGCAAGTCCTTCGCCGGCGATACGATCAAATTTCAGGTAAGTCATTGCTTAACTCCTTCTTCTACTCCACTTCTTTCTGAATTGTTTGCTTCTGGTTGTTGAGTTTTCTGAGTGTAGCAGTGAGGGACTGGGAGTGATGAAATTGAGTGAATTGGAGAGAATTAAATTCTAAGTAGTGAGTAGAAAGGAACGTGAATCCAAAGCTGAGAGTGAGGGAATAAAAAACGTGATTGAAAGAGAGTAGTGAGAAAAACATGAATGAAAAAGCCTCAATGAATTGTGCAATCTGCTGAATTTATAGAAGGGATGAAAGGGGAGGGTAGATTAGGGAATTGAATTGGACAGTTTGTTATGAGTTTGGATAAACTTGTTGTTATGATTAATCTAGCTGGAAAATAAATTTGTGATGAAATGCTGTGAATTAATTTGAAATGCATTTGGTCATTTTTCACGTGGTAATTTAAATTTGCTTAATTTATTCCTAAATGGAAATTCTAATTATGCAATGCAATTGTGTAAGTGAAACTAAGTGTATTGAAATGCTATTTTAAGAATCCTTACTGCTGATTTTGATTATTATTCATGTGGAAAATGAAATTTGTGGTAAGTGTGATTTAATTTGAATTTATGTGTGGATTTTGTTTGCTATTCCATTTAAAGTGTGAATGAGTTTTATGCAAATTCTAGTTATGGTGCAATGCGTTTAGGTTGAATGTGATGTTGAAGTATGAAATTAGTTATGAATGAGGTTAGCCTGGTTTGTATGTACATGATGAAATTGAAATTCAAAGTCGTTGTGTGGAAGTTTGTTATGCGGAATTTGAAAAGTGAGTGTATGGCATTGTTGGAATTCTAATGGGAATGGTAATGGTAATTTTGCAGGGCATATAAGCATGTGGATGAGCAAGGATGAGGATACCTAAGACACATGAAGAGGGTTTGGGAGGCTTGCTATTGAAGCATAGAACTAGGGTTTAGGAATAAAAATAGGTAGTTCTTTGTGTAATTGTATAGACTTGAAATGGATGTAAACTTGATGATTTTGTAGTGATGAATGGATATTTGAATGAATGTTGTCTTGATGTAATTGTCTCAAAGTTTCCCTTTTTCTCTTGATAATTGAACCTTGAACATTTAATCCTTGATCTTGTATGCACTTTGACTCATAACCTTGTATCTTGTATGAACTTGCAATGCTTTGACACTTGATTAAGATGAAACAACATCATGATGCATAATGGCTACATAGAATCCAAATACATGACTTGAAAATGAATAGATACCATCTTGATGTAATATCCCGTATTATCTAAATGCTCAATTGGATATCAGAGGAGATCAGATGAGCATCTATGTGCCCTATCTTTGATTAATTGGATTTATGGAATCCTCTAAGTACTTTAAGTATCGACATTTGAGATCGATAGAGCAACTAATGAACTCTGAAGAAATCAATTTTTTATTAGTTCAAGATAGACTTTTATGATAACTCTAATAATTGATCAATTGGTTGAGATGACAAAATATCAATTGGAGATATTTTACTCTCTCTCTCTCTCTCTCTCTCTCTCTATATATATATATATATATATATATATATATATGTTAAGAAAAGGAAAAGAAAGAAAAAGAAGAAAAGAGGAAATGGAAAGAAAGAAGAGAAAGTGATGAAGAGAAGAAGAAGGGAGAAGAGAGAAACCCATGGATCATCATCATTACCATCTTCTTCATACTCCTCTTCGATTATCAGGTGGGTTCTAGTTAGAAACTCTAAGTTTTAGAAATAGATGTTTGGAACTTAGGTTAGAATTTGAGAGAAAATGATAAATTGTTGAATCAATGAAATCTAACGGATAAAATGAGTTATAAACTGTGTTGTATGATCAATATGTGTATAGAATTATCTATTGATACTTATTTGTGCATTGGGTAGTGTTTAGAATGGGTTTTGGACCCAAAGGCCCCAGCTGTTACGCTGCTGAGATTCTAGGTTTCCACAGGTTCGCACTGCGAATCCCCTAGCGAAGGGGAAATCGAACATTCGCTGGTTGTTCACACGGTGGAGGTGAAGGCGAACATTCGCCAGAGATTCGCCAGAGGTTCGCACTGCGAACTTTACCCTGTTTTGGTTCTGCCACAGTTCGCCAGACGTTCGCACTGCGAATGGGACAACGAACCCAGTATATTTAGGCATTCGCTGGGAGCTTCGCACTGCGAATGAGAAAGCGAGCATTCGCTGGCTGCTTCGCATTGTGAACATAGCAGATCCTCCAACTTGTTTCTTTCATAACTTTTAATCCGTAACTCGGATCAGGACGTTCTTGGTGTCATTAGAAAGCTATGACGACCCTCTATCCGATAAAAAGTGAAAATATTGGGTATGATGTAGGATAAATGATTTAGTGGAAAATGAAGGAAAGTAATGTTTTGTGAAATGTTGGAATTGACCCTTTTGGATCGTAAATTCGATCGAGGCATGGTTGTAGCCAATGTAAAGCTGTGGAAATATCCTATGGAATAACAGTGGTCGATATTGATTTGGTACCCGATTAAATGAATCAGAGGGGGACCCCGAAATGGATGTTTTATGCGATGAACCATTATGTGATTCTATTATGCTTTTGTATAACTTCTGATTGAATTATTATATGTGCAATTGTGATATGCTTTGCCTGTTATTGATGTTTAACTTGATCGAGAGAGTATGCATGTTAAAATATGAAATTAGAAAGAGTGAGGAAACTTTACCCCAAAACAAAATGGTATAATTCTATGTTGTGGATTGAATTGTGATAGAGACTCTGGATGGCGACGCTCGTGCATTCACTGACGAGTTCTGGCCTAGAGTAGATAACGTAATGACAACGCTTGTGCATGAGAGGCCGATGCGTGTGTCCATTACCGAATGGTATAGAAATGAGTGAAACACTAGTATAGAACATGTGTAATTGTTTTGTTTTATTATTAAAGGCATGAGAGGCCTAAAGGCTAATGTGGCCTGGTGATTGTCGAATACAATCACGTTTATGTATATGATCACGTAATCGTAACCATTTATCTTGAGGTGTAGTTTCATGAGACTCAAGCTCCTCCTCTGAAACGTATGCACAATTACTGGGCAGGTTTGATTCCCGCGTGTAGTACAAATGGAGCCTATATGGTAAAGAGACTTGTGATGGTTAACAGGCCATGAGAAGTGACGGTTCACGGTTAACAGGCCGATGATCCCGAATCCATTTCGTATGCCAAGTAACTACAAGGATCCATGACTCGGGTCGACTTCTAGACGTAGAAGCGGACGGAAAAAGGGGATGCCTTGGTACGGTTATCGATTCGTAAGGAATCTTGAGTTAACAGGCTCAGGACGTAATTCCTTCTGTGCGGACTTTATGAGTTAACAGACACATGACATGTTTCCATATAGTGTGAGATTGTGAACTCAAAGTCTTTTTCCCTTCCCCTTGACTTGAGTTAGGATTGATAGAACCCTGTAAAGCCGAGAGAACTTATAAGGAGATTTGATGTATCTCACCCCACTATAGTTGCTTTATTTCAGGTGCAGGTTTGGTTACAAGTGGAGCGATGCTCAGATGTTTCAAGAGAAGCTTAGTTAAGCTTATTTCCGCTGTGTATTCTTTTGTTGTATACAATTGAGGATATTGTATATCATTCTTAGTTTTATTGTTTTGGCTAGTTTCCATATCTTGTTGCATATGTTGTATTTATGTTTTAGAAATGGACAAGTATGTGAAATATGTCATTAGGCACTTTTGATGTGTCAGTACCAAATAAAATGCTTGTATTGTATTATTCTAGATATATATTATACAGGGCATTACACTTGACATGAATGCTTTAAATTTGATCCAAGAACCACTATTGAACAACTTTGAAACTTTTTTGCATCACCCTTGAATTCTCCTTAAAATCAAGCTACCATGGATGAAAAGTAGTCACTAACTTGATTTGAAACCATGAGTTTTTCAATCCAGTCTTGCAAACCTACATGTTTGAACAAAAAAGAAAAGTAATTGCACCATATTTTTGTATTTTTAAATACACAATGGTTAGATGATACTGTTAATGAGCAATAGTGAACAAACCATAATTCCAAAGGCAACATGCAAAAACTAGCAAGGGTACCAAGATAGGAGACATGGGCCCGGCTCGTTGGGCATACCCGTTTTACCCGCACTTTAGTGCGGGGTGGGCCAAAGGTATAGGCCCTCACCCTTTAATGTGTCCGCCCCGCCCCGCCCCGTTTTCTTCGCGGGCTTTTGTGGGCACAAGCATTTACATAAAATTTTGCATTTTTAGGCTTAAAAGGTACAGTGCCCGCGGGCTTTCCCCGCCCCGCCCCGCCCCGTTTTTTTGCGGGCATTTGCGGGGCGGGCCTAAACGGGGCGGGCATGCCCGTTTGCCACCCCTAGACATGGGTGACCTTAGTGAGAGCCCTAGGAAAGCTATCAAAGAGAAATTGTGTTTCTCAGTCTTCAAGTTCAAACTTATGAATCACCATGCTTGGGGACATTGATCATGGAATATGGCCATGCTAATGCGATTGTGTGATGAATAAATGTCATGAATGCTAGGGTAAAAATGAGAGTATGACATGGTGAAATAAGCAATCCATATTATATATAAGAAAACCAATATATAGTGTCGTCGATTAAATGACAAAACCGAGGTTAAATGTGTTTTCCATAGTAGTGAAGGTCTACAAAAGGGTATGTCTTTACTTTATCATAAGGACCTATGTCAAAATGTGAAGCAGAGTATATGGTGGCAAGTGAAGCTGCAAAAGAAGCCTTATGGCTTACAAGATTGACGAGAGAAGTGAGTGTTGAGTAAGATGAAGTTCAGTTGTATTGTGATGGTCATAGTGCTATTTATTTAGCAAACAATCAAATGTGTCATTGCAGGATCAATCATATTGATGTGGGGTTTTACAATATTAGAGATTTACTTGCATCTAGAAAGTATTACTTGAAAAACTTCATACTTCAAATAATACAACTGATATGTTGATTAAGGCAGGCATTAGTGAAAATTTCAAGCAATACTTGAACTTGTTACATGTTTCTCTGAATTAAGCAAAAGGTGTACCTTCCTAGTTTTTAGGATGTGATCGTCATGCAAAAAGTCTTCATAGAGTTTTAATACTCACCAAGGTATATATTGTTGAGTATAACTCAGATTAAGAGAAAGAGAAACACAACATGTGAAAATTCTAAATGAATCTTAGGCCCAACTGTTTTTGTGGATAAGTAGTTTGGAGTGTGGGTTATCCCTACATTATAGTTCACGATTATTATTAGGGTTAAATATACAAAACCCCCCTGCAATGTTAGCGAATTCTCATTTTAGCCCCTGTAAAATTTTTTTTTTTAAACACCCCCTCTTAATATCCAGATTCCCTCACTTAGGCCCCTGGCTGCCACATTGCAGCAAAGATTCATTTCTCTTGCTTGCGTGGCATGCCAGGTGGCATTTTTAATATTATTTTTTTTATTTTTTTATTTTTTATTATTTTTTTATTTTTTTATTTTATTTTTTATTTTATTTTTTAAATTTTTTTTAATTTTTTTTTAATTTTTTTAATTTTGTTTTATTTTTTGTTTTATTTGTTTTATTTGTTTTTATTATAATTTTATAATTTTTTTTCTTTTTTTTTTTATTTCTTTTTCGCCTTGCAACCGATGTAAAAACATACATTTTAAGAAAGATAGTATACATTTTACATCGGGCCAGAAAGGAAACCGATGTAAAAAAAAACATTTTACATCGGGGCAGAAAGGCAACCGATGTAAAAACATACATTTTACATCGGGCCAGGAAGGCAACCGATGTAAAATGTGCATTTATTTCTATAAAAAAAGTTAAACCCATATTTCACATCAGACTTAATAGTCAACCGATGTAGTAGATGTATTTTTCACATCGGACTATGGCCCGATGTAAAATGTCTTTGATTTACTACATCGCTTAGCTTTACATCGGACTCAGAACCGATGTAAAATGTGTTTTTCGCCCGATGTAAAAAGTATTTTCTGCACTAGTGTAATTTTTAAAATAACAATTTGTTTAAAATAAAATTAAAAATAAAAATTAGGTCAAAAAACGAAAAATAAAAAAAAAATAAAAAAATAAAAAAATATATAAATAAAAACGAAAAAGAAAAAAAAAAAGAAAAAAAATTAAAAAAATTTAAAAAAAATAAAAAATAATAAAATAAAAATAAAATAAAATAATAAAATAATAAAATAATAATAAAATAATAAAATAATATTAAAAATGCCACGTGGCATGCAATACAAGCAATAGAAAGAAATCTTTGCTGCAATGTGGCAGCTAGGGGCCTAAGTGAGAGAATCTAAATAAGATGAGGGGATTTTTAAAAAAAAAACTTTGTCAGGGGCTAAAATGAGAAATTGCTAACATTGCAGGGGAGGATTGTATATTTAACCCTTATTATTATTAATCGAGTCGTAGTAATAAATATTTATTTTAACATTATAACCCAAATTAGTAGACAAAACTAAAGGAACTATATTTTCTTTATAGTCACAGAAGTAAGTATTATTGACTGAATTACGTTAAGAAATATCGATCGTCTTCATTGTCTATTATTTTTATTTCTCTTTAATGTTATATAATTCTTGTTATTCTAACAAATTCAAAGGAAAATATTCCATTAGAGGATCATTTGCATGAATCGAATTTCTTGAACTTCGTTTCTCCAACTTTCCATTCCTTTGACCGAATGCATGCACCAGATGCATTATAAAACAATCAACTTTATAGAATAAAGAAAGGTCGCTTGAGGTGTAGGTAAAGTCAAATTTTGGTCCATCAAATACAGAGAGATGACTTATTAAATCTTGTTGTTTAGATGCTTCCTTATCTTCCATTAAGTAAACAAATCATTCTCGTGTTTTGTTACCAATTTAGTTCTTACAACATTCACCACTAAATAGGTGTTTAATATGCAAAAAGTTAAATAACGTTGGCTAGGAAGGTTGGTATTAGAAACAATTAGCATAAGCAAGGCGATAGTACAAAAAAAAAAAAAGAGATAGCACCGCACTCTATCCCTTGTTTGGGTGAATGTGTATCAAGCAATTAGTTATGTGGCATTGAAAAAAAATCGTCTATGTAACATTTATCTTGATTACATGACACATATTGAATAAGTGATAGGATAAGATGTGACATTTATCTATTAATTTATTTTTAATTTATTTTTGTATAAATATTATTTATTTAAATTGTTATTTTAAAAATTAACATATTTGGGCCCAGTTCAAACAAATAAGTCTATAGTTAGACAACGGCCCATTCACTTAATTTGTTTTGAACTCATGAATATCTTTATGTATTTAGTATATAAAGACTCTTGCAATTGAAGTTACAATCGATGTGGGACTCTTGCTATCACCTTCCACTTCATTGTTCTGGCGCTTGTATTCGGGAAGATGATGTTGGATGTCACAATGAAAATGATAGAATCTTATGGTGTTGCTGGTGGGATTGCTGAGCAAGCAATATCTTCAATAAGAACTCTTTTCTCGTACGTTGGGGAGAATCAAAAGCTGTAGCAGTAGGAAGCAGATCTCTCCAGTTGTATTCTATGGTTCTCCTCATGGCGTGCCTCCGAAAAAACCAACCAGTTTATGGCGATTGTTGCATGAGATACGTGTCGATCTCTCTCAGCGAAATAAACTGAACATAAGGTGTTTTTCTGGAAGCTGGTTTCTAACCTTTACTTTTTTCAACTGTTTATTTAATTTTATTTAATGTATCAGATTATGACTTGAATCAAAGGTTGATTTTTGTCTAGGAAGGAAGTTTGGTTTACGTTCCCAAAGCAGGATGATGAAGCAGTAAAATTTGCCAAAGGACAAGAAGATGTTCATCTCTTCAGTTACCAAGATCACTTTAATGGCCAGAGAAGGTTCCTTGTGTCTACATATACAGAATTCTGGCGAAGGTCTCCTTCGTATAATTTTTGTTCTTATGTGATTCACTATTTTCTACTAATCAATTATTACAGATCCTTCTTTCTATATAAACATATTGCTCAGTGTTGTACTCTCAGATACAAAAACATGCCTTCCAAATTCCGTCATCATTATGAAATGATTCAAGAGGTAATAATTTTTTGTTTATTGTCACTGATTTCATGGGAAAACTTATATTGTAGTTACTAGTTACATTGTATGGTGTGATTGGTTTGGGTGCCATATGTGTGTTTATTCCAGTCTTTAAAGTTTCTTTACTCCCAGGGTTTACCATGCCACCTTTACTTTGATTTGGAGTTTAATACAAAAGTCAACATAGGAAAGAATGGAGACGAAATGGTTGATATTTTGATATCAGTAGTTTTAGAAGCCTTACATGACAAGGATGAAATCCATGGAGAGCGTGATTGGATAGTAGAACTTGAAGTTTGGAAATTTTTTTCATCATAACATTTAAAGGTTTCATTTTCCTATAGAGTTCAGATAAATGTCAAGAATTAAAATTGTTTCTGGAGCACCTTGTGGAGCGGTAGCAGCAATGATATAAAAAAATCCCACATTGGAAGTTTAACATAAAATGCAAGTGTTTATAAATGAGTTTTATATAAAGTAAAATGAGTTAAAACAAGGTTGAGTATATGGGCTGGTATTGATTCAAAAATGGATTTAGGCCCAAATACAATATTTTGGTAAATTTAAAATAATAATTATAGGGGGGCATTAAAAAAAAAATTACTTCAAGAGGGCAAAACTAAATCTCGCCCTAATGGCAGGAGGAAATTCCTCTCAAATCAATAAATATATCTTCGGACATATTCAAAATACACACACCTAAGCACTTTATAAGTGAGTCACCCCTGTTTTATAAAAAAAAATTGAAAGCATTGAATTCCTGATCTCATGTGTCTCCAACGTCATCTTACATAAGTAACGTTTCCTCTGCTGCCTTTGAAGCCTCTAAGGCCCCTGAAGCCCAACAGGAAGAACCTGTTGTTGCTGTTGTTGTTCCGGATATATTTCCATAAGGCCCTATAACACCTCCTTACTGCGTCTTTATGCAGACCATGTTGTTAGGCATGTGTGGGAAGGAGAGGTAGCATAAATATTTAATTAATTTTGCATTACATTTATTTTATACTTATTGAATCGAATAATGTTGTTGTTTTTTTTTTTTACAGTTTTGTGACATTGTAAAAAACCTAAGCCATGTCAGGAAGATTTTTAATCTGCCACAACATGAAGATGCATGGTTTCAGGATGTATTGCAGTTATATGGGCTGCAAGGTTAATTCGTGACTGGCTACAAGACCATTAACCATGGCATGTTGGATGCTTTTGGGTAAAGATGGCCCTCGGAGACGTCATCTTTTCATATTCCTATTGGTGAGATGTATATCCCCCTTGATGATGTCTCATGCATACTTGATCTTCCGATCATGGGAAGATTACTAAACCACTCCATAATCTTTAGACTTCAGGAACTGGACATTATGTTTACCTATTTGGGAACTGGCCTGGGTGAAGCCCAAATAGATATTGATGTCACGAGAGACCCTCGTGCTAGATTTTCATATTTGGATAAGCTAAAAAATACCACCTGGCTGCAGCAGTAGAGGTTGAATGTGATGAAGAATTTGTTTGTACCACATAAAATATGCATTAAGGTCAATACCTTAGGTACTTGGTTGGCACAACCATATTTATGGACAAAAGTGCAACTTACGTCGATGTAGTCTACTTGATATACTTCATCAACTTAGAGTGGATCCACATGTTTAGTTGGGGGCGCGTGTTTGGTCTATCTATACTCGAAGTTAGGTGAAACTTGTCTTTAGAACACAAGACAGGTGACAAAAAGTTGAACGCTATTTACGATAATATATTTGCAACTTTACTGTTACTAATATTTTATAACACTTGTGCTACATCGTTATTAATATTTCATCTGAATCATTTTCAAGTATGGATTATTTCTCACTTTCCTCAAATTTTCGATTGGGCACTTGTTGATAACAACACTAAGGATTTTCTACGTGCTTAATCTTATATTGTGCCCAAAAGGAATCACACAATAGAGTCATTCCAGGTGTTTATTGAATGCACCGCAGCAGATGACATATGCTACTACTTTTACGGCGATCACCGTCAGACGGGTCCCTTAGACAACATAACCTTCTACACTGGATGGTTGGCTTGTGGGTCGTGCCTGATGTATTCACATCTTCCTGAGCGAATACTGCGCAATTTCGGGCTTCTTCATTTTATTCCAAGACATCCCTCTGTATTTGCTCCTCTGACGGTCCATCGCAAAGATCTTGATGTCATACTCAATTATTTTTATAATCATCTAGTACCAGAGGATGCGAGCAGTGTGTCAGCCCCTGATCCATAGGCTAGTGCATTCGACTACATCCAATGGCTCTATAATGTGTCACATCTTTACATTACACAAGATGTTGCGGGAGCACCAGTTAGGCCAGCTCATCAAGAGATATTAGAAGAGTAGTACACTAGGGATGACCACGTGCAACCATGATGTCTTGACGGCTTGTCGGTATATTGCGACGCTTAAGAAAGATACTCTAGAGAGAGGAAATTTTGAGGAAGGGAGCTCTGGTATGGCAACTGTATAGATCATCTTAGTCGGGGCATAGAATGACTTACAGTACATAAGGTAGAGGAGAAATAAGGGGGTTAGATAAACACAATAGTTCATTTTTATTTATATTTTAGTAACATTTGTATTTTTTGTATTTTCTGAACAAATTATGTATCGTGGTAACGTTTTCGATTAATTGATTAATGTTTGAATTTGTATTATTGTTTGAGTTTATATATAAGATCATTGAATTACATTAATTATATAGTGTTATGATATCCTTAGTATAAAAGGTCTAAAATATAAGTTGGCCTAAATATATCAATTTCATGACAAACTTGTTGCTTAGGACTGATGTTTCTATTCATTATGAAATACCCACTGAGCTATGCTAAAACTATCATTCGATCAACTCAAAATGTTTTCAAGGGTTAGTCCGGAGATGCACTAACGGATTCACCCTACAATATATATACGGAAATGTATCTCCGGAGATGACTCACTTATGTAGTGCCAATGTGTAATTAAGGTTTGTCTAGATATGTACGTCCACAATTTGGCAAGTGTATTTTTGGGTTTTCAAAACGTGATCCTTCATCGCATGGGGTGGAAAAAGCAACCCCTATATAGATCCTATGATAGTTGGGCTGCTGGAGTAATAACAATCTTAAAGGCCCAAACATTGGCTATTATTATTACAAAAAAAATAAAAATGAATTTCAAAGAACAGGATAACATTGTTGAAAAAACATAAGGCATGAGAAATTTGTAGATAGATAAAATAATGAAACAGAAACTGTATTAACTGTTTCTGGTAATGGCTACAACTATCAGATTCAAACCATTGTTTCCACTATCTCCTTTGCCTAAACAAACCAATTCACCTCAATCCTCATGGCTTTCCCTTCCAGTTTCTCGTCCTTTCTCTCATCAACGTAGATATGTTGCAGTTTCTGTTGCCTTCAACCCACAAGGGAACTTCGATGTATCATTATTTGATGATGATGGTAATAATAATACTTATGTTCATTACACTTAGTTCATATATATATATGTTTACCAAGTTCATATATATATGTTTACCAAGTTCATTGATTTGGTTCGCAGATGAATCGAAAGTCGAACCTCCTTTGCCTCCAACTGAAGGCAGATTCAATGTTGTAATTGATAATGATGTTGTTAGTAGTCTTGACTTGTCCCCTTTTCAAGCTGCAACAGGCATGAAAAATCCCTTATCTGGTATGAAACTGAAAACTGTTTTAATAACTGCTATATATAAATCTTCTTCACAGTTAACATGGACAATTCTTGGTGGTACTGATTTTACAGTGAAACCGCAAGAGTTTCTTGAGCGTTCTATTGGCTTTACCATCAACTATACAAGACCAGATCCTCGCGATCCTCGTGAGTTATCGGAGTATCCGGATATTAGACTATGGTTTGTGAGACTTGATGCTGCTTATCCATGGTTGCCAGTTTTGTTGGATTGGAGAGCTGGCGAGCTAGCTCGGTATGCTGCTATGTTAGTTCCACATCAGGTGAGTAGCATCATGGTTTTAAATTGCGAATGTGGTTATGCTGTGAACCTATAAAATTTTAGTTTGCAACCGCATTTGCGATTGCAGACCATAATTTAGAAACTATAAGTATGAGTAGTAGTAGCTAACTTGGTATTTATATTATGGTTGCAGATGAATATGAAAATGGGAGTTGTTTTCAATCCAGAAGCATTGGAATTGTTTGTTATGAATAAAGTTTTTATTGTGTATTCATGGTTGAAGCATCACAACATTCCCAAGCCTGAATCAAAGGCAAATGATATGGCAAGAATGCTTGGATTTGGAATTGGATATGAACTATATGACTTAGTTGAAAATCATCCACTTGAAGAGTAAACAGCTTGTGATACTCCCTCCGTTTCATATTATAAGCAAATTTCACCTTTTTAGATTCATTGAATAATTAATGTATCTGGTCTATATATAGACCAGATACATTAATTATTTAATGAATCTAAAAAGGTGAAATTTGCTTATAATATGGAACGGAGGGAGTATCTCATAGTATGAGAATCAGTGCCTAATGATTCAATCTATGAAGTGTATCATCATATTAAGAGCAACTAGGTTTGTAAAGCAGCAATGAGATTAGAAGAGCACAAAAAGGGTCATTAAGAACTGAGGGTAATGATTGAGTTTTTGAAACTTGATAAAAGTAATGTCATGCTAAGGATTTGTTTCTTGAAGATATGTAACTAAAGTTTCATATGTTGTATTCACAGTCTACTTTATGTAATTTTATTGTACATTTATCAAGTATTCTTGTTTCTTCATTACAATATTTTTTACTTACGAATATAAACTTGGAAATGAAAACAAATAAAGAAAGGAACTTTTTCAAATACTCACCATATTTGAATGTACATGCATGTGTATGCAATGAATTGAAATCACGTTGACATGATGAAGCATTTGTTGCAGACACTTACCTACCTTAAGTTGATTTTATTTGTCCTTATGAAACTCTTGGACATTAGGTTTATCCCTATTTCGAGCTGGCTAAAATAGAACCATAATGTTTGGAAATTGAGATTAAGAGTATTTTATATACAACATTCATTCACCTCAATTCAAAGATGTGTCTTTTCTAAAGGACAAAGACGTGACAGTTCTCATGCCCAAATTGGGCAATGCCTCGTAGCCGCAGTGGCATGAACTTGAGGTCGATCGGATTTAGTTTGAGTGTGTGAATGAAAGAATGTCTAAAATGGCATGTGTTGTGCTTTATATAAGACGGGTGGTTAAAACCGTCTCCATGAGATCCGATGCTTAATGTGTATGGTCGTCTGATCAGATCCAACGGTGAGAAGTGTGTTGGAGGTCAGAATCACGTATCCTCAGTTGGGGGTGAGCGGTTAAAATCGTCTTCATGAGATCTTGCATCTCATGCGAGTATCCATTCGATCATATCCAACATTGGGAAGTGTGTTGGAGGCCGAAATCATGTTTTCACAATTGGGGTAAGGTCCCCCTGTTCCACACGCCTTTATGTGAAATGCTTGCTAATGGACCTTACAAATGACCCAAATTTATTTCCCCCAAGATCTTGTACATACATGTAGAATAAGGGTTTGTCATACATATTTTTCATCTGACTTCTAGCAGAAGAAAGTTGACGAGTTTCAACGGAACATCAATAACATTGGAAACAATCGCACAAAATCTCTCTCTCTCTCTCTCTCTCTCTCTCTCTCTCTCTCTCAAGACTACCAATGTTTAGAAGGGGAACTCGACGCGTGAGCCTATGCCTGGAAGTAATGATGTCATCTTGTACTAGGGTATTCGAGTATTTTGAATAGTCTGGAGTAAGATTTTGATCGTTCATGGTACGGTTCTCACTTCCCAATGTTAATTGTTGTGGATCGTAGGGATGCCTTTGTTGGAGGATATATGGGGATCCTTGGGGAGTCTTTTAGTATTGGTGTGAGTATTAGTAGAACATGTTGACCTTGAAACTCTTTTTCATCTATTTAAATGCCAACGCAACTCCTTTGATTCGGCACGAGGTCAGAGTCTGACTTCTCATAGACAAGGTAGTGAGATGTTTGAGGTTTATTCTGAGAGCATGAAGAACTTCAATGACTGGTATTACCTGGTTTTGTCCCTTAACAAGGTGGCTAACGTTATCATATGAGACATAGACTTTGATCCACCTTTCTATTATTTGGGTAAATTCTTCAAGTTCTAGTGTCAAACCCATTTCTTGGCGGACGCCGAGTCTTACGTCTACAACTCGAACGACTTATCCCATCAAGAAGCCTATCTAAAGAGTAAAGTAATAACATTCTTTAATTACTTGAGATTCGGTGACGTAGTTTCTCCTTCTAGTGCGCCATCGAAGAAACAAAAGAAATGATATGTAGAAATGCACTTGTTAGTGAAAACCGCTATAGAATAGGAGAAGTGTGTCATCTTTAGTTTGTAACGTACAAAATTTCTAATTTTCTTTATTGTTTTCTTGGTTACCACTTCCTCGTCTTGTTTATTATTTGGCTATAGATAAGATGATGTGCCATCAAATGATGCTACAAATGAAGATGACTCTTATGGTTGTTCCTTCAACCGTGAGGACCATCAACGTGCTAACTACTAGAGAGGTTCCAATTATGGGGTGCTTTGTTGGTCTGTCTATACTCAACATTCATGTCCTAGTCTCAAATAAAGCCAGGGGTTCGCTTAATCAACCCGTAGAGGTTGGTGCTTTATGCTCATCAACATGCATGGTTTGGAGGATTCCTTCCATGGTCTAGTTGTTGAAAATACCCCTTCAATCATGGACCATCTAGAAGAAGGCTTTAGATAGCCAAGAAGGATTATGAAAGGCCAGACCTCGAGGAAGTTTGTTGTGGAGTTTTGGTCCCTTGTTTAAGAAGAAGATTATGCATATTTCTCGAGCAAGATCGAGGTTATTTGTCAACAGAAGTTGGATGAAATGGCATATCAAGTGCGTCGGGCATCGAATATTTTAGAATTTGGTGTTGTTGGAAGTAGAGATGTGTTTTTCCTAACTTCCTTCAAAAAAAGAAATAAGTGCTTCAAGAACGTGTAAATTCTCTTACTATTGAGTGTGACCGGTATCTAGAATTAATCACCATGGGATTGGAATGTTGAGAGAGATAGGAATTGATATGCAAGAAATTAAGGAGAAAGATGAAGCCATACATTTTCTTGGTTGACACTATTCAAAATTGAGGTACTCTTTCTGAGGCAAACTAGGAATTGAAATCCTCATGTAAGACATTGAGTTAGTTGAAGGAATATTTGAGTGAGGCTCAAGAAGTTCAAAATAAGGCTGAGGATGGCCATCGGAGATGCTTCTAAAAATCCTCGAGTTATCCAAAGAGTACGCAAAGTCAATGTAAGACAATTTCTCCATTCAACATGTTTCTTTCGAAAACGCCTTGCATATTTCTCTAGAGAAAATCTGACGTGACTAGAAGATTAGGGATGGGAAGCCATTCACTGCTAGAAATTAGTCAAATTTGTAGTCTCTTTTATTTTTTTCATATATACGGGATGTTCTTACCAAATGTATCATTTTATGTAGAGTAAAAAATCTCCATGGTTGCTGATTAATAGCATACTTCTTATTTTATTCATTTATCAATGTTTCTACTTGAGACAGTGATGCTTTAGTTCCCTTAGCTTTCCTATCTAGGAATTGGTTGTCATCTTAGGTCGTGCCTAGAATTTTAATTGTGGCGTCGCCTCATGTCCAGAGTTCTCTTCTCTGAGAACTAGATGGCATCTGAGACCGTGCTCGGGAATTTTATTTGACATCTCTGAGGAACTCTCTCGACCAAGGGTTTATTACTTTCCCTTCTCACTAAGTTTAGACTTTAATTGATGCCTACGTAGTGGGAACTCACCTCTTGTGCTTTATAGTGAATAGCTACCAAGAGGGGGCTAGTCCTTAGTCACCATTTTATTTTTGTTTTTGTGATCTTTATCCATGTAAGTTTTGCTACTGGAATTTAATTAATTTGGTCGTATGCATGTGGCATTCTCGATAACACCCCTAGGTCGCATTTATCCTTTGAGATCATGAAGAAGAAAATTTGGTGAATATTTATTCATTCTCATTGAAAAAAATAATACATTATTATATGAAGTATGCTCTATGTATACAACAAAAAGAAACTTAACTAAACAACATAGTCACTACTTATTGGTATTTGGGTGTGCTGGTGTGGTGCATTGTGGTCGTATTCAACCTTCAATTAGAGTCATCCCTTGCACATGTCAAATAAGAAGGATTCATGTTATACCTATTAAGGATGCATGCCTCTTCCTTTGGAAACTTGATCACAATTTTATTTTAGTTGCTTGGAGAGGGAGGCCACATTGATTTCCATCACATTCTCTTTATTATTTTCCTTATTAGTCGTGTTGCAAAACCTTCTGCATATTTCGTGCTACAGAAAATTTGATGCAGATCGTCATATGCTCATCATGAATGTTGTGAAACTTTCTTTTTAAGTGGACTAGAGAGGCCACCATGTCCACAGTTATTGTGTAAGGTCTGCCCAAAACGCATTTTTAGAAGCTTCTAATTGGAGGTTAATAATCCTAGTGTTCCTTCCTTCTTTCGAGGTGATCATTAACTCAATGTACCCCGAAGAGAGAGTGATAGTTTCATTGAAGCTTATACGCCGTTGCCTCATATGGCCATAACTTCTGCCTTTTTAGCCCCATCTTTGGAAAGAGCTCTGCATACATTATGTTATAAGAGTTTTCTCTGTCAATGAGAATTCTAGACATGTAAAAGTTGGCTATGGTCACTCTTGATGTGTTCAAGAGAATGTATGGTGAGAGCCTGACATGAGGTCCCCGATATCCTTTATCCAAATAAAGGTTGAAGTCTTTTTCATTTGTCTGGTAATGTTTGGAGTTCCATTATCCTCGACCCATATCTCCTTCCTCATTTATGATTTGTTCCTCATAATTAATATAATGTTTGGTCTTATCTAATATGTCACTCAAGATAATGGGTTTTTTCAGCCCCCAACTTTTCACGAAACATGTAATTTTGCCTCAACCCCTTCTTGAATGTCCATCCTTTCAAATTGTCGTATGACTCCCTAATTCTATTTATACCTTTGGCAAACAATCAATATATTCGCACAAAAAATTCTTCTTTTTATATTGGATTCTTCTAAGCACAACTATGGTGGTGGGTTTCTGCTTTTGCGTTACGAATTGGATAATGAAATAGTCAAATAACTCCTTCCAAGAATTTAAGCTTCCATTTTGGAGAGCTTTGAATAATGTCATGGTGGCTCCCTTAAAGGTTAACATGAAAACTTTGAATTTTATGGCTACCCGAACGTTATAATAGTCCATCCTAGTATGTATATGCTTAATATGCTCATCTGGATCACTCGTTTCATCACTACTCTCTAACTTAGGGATATTTTCAAAAGATATATGGATCTTGCTATTGAGGATATGTCTTGAGATTGGGTTTCTATTTCAATTATGGGTCGGTGCTTTGGTGTCATGTCACTCCTCCCATCGGGAGTGGTGTGATGGCGATCGATGACGGCGACGTTCATCCTGTGGCGTGTGACTCCCGCCTCTTCCTCCAAAAACATGGGGCGGAGTCTGCAGTCCCGATGGATATTGAGGTCTGATGATCTAGGGACTACTCTGAATGGTGAAATAGTGTCGACGAGTATAGGCTCTATCACGCCTCTCTACTCATCACTTGAAATAGTTCCTTGCTTGGAATTGTCCCTGGGAGAATGATTTGTATGTTTTCTTCAATCTGAATTAGTCTTTCAGCAAGGAAATGTAAATTCTGATGTTGCACTAGGTTATAGAAATTGTTCAGTAGATTATTTTCCCCTTGCACACTCAAACTAGTTTGCAGCTATTGCCATTTGTGGAGTATTTCATGTCCAAGAATTATAGGTTGCGACGAATGAGATTCGAAATTTGACCTTAGAGAGTTTATAGGGAAGATTAAAAAGTTAGAGGAACTTGGAAGGTCCCCGGTTCGACTGTCGGAGGTGTTACATTATACAATGTCGGAACTATAAAAGGAGTAAATAGGATTAGACCGTCTACAGTCGGTGGAAGAAGTAAAGCTTCCCTTACTAGATAAAGAGAGTTGGTTACAAAGCTAGTGTAATGGTGACATTGTGTGTGACGACCCAAAGAGTGGCTTTCGATGCTACTATGATAATAGAAAATGGATGGATGACATGTATGAGGAAGAAATTAGTACTTTGAAAGAGAAAAACGATGATCCCAGATTTAAGAGATCGACAACCTTGTTAACAATAAATATACAATCAAATTATTTAAACTATTTTAAGTCATTTATTTTGTCTTAAACAATTATTTAATTGAAAGTTAAATTATCATTATTAATAATTTATGTGTGAAAAAATAAATAAACCAATAATAATAGAGTAATAAAAACAATAACATAACTTTGAAAATAACATAAATTTGAAAAAGAGAGATAAATCGTAAAGGTGTTTAGTGAAAAGTGAAAACTATTCCTCTTTAAAATCTCTCTCAAGAAACACTTTATTTTATATATGGCTCGTATCTGGTTTAGAGTCAACACACAATTTTCTATAATAAAAATATAAGATATTTATTTATAATATATTAAATCAGAAGTGTTAATTCTCACGTTGACATTTGAGTCTCATTTGTGTCAGTATTATCCATATTTGTATATGCAGGCCCAGCCCAAGAGGAAGGCAAACAAGGCCTTGGGCCTCCAAATTTCCTTTTTGATGTTAAAGCCTCCTTATAACATAAATATAGATCTGCACTGTTATAGTTTTTGAGGAATGTTATGCAACTATCTTTTTATACACTTAACTTTTATTTGTTTTGCAATTTGTATTTAATGTTAGAGAGAGAATATGAAATCCGACAAATTAATTTTTTTATCATTAGTAGTGATGTGAATTTCAACCTACTATATATATTTATCTTGGTTTTTAGTATGCAGTTAAATTCAAAAATAAATTATTTGTTATTCTTTTTTGGAACACACATTCATTATTTAAAAGGCAATGTTATATAAATTAATAACTTGAAAATAATTTTTTATTGTTTTAAATTTTTATACTTAGTGCTTATCCAAAAATATTTATTGTTGTTATTTTTTTCTTGTTTTTGTTAAAGTAAAATAAATTAGAATTGGAAATTAAGATAAAATAACTTTTTTAAAAATTGAAATAAATATTAAACTAAATCAATTATAATAAATTACATAATTTTTACTAACAAAGCTCAAAAAATATATTTAAGAAAAATATAATTATTTTATTTTAATTAGTTTTTTAAAGCCTCATTTTATAATTTCGTCTTAGGCCTCAACAAGAGTTGGGCCGGCCCTACGTATATGGCACTTCTTAAAACTCATTTCCACTTCTAAATAGATTAAACTATAATGTCACGGATTCAAACCTTAACAAATACAAAAATATTTTAATATTTTAATATTAAATTTGATATATGTTTTTGATATAGTATTTCTAAAATAATTTTAGTTTCTTTTTATTTTGAAAAATTAAATGGTAAAGTATTTTTTTCGTCATACCCTTTACAATAAAAAATGTTTACATGTAAAATAAATTTAATAATTATATTTTGTCAAAAAAAAACTTTTAACCTATTTAAAATTCAATAAAAAAATTAATAAATTAATTAGCATGCATCGCTCGGATTTAATTTAAAAGAAAAACTTGCATAGAAACGAACTTAAATTCTTATTGTACAAACAACCAATAAGAGAGAAAATATAAAATTTATTTAAAATTTAATTTATTTTTAAATTGGATTCATAGAGTGGTTGTGATTATGAAGGAGAGAGACTATTATATTTTTATTTTTTAATTAATTAAAAAAATGTGATTAGTTATTTGTAAAATCAAGTGTTATATTTGTTTTTACCTAAATTTTTTCCTTAATTTAGTTCATCTTCTTTAAATTGAGTTGTCAAATTTTAACTTATCGAAATAAGAATAAGAGATATAGCATTAAGAGAATCTTAAAATGAATTTTTTTTTACACAACTTATAATGAATTTTTTTAAGGTCCCTATTTTATGACTCGTCCTAATAATTAGGGATGTTCGCGGGTTGGATTTGGTCTAATTTGATTAAACCCAATACCCGACCTAATTAATATTGTTTGAGTTGGATTGAGTGTTCAACCCGTACTTTTAAAACTAAACCCGAACTAAATCAACCTGCTCATCGATCGATTGGGTTAGATTGGATTCGTGAACCAATATATCAATTTAATTAACACATTTATATTACAAAACATTAAAAAATTCATAAACTTTTAGTATTTAATTTGAATAAAATTTATTGATTAATACCTAAATATTCTTTTATGATTCATATAAAGTTAAAAAAATATCCAAATGGTGTGAAATATAATTTAAACAGAAAGGTATATCTTTCTATCAATAAATAAAATTGTTCTCTCAAATTTGATTTAGATTTAGACTTTTACGATTAATAAAAACTATAATTATATTAAATATATATATATATATATATATATATATATATATATATATATATATATATATATATATATATATATATATATATATATATATATATATATATATGCATTGTAAGAATTATGCTAAATACTTTATAAATTAAATAAAATAAAAATAGCGTGACATATCAATAGGTTGAGTTTACGGGTTTGTGGATTTAAAACTTCAAACCCGATATCTGAACCAAATATCAATGAGTTTGAATAGGGTGGTTAGGGTTGGACCCGTACATAATTGAGTTGGATAAAATAAGGATTAAATTAAATTGGATGAGTGAGTTCGCAGATTGATCCATACTGATGAACACCCCTACTAATAATGTAACTCATACATACTAAAAAATGTTATATTAATGATGATATCTTTATCATAAATGGATTATTAATATTAATATTGTGTCTTATTTGAGTAAATCTACTAAATTTAAAGTATTCATTTAGCGCATGTCAAGTTCTTTTAGTTTAATAAATCGGAACAAAGTTATTCTTTTATAAACTTTATCCAAGAATATCTAAAACGTCCAATTTCACCGTCCATTAGCAAATACATTGTTTAAAATTTTGTATAAATTGACCTAACACATTTGAAAATTTAGCGATAGAATTAAGAATGATTTTAACGTCAGTTTATTATTCAACAATTGAATTAAGGACGGTTTTAATAAGAGGAATCAAAAGTGTGGATGAAAATTTTTAGGAGAATTATTTTTCGAATAAAAAAAATTGAGGGAATAAAAGTGTTATATGAGATATTTAGAAAGATCACAAACATATTTAAACCTTATTATTATAATAACATTGACGATTTTTCTTACTTAATACAAATTAGTATGATCATATTATTGTAATTAGTGAGTTTGAACCGATATCGGATCCAAAACTTAAATTTAACAGAAACTGAGTTTTATTCTAAAGGTTCAATTTTGTTCAATGAAATCTCGATTTTAGATAAATTTGATTCAATCGATTTAACGAATAAATCGAATGGATTTTACCGATTTAATATTGACCGTACCTGATCAGAAAGTAGATTAGGGGCCAGCAAACGTCGTGAGCTCCGTTACTCCAGTGGTGATGAGACGGTGGGGGGTGTAACTGCAAGGTACTCCGATGCCAAAGTCAGGACTGGAGCAAGCAAGTACAGAAAATGAGAGTAAGAATGAGAATATAATACCTGGCCATCTCGTGAGAGAGGGTATTTATATTGTGCCCCCAGCGCTGGGCCAACGGTCGTCTGCACTGGGTTGGGTTGCCAGGCCCAATGCAGATAACTGCTAGGGCTTACGTGGCGTAGGGAAGACCAGCATATGGTCTTTGCCCTGGAGTAACTGTCCCGAGATCTCCGGAGAGTGGGCAGACCGACTCTTTCGGAGGTGGGTAGTTACCTAATGACGTGTCCCCGCGGGAGGAGCGCATGGAGTACACGGGGAGGAGAGTCGTAACCTCTCCTCGTATGATGAAGTCTCTACTCGACACCAATGGGATCTGAGTGTGCTTGACGATAGAGAATTGGGCCTCAATGGGCCGTTTAGTATTGGGTTGGGCATGCCCAACTGATGGGCAGGCGCCGGCCCAGTCCGGAACAGGAGTCCCCTAAGTCGTTGCTCCGAAATGTTGTGGTAATGACTTAAGGGTCGGCCCATTCGTCGAGGAGTCAGTAAGAGAAATTCGTGCTCGAATGGTCGGGTTGTTGGTGGACGTCGACGTCCCCGGGGAGATGGAAAGAAGTGGTCACGTTGAGGTCGTAAACACGTAGGGAGCTGAAGGGGCGTACGCAGAAACCCATGGTGCCACGTGGCACGAGTCATCAATGCCTAGGGCGGCTAGTAGTAGGGGCACTCAAGTTCCAAGAGACGCCTCGAGTCCCGTGTTAGGATTATAAATAGGTAACGAGTCGTGTCATTTGCACGCTTTCGTTCCACTGATTTGTCTCCTTCAAGTTACTTCTTGTGCTTGATATCACCGCCACCGCCGCCGTCGTTGTCAACCGCTCCCTGGCAGTCTCACTCCTAACCATCAAGTAAGTTTACTCGTCCCCTCTGTTACAGTTTGCTTTTACCGTTCATTTTTTGGGAAGGGACGTAGATCTTAGGGTAGCATTTAGATATTCCGGTGATTTTCGTGGGTTTTCTGGCGAGTATATGAGTTTTCCGGCTTCACTCGCGAGGTTTCCGGCATATGCGTCGGAGATTTTTAGGGGAATTCTCTAGCTCATTGAAGTTTGCGATGAATGCCTTGGGGACATGTGATGAACGTCTCGGGGAGCTGATGAAGGTCCCGGGGATCTGATGAATGTCCCGGGGAGCCCTTGGCTGCCCCAAGTAGCAGGTGAATGCCTCGTCGCGAGGCCTTGTGCCCGTAGGGTCGCATCAGTTGGGTAGTTCCTTCCTTATTATCAGGGAGAGTCATCTGGGCTGCTCGGTGCACTCCACGCCCTTTCACATGTCTTACGGTGGAAGGGTGCATTTGATTTCGGAAATCAAATTCACCGTGCTCCTCTGCTTTTCAGGTAAAATGGTCGTGAGGATCGCGGGTATTATTCAGATAGAGACCGAACCCGACCTTCCCGAGCCAGTATAACAACCCGGGGAGGAACCAATTCGTATGCCCGCGGATTAGGCAGGAGAAGAGCCTTTACGAATCAGGTCGCAGTTTGCCCTCGATGACACAGATGCCTTCGCGAAATTGGAAGACGTCGCCGTAGGCGAACAAGCGAACTAGACGGTCTATAAACCCATGGAGCATCATCGTATATGCTCGAGCTACCGCGGGTTAAGGTTTCCCATGTATGAGTTCGCGTTCAGGGAGGTCGGCATCCATCTCCCGTTCAACAACTTCCAATGGGGGTGTTCGACTGGTTGCGTCTAGCGCCCTCCCAGCTCCACCCTAACGTGATGGCCTTCATGCGGGCGTTCAAGCTCGTGTGTGACTACCTTGGCATCGAGGCCACTCTCCCCCTGTTCGTCCATACTTTCCACCTACAATGGTCAACTAACAATGGGCGACACAATCGGGTTTCCCTGAAGCAGCCGAAGAAGATGTCTAAGGTGTACTTAGATTCTGTTCGGTGTTTCAAGGACATGTTTTACTATGTCATGCCTGCCACGCACGAAGCCGTGGGGTCACTCTACACTATCATGACCGATGACACGGGGGAGGAAAGATTCGCGTCTAAGTGCCCCCTGGAATGGGAGGAAACGCACTTCGAGAGTGGCACGGAGGCCTACATTATGAAGCCCAGTGAATTAGGTGTCGAGGACAAAGAGGCGTTCACGAAGATGGTCGAGTATGTCGCCGGCTTTACTCGGGCCAAATGTATAACCAGGGATGGGAGTTTCATCCTCGACGCTCGGGGACAGGTCGTGACTGAGCCCCGTTTCATCAACACTAAGGCCTTCCTTGAATGTAAGTCTAAAGAGGAAGCCATGAGGTTTTTAGGCAGTAGCCCACTGCTTCGCTCGGGCATTGACCCTGTTTTCGTTTTCTTATCCTGATTTGTTTCTTGTTTTCAGGCCAAATGTCGAACGCAACTGAGCGCATCCTAAAGTTGGCCGCCACCCGGGGTGCAAAGAGAAGTAAGGGCCTGGTCCAAGAAGTCATACAGACAGCGGTGCCGGTCGAGGGAGGAAGTGGCTTTTCTTCTCCCCAATACAGCCAGCCTCCCCCCCCCCGGAGAGGACCCCTTCCAAGAGGCCGCGCACCGAGGGACCTGTCCTCGTGGACCTCGAGGGTCACGTCCCAACTGAGAAATTCATGATACCCACCTGTCACCTCCAGCGGGATTTCTTTGGAGGGAGTCCTTCTGCTGTTGCCAAGAGTGAACTGAAGGCGATCCTGGGAATTGAAATAACGGACAGGAGGAAAGCGCTTGCTGAAGATATGAATGCCATGGTGCAAATTTTTTAGACTGCCCTGGTTCTAAACGATGAGACAAGCCCCGCTTTCGAACTGCAAAAACTGCGGGATGAGTACAACGCCCTCGAGAAGGAGAAGGATAAAGCTGAGAGTGACATGCAGGAGGCCCGGACGAGGTGTAAAAACCACGTGCGCGCCCTCCACGAGCTGAACGAGACGAATACGAAGTTAAAGAGGACTCCAGAGAAACAGGACCGTCTCCGAAACAAGGTTGTTGAGCTGGAGGCTGCTGCTAATCCAGCGGAGGATGAGACAGAGGACGAGAGGCGTCTTTTCAGCCATGGTGCTCTGATCGTCAGGATTCGTGAGCTCGAGCAAGACTGTTTGGAGGGCCTCAAGGTGGGTTTCAAGAGTGTTATGGCGCAGATCGAGGCTGAGAATCCGGAGGTCCAGCTTGTCCTTAACAGAGTCAACCCGTCCACCGCGTGGTCGACGGCAAGGTGGTCGTACTAGGGGAGGATGACGACGGAGACTGGGAGCCGGAGGCCCGGATCGAGGAGGAGATCTTTGTTTGAATTTCTTTTGTTTGCTCGTCCTACATGCCTATTTCTTTTAACTTTTTTTTGTTTGGCCTATGTGCCGTGACTTTGAATTAATTTCCGTCTGGCCTGCGCGCCAGGGGCTTATGACATTTTTGTATGTACTTTGAACAATGGGCTTCTGCCCGCTTTTAATGCACTGTCTTTCGTTATCTTGTGTGTGTGATGTTTGTATGTTTGATGATATATCTGTTTCATTTTTATCTAAGTAATTGGGGGTTTCAATCGACTTCGTTGATCCTCGACAGTGCAGGGAACTGGTTGGGTGATGGGAGTTGTATTCTGACCTTCGACGAGGATAAGAGCTCGATCTAGGTCTTAGCTTCATGGCATGGGGTTCCCATAGCGAGCTGGGTGCCCTGCCAAATTGGTACGGTAACGGTGGAGCTCGGTTGAGGCGTCCCCGTCGGATCAAGGGTCCTCGTGCACACACATAATGCGGGCCCTTATCTTTTTGTCTCGAGGGGAGTCTCGCTTGTACCTTAGTGCCCCCCTGTAGTCGCGACGAACATGGGTCGCGGGAAGTGTTTAATTGTAATACTGTTTAAGCTTTTCAGCATTCTATGGTCGAGCAAGTTCCTCTCCGTGTAGATTTTCGAGGTAGTAGGCTCCTGTCCCCATTTTCGTGCGGATGCGGTAGGATCCCTCCCAATTCGCGGCAAGCTTGCCTTCTCGCGAATCTTTCTGGTTCCTTTGTTGGACGAGGGTGCCTACCTGAAAATCACTTTTAATAACTTCGTTGTTATAAGGTAAAGTTATCTTCTGTTTAAGAGAGGCTTCGCGGAGGGACACACCCGACCTTATCTCTTCGACGAAGTTGAGCTCCTCCCAGAAGGCCTCATCGTTTGTCTCCCCATCGAGGGGAGATTCCGTTCTTCTCAAGGGTTCCCTTATTTCCATAGGGATCACCGCCTCAGTTCCGTAGGTCAACCGGAAGGGGGTCTCCCCGGTAGTGGAGTGTGGGGTCGTTCTGTAGGCCCAGAGGACGTTGTGTAGCTCCTCGACCCATCTTTTCTTGGCGTCGTCCAACCTCCGTTTTAGACCTTGAAGGATCACCCTGTTCGCGGTATGGATGCTCGACCGATCTAAAGTGTTGCTTCGTGCCTAGTTTCGCAACGAAGTCTTGAAAGTTCTTGTTAGTGAATTGTGTCCCGTTATCGATGACAATTGTCTGGGGCACGCCGAACCGGGCAAGTATGTTCCTCTTGTAGAAATGTAGTATGTTGTGGGCCGTGATTTTGGCCAGGGCTTCGGCCTCGATCCACTTCGTGAAATAATCAACGCCGACGATCAGGTACTTGTTTTGGTACGACCCCACAACGAAGGGTCCGATGATATTCATTCCCCACCATACAAACGGCCATGGGGACGAGAGCGTTTTGAGCTCGCTAGGCGGGGCCAAGTGCATGTCCCTATGTCGTTGGCATCTGTCGTACTTCTTGACGTGTTCCTTGGCGTCCTGCTGCATGGTGAGCCAGTAGTACCCTGCTCGTAAAGCTTTATGGGCTAGTGATTGTCCATCGAGGTGTTGCGCGTTGATCCCCTCATGGATCTACTGGAGTATACTGGGGACCTTGGACTCCTAGACGCACCTGAGAAGAGGAATCGAGAAGCCATGCCGATATAGTTTGTCTCTGATGATCGTATAGAAGGCGGCACGTCGCCTAATAATTTCGGCGTCTTTGGAGTTGTTGGGTAGTTTTCCCGTGCTGAGGTACTCGTACACTGGGGTCATCTAGCTGTGGCAGTCTCCAATGGCGTTCAAGTCATCCGCGGGGACGGTTTTCTCTATGCTCGGACGTGAAAGCACCTCCTGAATGACATATTTGTTCCCGCCTTTCTTTTTTGTGCTTGCGAGTTTCAATAGAACGTCCGCTCGAGTATTGTGTTTGCGCGGGACGTGATTCACTTCTGCCGAGGAGAACTTTTTCATCGTTTTCTTCACCAGAGCCAAGTATTCGATGAGGTTGTCGTTCTTGGCTTGATATTCTCCCGTTACCTAGGAGGCCACGAGCTGAGAGTCGGTGAATATTTTGACCTCTTTGGCACCGATGTCCTCAGCTAAGCATAACCCAGCAAGGAAAGCCTCGTATTCGGCCTGATTATTCGACATCGGGAAAGACAACGTGAGGGAGACTTCGATCAGGATACCTTCCCCATTTTTTAGGATGATTCCCTCTCCGCTACCTGTGGAGCTGGATGCCCCGTCGACGTATATCGTCCACTTTTGGGATCCATTGGTCGGGGGTTCTGGGAGGGTCATTTCTGCCACGAAGTTGGCCAGAACCTGAGCTTTCAGGGCCTTTCTCCCCTCATATTGGATGTCGAACTCGGCGAGTTCGAGCGACCATCTAAGCATCCTCCCCACCATGTCTGGGATGGGGCGTGTTGGGTGGAGAGGCTGCCTGTTGCCTTTGGCTAGGAGGTCGTTGTCCGCTGCTTTCTCTTCTTCTTGTTCGCCGAGAAAACCACTGTCAAGGTCCACCGTGTTGACGCGCAGGAGTGGCTTCTGCACTGCATCTGGGGTTTACTTCTCTCTGGTCTTGGGCTTGACGTTGATCGAGCTCAGACCCTTGGTTTCTGCTTTGATATCCCCGTGGATGGTGACGACCCGACCTCAAGTGGTGTAGTACTTCATCTTCAGATGCACTGTAGATGGTACCGCCGTGAGCTCGGCCAAAGTTGTCCTTCCCAGGATGCACTGGTACAAGGAAGGACAGACCACTACCAGGAAGTGGGTCTTGACTTGTCGGGCAGTTTCATCCGAAAGTAACCATCAGCTCGACATAACCCCATGGTAGGGTGGTCGTGCCGTTGAAACCCTGGAGATCTGAGCCCACATAGGGGGTCAGATGCCTTTCATCGAGCTAGAGGGTCTCGAAGAGGTGGACGTACATGATCTCCACCGAACTCCCTTGGTCGACCAGGATTCTACGGACGTCAAAGTTCGCCATCTGCGCCCAGATCAGGAGAGGGATGGTGGAGTTGGGCGCGCCACCTGGCAGCTCCTCGAGGTAGAAGGTGATGGGGTTCGACTTCCCATGCACCTTCTCAAAGGTGGCAGTCTGTGTTGAGCTTGCGGACTCCAACTCGTCGAACTTCTGCTTGATTGACCCGACGGAGACCTTGTTGAAGCCCCCGCCGTATATAACCATTTTCGTGGGGAAATTTTCCCACGGGCTGCGAGAGGTCACAGGGTCCTCGGGGGAAGACTCTCCCACGTGCTAGGGGGGATCACGGGGATCTCGGTTTCGTTGGGGACGTAGAAGTCCTCTGGTCTGGTGATGCTCAGAGCGACTTGCAGTCATCCCTCACCGGTAGAAGGGGTCATCTCCTAGACCTTTTGTGTTTCCCAGGAATCCTGTCTGAGGGGTTCATTCCTCCTCGTATACTACTTGAGGTGTCCCTTCTTGATCATAATTTCTATCAAAATCGTTCGCAGGGAGCAGTGAGTGGTGTGTATTCTGTGCACCGGCCAGCTGGACCACTCGATTCACGAGAGTCCCTAAGACGGTCTTCTCTTCTTCAATCACCCCCTTGTCAGGGAGCGGTAGAGTCTTCTTGTTTGGAGCTTCGGGGGCCTTCTTGGTGCCGCGAGTCGCGAGCACAGTGAGCAGCCTTAGTCTACTCGTACTGAATGCACGCTTGGGCCTTGTAGAGTAGCTCTTCCAAGTTGCGGGGTTTCAAGATACCCACAGCCTTGGCAAACTCAGTGCGAGGCCGTAATTCTCACTCGATCAAGAACTTCTTCATGTCGTCAGCAATGGCTACCTCGACGGCTTCCCGATTAAATATCTCGATGTAATCTCTGAGAGATTCATCCCTCCCTTAAAGGATGGCTTCCAGGGAGGCCACCATCTTCGGGTGGCGTCGGGATGCAGTGAAATGCCTGGAGAACTGCCTCTTCAGTTGCTTCCAAGCAGTGATGGACTTCGATACGATGCTTTTGTACCACGCCATGGCACCCTTTCGGAGGGTGGTCAGAAAGAGCCTGCACTTGATAGCTCCCCCGACATTCCTGTAGTCGAGCATAGCCTCGAAGCTCTCGACGTGGTCGTCCGGGTTAGCAGTGCCATCGTACGTCGCCAAAGGTGATGGCTTCTCCATCCCGACGGGTATAGGCATATCCATAATCTCTATGGACACGACCGTGCTAGGGTCGTCGGGAGGGACTACTTGGACGGCTCTTCGGCTTTTCGCCATCAGCTTTGCTCCTCTTTTGGACAAGGAGCGCCGTTGTTCCTTCCGAGGAGGGGAACGTTTGCGCTTCTGGGTGACCACAGACTGGGGTCGTTCCAGGCGCGGACGGCGTCCTGCAGGTTGGGGGAAGGGCTTAGAGAGTCGTCTTGTCGCATCTTCTGCGGGGAGGAGAAAGACTGTGAGAGGTGGGGCGTGATGTCTCCGCGGGGGAGAGCGTCGTTGTCGCCCCTTTTCGAGCGCTTCAATCCGCAAGTTTTGCTGGGAGATCAACATGTTGGTCTGATTGACTAATGCAAACAGGGCCACCGTGTTCGGGTTAGCATTTGGTGGCGCAGGGACAGGCTGGTAGACAACTGGGGTGCTGTCAGGTTGGGCGGCGTTGTATGCCTCATCGTCGGAGGCAGGGGAGGCAGTACGCCCATCTGTCTCATCTACTTCTTCGACGTTAACGAGCACATTGTCTTTATGGTCGTCTCCGTTGTTAAACTGCGTGAAGGCGATGTCCGGAGTCTTGGCCTCAAGTTAAGTACTGGCCATGATTGTCAGAAAATGAAAGTTGCTTTGGTTTCACGAGGAGAAAATGGGGAAGCAAAGGCTTCCCACAGATGGCACCACTGATTGTACCTGATCAGAAAGTAGAATAGTGGTCAGCAAATGTCGTAAGCTTCGTTACTTCGGTGGTGATGAGACGGTGGGGGTGTACCTGCAAAGTACTCCGATGCCAAAGTTAGGACTTGAGCAAGCAAGTACAGAAAGTGAGAGTAAGAATGAGAATAGAATACCTGACCCTCTCGTGAGAGAGGGTATTTATATTATGCCTCCAGCGCTGGGCCAACGGTCGTCTGCACTGGGTTGGGTTACCAAGCCCAATGCAGATAACTGTTAGGGCTTACATGGCGTAGGGAAGACCAGCACGTGGTCTTCGCCTTAGAGTAATTGTCCTGAGATCTCCAGAGAGTAGACAGACCGACTCTTTCGGAGGTGGGTAGTTATCTGATGACGTGTCCCCGCGGGAGGAGCACATTGAGTACGCGGGGAGGAGAGTCGTAACCTCTCCTCGTGTGATGAAGTCTCTACTCGACACCAATGGGATCTGAGTGTGCTCGACGACAGAGAATTAGGCATTAATGGGCCGTTTAGTATTGGGTTGGGCCTGCCCGACTGATGGACAGGCCCCAGCCCAGTCTAGAACATAAATTTATTAGACTAAACCCATAAAAATACCCATTTTTTATACAATTTACAAACATTTATTTACTTTTTATTTAAGAAACAAACTATCAAAATTTTATAATTGCACAAAGAATAATTATTATTTTGTTATTAAAAAAAGTTATTATTATGTAATAATATTTTCAATATCAATTGATATTAAGTTTGTTATTATCATATTTTAAACCATAAATTAAATAATATTTGAAATTTCACATTGCATATTTTTGCAAAAATGATAATAACATGACAATGATATAAACCAAATTTTTATAATAGGTCATCCCTATAGAAATATATATATATATATATATATATATATATATATATATATATATATATATATATATATATATATATATATATATATATATATATATATATATATATATATATATTATTTTGGTTTGGTCGATTTGGTTTCTGACAGATCTAAATAGTTATTCGAGCCTTATTGAAACAGTTATATATTATCCAAATTAAATAACTAGATCAACATGACATCCGACTCAACTCGATCTTTTAACATAAAACAACTAATGAGTCAGTCGGTTTGAATTGAACGATTTAAATTTATCCATCTTTATTGTCACATCATAAAAGAGATTAAAAAGTCATCAAAAAATGGAGTGGACTATAAAGTAATTCTAAGAATGTTGGATAACGAAACCCTAAATGCTTTCTTCTCTCTTGGAGAGAAACAAAACCTCTTTGGTGCCAAAGCTCTTCCTCTCCCAAAATCCAAATTTGTGGTTTCATCATGTAGTTTATCTTCTTGGTGGTGCGATGAGGTCCTTCCTCTGCACCACCCTATTAGACTTGCGGATGTTCATCATCGCCGATGGTTTTTGGTTTGGTGTCGCAAAGTTGTTTCTCCGTTTGGTTACACAAATTGGAGTTTTCGACGAGTGGTAGTTGCTTCTTCATTCTTATCTCACACAATAGCTCCCTTTCGTCGTTGCCGCCTGAAGGTTGTAAAGGGTTGCTACTATCTTTGTGGTTTGAATCGTTAATCCATTTCAGTTCTGTTTTCATGGTTGGTAGTGGTGTGACTAACTATTAATTTCTGGTTAGATTCAGATTTGTTGAGATCTGTAGTTATCAAAGCATTTGGGTGACGCTACTACAATTATGATTTTGTTCTATTTCACAACCTTGTCATTCGTTTCTGTTATGGTTTGTTGCGATCTAGGTTTGTTTAGCTTGAAAGAGCTATTAGGCTTGTTATGATTTACGCAGGGAGTTATTGGTACGTGAATTGTTTCGTATTGGCGGTCGATTCATTCACCATTTTTTAAAGATTGTGAAGACTCACACAACACCTTTATTTTGCTATCTGGTTTCGTTCTTGTACGCAGGTTCACTAGGTAGTGTTTACGTTGTTGTGTCTTTACTTCTCTTAGATCATTGTTGTAATAGTCGTATTCTGTTTAAAATATTGACTACTTTGATATGGTTTTACTCAGTCAAGTTTTTCCCCCTTAATATTTTATACACTTTATTTTTATTTAATATATTATTGGTTTATTAAAAAAAATTCTAAGAAATGTTAAAAAAAACTGAATTTTAAAATAGAAAAACTATTGCATCATTTAGAACAAAATAAGGGACTAAAAAGACATTTAAGTATTTATTTTATTTTTTTCTTTTGAACTTTTTAAATGCGTTTGAAATATTTTTAAGAACATCCCTTTAAAAAAATAGCATAGACATGGAGTTAAGTGTATTAGGTTGGCATATTAAGATGTTATTATGTAGGTGTATTTATATGGTAAGATATGGCTTTTAAAATTTCTTTACTACAAGATTCGGGCAGGGGCATCATAGGTGTAATTTAGTGGTTGGACAAGCAATCTTCCAGGCGCATAGTCAACTTTTGCTGCAACAAACTAAGAAACTGAGAGCATGTGTTATCGTCTTCCTAATACCTAAATATGAGTGTTTCTTTGCTGGTTGTTGTCTGAATCTACGGTGTTCTACTACTATTTTTGGCTTAAACTTCTTGCCTTAGGGCAAGGGGCCTTGGCTCTAGTAGTTCAGTGTTGGGTTCTTACATATCCAGAGAGAGAAAATCACGATGAAGGATGGTTGGAACGAGGTGAGGTCTAAACAGAGGGAGGAAAGAAAGTGGGAAGACGTTGGGAGGGGTAGGAGGAGACAACAAAGGGAGTTGACATATTTTTTCATTATTGAGTTCCTAGAGTACAAGAGGGCGAAAGACCTCTACGAAATCTTCTCAAAATATGGTGACGTTGATGAAGTGTTCTTGCCGTCGAAGAGGGATAAGAAAGGAAGGAAATACGGCTTTGTTAGATTTTTCGGTGTTAAGGATGTCAGGAGTTTCGGTACGAAACTGGACAATATCTTCATTGATGATAGAAAGCTCTTTGCTAACATCCCAAGATTTGAAAAGGATGAGTACAAGCAGGATTATCAGAAACCTTTTAAAGCCCAGTTTAGCAGTCCAATATACCCAGGAAAAGAGCATTCAGTCAAGGATGAAACTAAGTGAAAAGGAAGAGGTAATCATCCTAACTCTGTGAATGGTAGACGGTCCTTCGCAGAGGCTTTAAGGGGAGAGGCAACGGGGAAACGTAAAATGGATTTGTCGTTTGAGGTGGGAAAGGAAGATTTGAGCAGGTTCCAAAAAGCTTACGTAGGGAGAGTGCTGATACCAGGTTCAACGTATAATATCCAGAGAAGCTTCGATTCTGAAGGGTACTTTGGGGTTAAGGTTACCCCTCTCGGGGCTAACCTGTGCCTTTTAGAAGAGAATGAAGAAGGAGATATAGAAGAACTTTTAAAGAGTTTCAAAGACTGGATGGAACAGTGGTTTGAGGAGGTCGGGAAATGGAGACCTAATGATCTTGACAATGAGAGAATCACTTGGGTCAGGATATTTGGTATTCCTTGTTGGGTGTGGTTCATTCAGTTCTTTGAACGTTTAATCTCTAAAGTGGGATACTATATATGCATTGAGGAAGATTCGATGGGCGTCACTAAGATGGATGTTACAAGCGTGATGATCTGGACTAGCTGGGAAACGACAATAAACGAAACCCTTAGTGTTGAGATTAACAATTCAGTTTTTATTATTAGAGTCATTGAAGAGACGAAAGGCACTCTATGTAAGACAGTTGCGAAGAAACAGAGCACTGAATCAAAAACCGTGGAAGATGACTCGAGTCTTAATTGTAGGGATACTTGGTGGAGCTCCGGCGAGGAAACGGTTGAGGTTGGAGAAGACGAAGAGCTAGACGCTAGCGTGAGCCACATGTCCCCTACGAGCAGCCCTAAGTGCAGACCTACGAGGGAGTCTGATTTCCTTATTGGTTCTCAGGAGCTATCTGGTGATACCTCCTATGTGTCAGAAAGTGCTCTTTGCATGAAAGAGGTGGGAATCGAGGTTGAACCATTTATTACCAAGGTCACAGAGCACAGGTGTCAGCAGGAGGTAGAGACTCAGGTCTGCTGTAAAGCAGTGAGAAGGGAGAAGTCAAATGCAGGTAGACTAAAGGACAATACCTTAGATGGTCTGAAGGGTAACATAAGTTTTGATAGGTTGGCTGAGGCCCATTTGGTGGAGAAGGCCCAAAGAACTTCCTTTCCAGTTATTCGGTCAGAGGGTAGTAAAGAAGTTTCTGTGGGTACTCTAGGCCCAATTAAAAGTGGGAAGAAAATAGAGAATATAGGTGAGAAGGGGCAATCTACCCAACCTAAAAGCAGAAAATTTAAGAAGAAGGCGAAGGTTAAGATGCTCGTTCGTTCGTTATTGGACGACTCTGAGTTTCCCTCTGTGGATACCATCGTTGAAGAATCTTCGCAAAAGTTAGTAGTCAACGGTAGAGAGGAGGTTGCCCAGGTAAGTCGTTGCCATTCTGTTATAGATTCTGAAGTGTTGTTTGGAAACAACAGGTTCTGGAAGGAATTTGAGAGTAAAGTTGCTAGCAAAGTTAGGGAGATCGTAGGTTCTATTGGAGTGAGTTATGGTGATCGTAAAAGAATGGAGAATGTGATAAGAAGGATAGAGAAGAGGGATGAAGAAGGGAAACGTTCGAGGGAGGCTTCCAATGGTCCGTTATGAATATTATGTCCCTCAATCTTAGGGGATGTGGCAACTTAGTCAAAAGGAAAAGAGTTGCTCACATGATTCAAATGGGGAAGGTTGATGTCTGTGTTCTCCAAGAAACTAAGAAAGCTAACATAGATTGTAACTTTGTTTTCTCTTTGTGGGACAACCAAGAAGTGGAATGGTCTGTTATCGATGCCTCAGGAAGTGCTGGAGGTTTACTTACGATGTGGAAGAAAGATGCATTGAACATCTTTTGTAGCTTTAGGAAGGAGGGGATTTTAGGGGTTAATGGAGTTTGGAAGGGCACCGAAGTGTTCTTGGTCAACGTTTACTCTCCGTGCTTGCTGAGTAAAAAGAAGTTGTTGTGGAGGGATTTGGTTAAGGTTAAAAACAGATTCAACAGAGGTCATTAGGTTATCGGGGGTGACTTTAATGCTATTGCTTTTAAGGAGGAGAGGAAGAGCTTAGGGGGCCGTGTGAGAAGCAAGGAAATGGAGGAGTTCAGAACCTTTATTGAAGAGCTAGAATGTGTGGATGTGCCTTGTGAAGGTGGGTTATACACTTGGTTCAACAGGGCTGGGAACTCGATGAGCAGAATAGACAGATTCTTAATCTCTGAAGGCTTAATCGAAGAGTGGAACATCAAAGGTCAACACATTGGAAGAAGGGAGATCTCAGACCACTGTGCTATCTGGTTGAAGTGTAATTCAGTGAATTGGGGCCCCAAACCTTTTAGGTTTGTTAACTCATAGTTGTAACACCCGGACTTCTTAGGTTTTGTCAAAGAGTGTTAGAACTCCACATCTGTCAGTGGGAGGGGCGACTACATCCTGAAAACTAAGTTGTACACTCTTAAAGAGAAACTGAGATCTTGGAGTAAGAACGTTTATGGTTGGATGGGTATCAAGATTGAAGAAGCTGTTTATGACCTAAACTCCTTAGATCAGGAAGTGAGTTCTTTGGGTTTTGATAGATTCGAGGAGATGGTGGAAACTAGATCTAAGGCGAACGAAGCTGTTTGGAGAAATCTCACTTTGAAGGAGGATATGCTCAAAGTCAAAGCCAAGGAAGATTGGTTGAAGGATGGGAATTGTAATTCTAAATTCTTCCACAATGCTATCAAAAGAAGGAGGAGAATAAATGGTATATGGTTTGTCAACACAAAGAGAGGTGTTGTTGAAGACGTTGGGGGGTTAAGGGTGGGGTCAGACTGTTCTTCGAAGAGAATTTTAAAGAGGAAGACCAAAGTCGCCCTTCTTTGGTTGACTTGGACATGTTATGTCTGTCAGAAGAGAACAAGAGGTGGCTAGAGAAGGACTTCACAGTTGAGGAAATTAAGGAAACTATTTGGAATTGTGGTGGTGATAAGAACCCTGCCCCTGATGGCTACACCTTTGCGTTTTTCCAAGGGTGTTGGGAAATTGTAAAAGATGATATCATTAGTTTCGTGACAGACTTCCATGCCAACCCTTCCTTGACCAAAGCTGCTAAGGCTTCTTTCCTCTCTTTAGTTGCGAAAACGAGGAACCCTCAGTGCCTATCGAACTACAGACCAATCTGTTTAGTTTCGTGCTATCAGAAGATTTCATCTAAAATCCTTGCCTCTAGATTGAGGAAAGTCGTTGGTTCTTTGGTTTCATAGGAGCAGTCGGCCTTCTTACCCGGAAGATGTATTTTCGATGGTGTTCTGGTTGCTAACGAGATCATTGACCTAGCAAAGATGAGAAGAAAGAGTTGTCTTCTGATGAAAATCGATTTTGAACGTGCTTATGATTGTGTCTCGTGGAAGTTCCACAAGGACTTGTTGGTAAAGCTCAACTTTGGGGATAAATGGAGGAAGTGGATTGGTTCCTTGGTGTGTGACGGTACTTTGTCCGTTTTGATTAATGGTAGTGCTACGCCAGATTTCAAGGTCCACAAAGGTTTAAGGCAAGGGGATCCTCTACCCCCTTTTCTTTTCTTGTTAGTTATGGAAGTTTTAACTAGGCTAGTCAGAAAAGCAGAATCTCTGGGATTGTACAAGGGGTTTTCGGTTGGAGTCGAAGATCGTTTCTACGTAACTCATTTTGCGGATGATACTTTATTCTTTGGTGAGGCTGAACAGGATAATTTGTGGAGTTTAAAGGCTGCTCTGAGAGGCTTTGAAATGGTTACAGGGCTGAAGGTGAACTTCTGTAAAAGTAAAATTGGTGGCATTAATGTTAAATAGGAGTTTCTGAGTTCTGTTGCTACATTTCTTAACTGTGACATTATGAAGTTGCCATTCGTTTTTCTTGGTGTTAGCATATGGGCAAGTCCTAGAAGAAAACATATGTGGAAGGATCTGCTGGATAAAGTGAGACTTAGGTTAGCTGACTGGAAGGGGCGGCATCTGTCCATTGCTGGTAGACTTGTGCTTATTAAGTCTGTTATCAGTGCACTGCCGCTTTACGCTTTCTCTTTCTATAAGGTTCCGGTAGGGGTGTTGAAGTCAATCCAAGGTATCTAAAGTAAATTTTTGTGGGGAGGGAATGAGCAGAAGAAGAAGATTCACTGGGTAGATTAGCAAACCGTCTGTCGTCATATCGAGAAAGGCGGGTTAGGGATAAAGGATTTGTGCAACTTCGATCGTGCCCTTTTAATGAAGTGGAAGTGGAGGATGATCAAACCTGGTAACTACTTATGGAATAAAATATTAAGTATTAAGTATGGGGAAGTGTCTTTGAATCACAACAGCATAGTGGGAGAGGGAGATAGAAGGTTTGAGTCTATTTGGTGGAGAGATTTAAAGATCATTAGTGGTGACTCGGTTACGGGAAACGACATCTTTTTTTCAAGCGTGAGAAGCGTTATTGGGAATGGTGAAGCAACCCTGTTCTGGAACTCTGTTTGGGCCACTGATACTCCTCTTAAACTTGTCTTTCCAAAACTGTTTCTTCTTGCAGGCGCCCCGTGCAGCTCTGTCGCGAAAGCTGGCTGTTGGATTGATGGAGTTTGGAAATGGATTATCCCTTTCCATGACATTACAGGTTCTGGTCTGGATAGGGAGAAGGACGTTCTAATGGACTTGTTAGATTCTTTCAAACCCAAGGAAGCTGTGGACGCTTTTTGTTGGGACCTGATTTTGCTAGGAGGTGATGAGGTTTGCAACAGTTTTTTTGTTAAATCTGCATACAATCTCTTGTGGAAGCCTAAAAATGCTTCAGATAAGGAGGAGGAGGTTTCGATTACTATGTCCAAGGTTTGGGATTCAAATCTTCCCCTGAAGGTTAAAATTTTTATGTGGCGGATGGCTAGAAATAGACTTCCAACTGTGGAGCAACTTGTGAGGCGTAATATAGCGATCATAGACAAGAACACGTCCTGCGCTGAGTGTGGTTTTCAGATGGAAACTCTAAGTCACGTGTTTTTCTAGTGCTCTAAAGTGGTAGCGGTTTGGAAAGGGATGGATAGGTGGCTGGGATTCGTCAGTGGTAATCAAACCAATTGGATGGAGCATGCCTTCCAATTCTATGGTGTTGTCAAGAGATTGTTAGGGAGCTCTGTTGGAATGCTTATTTGGTGCACAACCGTGTGGTTCATATGGTACAGTAGAAATCGTAGGAAATTTTAATCATATTGTTTATCTGTTGAGGAGATTCTAAATTTTGTTAAATTCTTTAGCTAGAAGTTGAGCACTCTTAAAAGGAGCTATAAGACTATTAGTTTCTATGATTGGTACATTGTCCCTATGATTTGTTGTAAAGGGATTTAGTGTCATTTTCTGTTGGGTTCCTGCCCCCCTTATGCAGGCTTATCTTTAATTGATCCATTGCTTTAAGGAAAAAAAGTGTATTAGGTTGGCTTTAAAAAACCATTTCCCCTTTTAGAAATGATTTTTGAATGAGATTTCATACCACGCTCAAACTATTTAGTGTTTGGCCTCATACTTATACTTAATTGTAGTGCTGGCTAACTTTATTCAATTTCTTATCGTTAAGATGGATGATATGTAGTGGTGTACTGTGGCTTCTTATTTGTTGTTTGTTTAATTGTTTTTTTCCTCAAGTAATTTAATAGTTGAAATTTCATCATTAAAGATAAAATAAAGGGTTAATGACCATTTTTCTCCCTGTCATATAGGCGATGTTCGAAAAATTACCATTTAAAAAAAAACTTGCAAAAAAACTCTAACATTTGAAGATTCTCTCAATTTTGACATTCATCACATCCAGTCACCAAAAACCTGTCATTTTGACCCCTGCCATTTTGGCAGCGTTTTTATTTTGACTCCTGCCATTTTGGCAGCGTTTTTATTTTGACCTCTGCCATTTTGGCAGCGTTTTTATTTTGACCCCTGCCACATCAGCTTTTTTGGTGACTGAATGTGATGAAGGTCAAAATTGAGAGAATCTTCAAATGTTAGGGTTTTTTTGCAAGTTTTTTTTTACAGGGGGATTTTTCGAACATCGCTTATATGGCAGGGGAAAAATAACTATTAACCCTAAAATAAATGGAATGTTATGGTTTAGAACTTGTATTTCTGCATCATATATTCTTGCGCAATTATCAACCAAATAAACTTACTGAGACGTTTGTTTAATTGTTGTATCAGTTAGTTTGATGAGGCTTTTCTCAAAAAAATTTAATATTTTGTATTTTTTTTAAAACTATTTTCGCTGGTAGTTTGTTTTATGTTTTTTTCAATTTGATTTGGCAATGGTATGAGTACCACTTATTTTCTATATTAATTGATATATACTATCATTAAACGAATGACATTTCAAGTCACATATGTCTCATTTAAAGATGAGAATGTATCATACAAACTAACACTAGCCTACTAACGAGTAACAAACGGGCAATGTCATTATTATTTAGAGCATTTCTTAATTAGGACACCACGTGTAAATATAAAAATGTTTTTAAATTTTGGATATGCATCTTTGGAGGCATTTCAAACATACCCACTCTAGATCAATTCTGAGACACATTTTAGGAGTGTGATTTTCTTGGATCCAGAGATGCATCTCCGTAGCCTGTCCGTAGATGCACCTCAGTAGCATACTTAAACATAAACAAAAATAGAAAACCAAAAAGTTGTATTTTGACAAAATTAAATTATCATTTATAACATAAAATCAACATTACATAGTGATGTAAACATAAAGTCAAACATTACATTTCAATATCCAGGTGGACGCTTCAACATCTTCACAATATCTTCGACTGATCTTGATATTGTCGCTTCCACCTTGATCAGAACTTTTGTTTTAAAATGGAAAAATGTATTCCGCATAGCCCTAACATCTGTATTTCTCTTGAGCTCGTAGTTATTGAACTCAAATTTGCTTTCGTTGTTAATTGACGGTGAATGATACTCGAGCTTCACAATTTTTCGATTATCCCTGTATTGTACTTTGTATTGCAGATTTTAAAAAGATGTACTCTCATTGATCATAAATTTGCACCCGGGTGTCGCGCTGGAAAATGAGACATTTGTAACATACCAGATGATGTTCATTTGTGACATTAGCGACATTTTATATTTGTTTGAGACATGATACAAGAGCCTATGTTTATAGTAGTTGCAAATAAATATAGACCTCAAAAATTATATCGTATATCAGTAGAGGTTTCAGAGATGCATATCTGGTACCACCTTATTCTCTTATTCCGGAGGTGCATCTCCGGAACCTCTCTGGATCCAGACAGAAAACAAAACCTGTGTGTTTTGTTTGGAAAATGGACAAATTTTTTTGAAAACATCAAAATGTATTAAAATATTTAAAATTGTATATATTACACTTCATTAATATTAATACAGAATCACAACTTTCAGGATAGTTTAACCGGTGCCGCACTCAAATGGTACATGGGTTTAAACCGTGCTACGATTAGTACATTCAGAGATCTTGGTACTGCCTTCGTCCAACAATATAAATACAATTTGGACATGGCACCCGACAGAGATCAACTCAGATCAATGTCGCAAAAGGACAAGGAAACCTTTAAGGAGTATGCTCAAAGGTGGCGTGAAACTGCCACTCAAATTTGTCCACCTCTTGAGGAAAAAGAGATGACAAAGATCTTCTTAAAAACCTTAAGCTCATTTTACTATGACCGAATGGTTGCCAGTGCACCCAGTGATTTCACCGAAATGGTCGGCATGGGCGTACGTCTTGAGGAAGCCGTCCGAGAAGGACGTTTGGTAAAAGACACTGGATCGACGAGCGGTACTAAAAAATATGGTAGTGCTCTCCCTAAGAAAAAAAAGCAAGATATTGGGAATATCTCTCTCGGAAGGCAAAGAAGACGTTATCAACCGGTGGCAGCTGTGACTCCCGCTATCAACCCTGCGTCTATTCCTACGTATCAACCTCAGGTTGCGTAGAGCCAGCCTGACCAGCAAAGGACACAACAGCCTCTTCGGCAGGCTCGTCCTCCATACAACAACAACCGTGCAACACGGCCACCAGGATTTGATCCTATACCCGTGACGTATGCAGAACTGTTTCCATTACTACTGGCTAAGGGGCACATTCAGACTAAGTCTCCTCTTACAGTACCGGAAAATCCGCCTTTTTGGTTTAAGGTGGATCAAACTTGCCCTTATCATCAAGGAGGTTCAGGGCATAACATAGAGACTTGTCTCAATTTCAAGTCTGACGTGCAAAAGCTTGTTAGGAGCGGGGTCTTATCCTTCGAGGATACAAATCTTAATGTTCTTACGAATCCGCTGCCTCAACATGAGAAGGCTGCAGTCAATTTGATAGAAGGAGAATTTAACGATGTCTATCAAATTCATGATGTACTCTTATTGAAAACCAATTTGGTTAAGATGCATTGTAGACAGAGTGGATATGGCCACGTGCCACCTCATAACTATCACCAGTGTGATATCTGCTCTAAAAACAATCAAGGATGTTCGGTAGTGCAAGTAGCTCTACATGAACAGATGGATATCGGATGGATCCAACAACACCGAGTTCGTGGAATTAACATGGTTTATACAAATTCTAACGTCATTCAGAACCACGACATCCGTGCAATGAATGCCAACTTGGTGGTGATGCACTCAAGGAAAAGCCAGTATCATAATCTACCGCGACATGATTACAGTTCCTGTCTGATTTGCTCAGTAAACAAACAGGGATGCTCTTTCATACAAGAGACCCTCCAGCGTCAGATGGATCTTGGATGGATCCAAGACTACCATGATAGAAACCCTTATCAGATCAATATGGTTCAGATCTTCGATATTTGCATGATGAATACCAACCTGGTAGAGTTACATGCTGAGTAGGTCCGACTCAGATTCTTAATATCACACGACTACCAAAGCTGTAAAGCGGGTTGCGAAAATGATCGAGGTTGTACCCTTGTCTAGGAGGCACTTCAGTACTTGTTAAATCATTGGTGGATGCAAATTTATATGGATGAAGATACCCAGCAGATTAGTATCAGTAACAGGAATCCTACTCGTCGTCAAAGTCAGGATGTCCGATCAGTAGAAGCTAACCTAGTGAGGTTACATTGTATTCAGAGTGGGCGTGGCCAGGTGCCACCACATAACTATGAACGTTGTAGCGTCTGTTCGGAAAGCAACCAAGGGTGTTACCTTGTGAGAGCAGCTCTTCAGGGTCAGGCGGATCGTGGAGAAATTCGTCCATATCCGGGTTTTGGACCTATCAACTGGACGCCAAACTACCTTGCTGATCAAATTGAGGGTGTTGTCCCAATCTCTGGTCGTCACAGGGCCAGGGATGTTTTTGCCATCATCCTTCTACTTGACGAATCTAAAGTTCCCAACCAGGAACGGATCGAGATTACTTACGATGGTCAGAAAAATCAGAAGGTTCCCATAGTCATCTATCTACCGGGACCGCTACCGTATGAATCAGCTAAGGCGATCCCTTACAAATACGGTGTAACAATAATTGAAAGTGGAAAGGAAATTCCATTACCCTCCGTCGTGAATATTGCAGACATCAGTCGAGTAACATGGAGTGGTAGAATCTTCAACCGAGGGGTTGAGGAAGTTAACAAAGAAAAGGAACTTCAGACAGAAGCTCCCGATCCATCAGTCGGTCAATCCAGTAATCCCGACCTTTCGAAAAATAATGATGAGATGCTGAAGCTCATCCAAAGGAGTGAATATAACATTGTTGATCAGTTGTTACAGACTCCTTCAAAGATCTCGGTATTATCACTGTTACTCAGTTCAGAAGCGCACAGGGAGGCTCTACAGAAAGTCTTGGAGCAAGCCTTTGTGGAACAGGATATAACAATCAAACAGTTCGATAGTATTGTCTCTAACATCACTTCCTGTAACAATTTGGGATTTAGTGATGAGGAGTTACCCGAAGAGGGTCGCCGTCATAACATGGCGCTCAATATCACAGTTAACTGCCAGGACGATGCTTTAGCCAGCTTACTGGTAGACACAGGGTCAGCCCTGAATGTTATGCCGAAGTCCACTTTGATGCAATTATCATTCAAGGGCCCTCCGATGAGAGTTAGCGAGGTCCTCGTCAAAGCATTCGACGGATCCAGAAAAATAGTTATCGGCGAAGTTGATCTTCCCATAACTATCGGTCCTCACACTTTCCAAGTCACTTTCCAGGTCATGGATATCCGGGCAACATACAGTTGTTTATTAGGAAGACCTTGGATACACCAGGCTGGAGCGGTCACTTCGACCCTCCACCAAAAGCTAAAGTTTGTCAAGAACGATCAACTTGTCACGGTTTGTGGGGAACATGCCTTGCTCGTGAGTAACTTATCATCATCTACTTGTGTAGAACCTGAGGAGGTTATTGGAACTCAGTTCCAAGCACTGACAGTGAGCAAGGAAAATCATTTCAAAGGAGGAACCTCGATTTCCTCATACAATGATGCTATTAAAGCGGTCGAGAGTACCGATACAATAGGATGGGGACAACTTGTCATTCATATTGATAATAAAACAAAGAAGGGTCTTGGTTTTTCTGCAACCTGTACCCAGACAGCTGCTAAAGATGAAAGTCTTCATCCCCTTCAAAACTTCTTCCACAGTGGAGGTTTTCTTCACCCGATATCTCAAGCAGTACATGCTATCAATGAGGAAGACCCTTTTGACACGGATGAAGAATGTAAGTCCTATCTTAATGAGGACGGTTATATGTCTCAGGAAGAGGTGCCTATGCCTTTTTGCTTTCCAACAGAGAGTCCGAGATTTATACCACGGTCAGATGTCGAAATGATATACGGAGATTGTGATCCGGAAGGATGTCGTGCTCCGCCAAATTCATTAGAGGAGGACACTCTGATGAAAGACAATTTTGACCACACTTACTATGGCCCAATGGATGGTCTGCCAATGTGGCAACCTTACCCAGGAAACTTGGGGCAGGAGAGTCAGCCGAACAATGAAAATCAGCTGACCGTCATTGAACAGAATACCTGTGTCCCCACCATGTCATGGGATCAACACTCAGGTCATTCGGAAACTACTCAACATGAAGATGAATTCGCAATATTTGCAGGACTTGAATTCATCAACTATGCTTTTCCCGAGGTCAACTTCATTGAGAGAGATGACTCCTCCAGTTCCAAAGAAGTTTTGGACACTCTGGGAGAACCAAGTGGAAAATACGACTATATGGTCAAGTACACCGCTCTCGAAAGCTCTCGTATCAGGCTCGAAAATATCCAGCCAACTGGATGGGGAGATACAGTTGAGAGCACAAATGATATGCAAAATACAACTGAGGAATCCTCCTACGACAATTCTGCCTGGGAGACAGATTCCAATGATCTTGCTCCACCAGAAATCAGCGTCATTTCTGAAGACAAATCAAGGAAGGTGCCAGACTTTGTGTTTCACCGAGGAGTTCGCCGCCAATGGGTTACCGTCGAGGTTCCGAAGATCGTTCATCAGTCAAAGTAATTGCCATCTTTAACCTTTCACCCTGCCCAGGTGAAACGGATGTTTTGATAGGGCTCACTTTCTGTAAATTTCCCTCTTCGCTTCGCCCAAAGTGACAAAGTTTTGTTTTATAGGGCTGTAGTTTCAAGGATCGACTTGTTCGTTAATAAAATAACGTCGTTCTGTAATTTCTGCATTAATTGTTGTTTTCTCTTTTTGCTTTTTTAGAAAATGGTAATCCTAAAAAATAATTCAAATAAAAACAAGCAGTAAAATAAAAACACTGCACACACTTTTGCATTTTCTCTATCTCTTCTAAACACGAATCATCACGTCATGCAGATTGCTTGTTTTACACCCAGTTGAAACATACGATCCGATGCCTTCTCCCAACTTCGAGTTCTCGATATTTGGGGCTGAAGAAGAAGTTGACAACGAAATTCCAGAAGAGATCTCCCGACTACTCAGACAAGAGGAAAGGTCCATTGAACCTCACAAAGAACCGTTGGAAACGGTAAACTTAGGTTCAGAAAAAGAGAGAAAAGAAATCAGGATTGGGGCACTGCTCAGTCCAACTGCCAGAGAGAGTTTGATAAAGCTTCTCAAAGAATTCCCCGATGTATTCGCTTGGTCCTATCAGGATATGCCAGGGTTGGATACCAGCATCGTGGAACATCACTTATCGTTAAGATCTGAATGTCCGACAGTAAAGCAAAGGTTGAGACGGACTCACCCGGACATGGCCATCAAAATCAAAGAGGAGGTACAGAAACAGATTGACGCGGGTTTCCTCGCTACGTCAGAATATCCTCAATGGTTAGCCAACATCGTACCCGTTCCCAAAAAGGATGGAAAGGTCAGAATGTGTGTCGACTACTGAGATCTGAACAAGGCAAGTCCAAAGGACGACTTTCCTTTACCACACATTGACATGCTAGTAGACAGCACAGCAAAGTTCAAAATTTTCTCCTTCATGGATGGATTCTTGGGCTATAACCAGATCAAAATGGCACCGAAAGACATGGAGAAAACTTCATTCATTACCCCATGGGGTACCTTTTGTTACAAGGTAATGCCGTTCGGTTTGAAGAACGCCGGGGCAACCTACCAAAGGGCCATGACTACTCTGTTTCATGACATGATACATAAGGAAATCGAGGTATATGTCGATGATATGATTACAAAATAAAAAACAGAGAGTGAGCACGTTGAACATCTGTCAAAATTGTTCGAACGTCTAAGAAAGTTCAAGCTCCGCTTGAATCCCAACAAGTGCACCTTCGGTGTCCGTTCAGGGAAACTACTAGGGTTCATCGTCAGCCGGAAAGGAATTGAGGTTGATCCTAACAAGGTCAAGGCCATTCAAGAAATGCCTTCTCCGAAAACTGAAAAACAAGTCAGAGGATTCCTGGGACGTTTGAACTACATCTCCAGATTCACATTCCTTATGACCGCCACGTGTGCACCGATTTTCAAATTACTCAAAAAGAACCAGGATTGCGTTTGGTCAGAAGATTGCCAAACCGCCTTCGACAGTATTAAGGAATATCTGTTGAATCCTCTGATTCTATCACCTCCAGTGGAAGGAAGACCACTGATCATTTACCTCACAGTCCTAGAGGACTCAATGGGGTGTGTACTTGGCCAACAAGACGAAACCAAAAGGAAAGAGTCTGCCATCTACTATTTGAGCAAGAAATTCACCGACTGCGAAACTCGGTACACGATGCTTGAGAAAACTTGTTGTGCTTTGGCTTGGGCAGCCAAACGTCTTCGCCAGTACATGATTCGTCACACTACTTGGTTAGTTTCTGAGATGGATCCAATCAAGTATGTCTTCGAAAAGCCTGCTCTCACGGGAAGAATTGCCCATTGGCAGATGCTGTTATCAGAATATGACATAGAGTACCACACTCAAAAAGCCCTTAAAGGAAGTATTTTAGCTGATCATTTGGCTCATCAACCGATTGACGATCGAGAATCAATCGGGTTTGACTTCCCCGACGAAGATGTCATGTATCTAAAAATGAAAGATTGCGATGAACCGTTACCCAGTGAAGGCCCAGAACCAGGTTCCCAATGGGGACTTGTCTTTGACGGAGCAGTTAATCATTATGGAAACAGAATTGGGGCAATCATTATTACCCCTCAGGGTACCCACATTCCTTTCACTTCTCGACTTACGTTCAAATGCACAAACAACGAGGCCGAATACGAAGCATGTATCACGGGTCTCGAAGAAGCAATTGATTTAAGGATAAAAAACTTGGACGTATATGGCGACTCAGCCTTGGTTATCAATCAGATAAAAGGAGATTGGAACACATACCAATCAGGATTGATTCCTTACAAAGATAATGCAAGAAGGTTGTTACCCTTCTTCAACAGAGTTGAGTTTCATCACATCCCTCGTGAGGAGAATCACATGGCTAATGCATTAGCCACTCTCTCTTCCATGATTAGTGTAGGTCAATGGAATGACATACCTAAGATCGACATAATGCGCCTTGAACGACCCGCTTACATCTTCGCGATTGAAGCAGTCATAGACGACAAACCTTGGTATCACGATATCAAATGCTTCCTTCAGAAACAAGAGTACCCATCTGGGGCACTCAGAAAAGACAGGAAAACCCTCAGAAGATTGGCTGGAAACTTCTTCCTGAGCGGTGACACTCTCTATAAGAGAAATTTTGACATGGTCTTGCTCCGATGCGTCACCAGACCAGAAGCAGACATGCTTATGAAAGAAATTCATGAAGGATCCTTTGGCACTCATGCCAACAGACACACAATGGCGAGAAAAATTCTGAGAGCAGGGTACTATTGGTTGACCATGGAATCCGACTGCTACAAGTACATGAGGAGGTGTCACAAGTGTCAGATGTACTCCGACAAAATTCATGTACCGCCATCACATCTCAAAATTCTTTCTTCCCCATGGCCTTTTTCCATATGGGGAATCGACATGATTGGCTTGATCGAACCTAAGGCTTCAAACGGACATCGGTTCATCTTGGTAGCCATTGACTATTTCACCAAGTGGGTCGAAGCAGCGTCGTACGCTAATGTAACCCGACAAATGGTAGTCCGATTTATCAAAAACAATATCATCTGCCGTTATGGTGTTCCAAGCCAGATCATTACAGATAATGGATCTAACTTGAACAACAAGATGATGAAAGAGTTGTGCGTTGAGTTCAAGATCGAACACCATAACTCATATCCCTACCGACCCAAGATGAACGGAGCGGTAGAAGCGGCTAACAAGAACATCAAGATGATCGTTCAAAAGATGGTTGTAACCTATAAAGATTGGCACGAGATGCTACCCTTTTCTCTTCACGGTTATCGCACATCTGTCCGCACTTCAACAGGGGCAACCCCTTTCTCTCTAGTATATGGCATGGAAGTAGTGCTCCCCATAGAAGTAGAGATCCCATCAATCCGGGTATTGATGAAAGCTAAGCTCACCGAAGCTGAATGGTGTCAAAGCCGACACGACGAATTGAATCTGATCGAAGAAAAGAGAATAACGACACTATGCCACGGTCAGTTGTATCAACAGAGAATGAGGAGGGCGTTCAACAAAAAGGTCTGACCTCGTCTTTTCAGAAAAGGGGACCTCGTGCTCAAGAAGATACAATCTTTTCTCACTGATTCCCGGGGCAAATGGACCCCAAATTATGATGGCCCCTATGTGGTCACAAAAGCTTTCTCAGGCGGCGCTTTGAGACTTGCAACCATGGACGGAGAGGAATTTTCCTACCCCACGAATGTTGATGTAGTCAAGAAATACTTCGCCTAAAACTAAAAAAAAAAAACGTCTCGGTGGATTGAAAACCCGAAAGGGCGGTCCAGGCAAAAGTTAGAGACATATAAAAAAAATCATCCCGATGGATTGGAAACATCATAGTACAATCCAGGCAAAAATTAGGGATAATGGCAAGTAACTATGTTCAACAGAGGCAAGTCCCTCAGTAGCAGCAGTTACACCATCCATTGGAAGAAAACTCCAGTCAGGGTCATCTTCGACAGAAGCTCAGGATGCCCCGAATTCAAAGTTGGTAGAAGGATAGTGATTGTTATGTTTCAATGTAGCCCTTTTCCCTGTAAATTACCATTTTCAAACTTTGTATATACTCTTTGGAATCACGCGTTTGGCTGATCTCCATCTTATCATTAAAATTTGAGCCCTTGTGCTTTTGTTTGTAATTCTTATTTGTCTTAGCTTTACAGAACGACGTTGTTAACATGACTAACGACTCTTGAAATAAAACAAAAATGAATTTACTTGTTAAAACTTTTTCTGCTTTTAAAATAAAGTCGGCAATTTCTTTTAACTATTGAACATCAAAAGAACATCAATCACTTCTCCAGAAGTAAGCGAACTTCAAAGTGCAGAATCAAAGTGCTCATTCTAACCCAATACGCCTGGACGAAGAGATCAACTATGTCAGAGACCCTGTTTCGTCTGACACCCCTCGACCGAGTTCTTATCTCCTAAGCCCGATCAACGGTATTCCCCGCAGGGACTATCTCTCCTAAGCAAGGTGGAATTGCTATCTTGAACCAGCGATATCTCTACACGCCCCGCGATGGCCGAGTATCCAGTCATGATCATCTTTTAGTTTGTGTGTCGCATCAGCTTTGTCAGCATAGACATACATGCATTATTGACTTTGCATTTGCATTTCATAATTGCATCGCTATCACTCTAGTCGGTCTTATCCCCTAGTGATAACCGTCCTCTCTATCGAGTTGTCAGCCTTTTCCTCGCCAGGAAGTGTCGCGTCTGAACAATCTCGCCACCAGTGTATCTCTAGATCAGAGTCGGCATTTGACCACTTTGATAACTTGGACCTCTGAAAAGCCAGAGCAGCTTTTGACAGATGCCACTCTTCACCATTGAAGATGATATCCTCGCTTTCCCGGATTAAGGAAAATCCCTAGAGAAAGCCTCCTAAACAGAGATTTGGCAGTACAGCTACCATTCTCCGAAAAGATCGCTGATGAAAAAGTCATCGGCACCTCAAAATTGGACCCCATCATATGGCATTTCTCTGGGAAGATCCCGAGAAAAGTATGATGTACGATCCCAAGTGGAAACAGTCTCTCAAGAGACTTGTTTTTCCCCAGTAGAAACAAATGGTGTCTCCAACAGAGAAGTTTGTACACATCTACAACTCAGACGACTGGGTTCCCCAGCGAGTCTGACATCAAAACTTTTTCCACTCAAATGGCATCTCCCCAGGAAAATTCGACGAGAAGTTTGAAGGAAAACCGCTACAAATAGCGTCCCTTGTCGATAAAGTTTATTGACAAAAGAAACTAAGACCAGTTCCTTGGTAGGAAACCAGGATCAAGGGGAAGTTTAAATCAGAAACTAAGACCAGTTCCTTGGTAGGAAACCAGGATTGAGGGGAAGTTCATCTCAAAAGAAAACTGAGACCAGTTCCTTGGCTGAAGACCAGGATCGAGGGGAAGTTTACCTTTTCTAAGTATCATTGCTTAGCAAAAGAAGATGAATGTGTGCGCTACCATTCATAACCACCATCAAAATTTCGGGTACTCCGATATTTAATCCTCTTGCACCCCGAATGCCCGAATACCTTCGTCATTCATACCTTCGGGTCCAAGAAGATTAAATAGGGGCATCTGTCATACCCCAAATTTTTACCACTAAGATTTCCCATCATTGTGCAAATCATCATCACAATATGAATGTACCTTTGTGCCTCATCAATCTCCTCAAGGAATTGTTGAGCATTCATCACAATCAAAATTAGGGTTTCAAGCCCTCTCCGAGTGCTTAGACAAAGGATAAATCAAGGAATGACATGATCTTCAACTTGTCTAACCTCTCAAGTAACTACAAAGGATCAAAAGGACTCCCACTTCAAGGATTAAGCACAAGGTTGCTCTCTTCTAGGTGGGTCAAGTCTCAAGATCGCCAGTATCACCAAATTAGGGATTTGGTCGACCAGGGCCTCCAGATGGAAAATTTCATCTGGGAATAAGCCAATGATCCAAAATATAACCTAATATACTCCATGGAACCTCATGGACCCATTCATCAAGTAAATTTTGCCTCAGGGGATGCATACATAAAAAATCAGGAATTAGGGTTTCTTGACCTAATTCACCCCTAAGTTGACTTTTAGGGCAAATCATGGGCCAAGACCTCAAGAGAGGGTTTGAGGGTCTCTAATGAGCTATATTGATCCATTTGTAACAATGGATTGATTCAAGAAGCTTGAGCAACAAGTCTCAATTTCATCTGCACCACAATTAGGGTTTTAAGGAAAAAGTCAACTGTAACTTTGACTTTTGACCAGGACATGCTCCCAAACCCTAGGACATGCCTCAATACACCCCATGACACCCATGAAACATGTCCATCAAGTTTGATTTAGGCCAAGGACATGATTTCATGAAGAATGGCACAGTTTGGAATTCATCTGATAAAAAGTCAACTGTGCACAAAAGTCAACTTTGACTTTTTGAGATTTTTCACCAAAATGGATTTTTAACCCTAAAATGATGTTAATGTATGATTTAAATCATCATTCATCAAGAAAAATCAAGGAAAGTGGGATAACTTGTAAAAGGGGTAACCATAAAAACTTAGAAAATTTTCTAAGTTAAAAATAAAGTGACAAGGGTACCAACTTTGAAGGATCATAACTCCTAAACCACAAGGCCATTTTTTCTCATCCAAAGATGGATTTGTAGCCCTCATTACCCTGTACAAAAACTTCAACTAGACCTAAGTCCAATTCATTAAGGATTTTGAGTTATGGAGTAATCAAAATGGCTGAAAAGTGAAAATGTCACTTTTTCCAACACTTAGTGAAATTTTCACTAAGTCAGAATCTGCCTTCACTTTTTGCCAAATGTAGGGACATTTTTCACTTGGATTCAAAAGAGATCAAAACCAAATATGTTCAAACAGTTGTTATATCATGTAAGGGATTTCCAAAATGGCCAAGAACATTGCCAAATTCAACATACACCATGAGATATGACATTGGCAAGTTGCCTTGCTGAAATCTGTCAAGGCAAGGAAGAATTTGCAACTTTGCTCGATTTTCCAAAATCAGCCAAATTCAAATGCTCCTAGCCACTTGGACACATCTGAGGATTGAATCTAAATGGGACAATCACTGAGCTAAGCCTCCAAAGTCCATGGAACAAGAAATAGCATGTTGAACCTAGAATGGGCAAAATAGGGACAAGACTCCAAATTTGGATTGAAGCATTCAATGGAAGCATCAAGGTGGTATGGACTGAGACATTCTCATCTGAAATCAGTCAAGACTTATCCAAGACCAAGGGAACCAAAGCTCTGTGCCCTAACCTCTAGTCAATGGCTAGAGGAGACTTGGATTTTCATTGGACAACATTGGCCAAACCTACTTACCAGTTGCCATTCACTATTCCTTGCAAAACAAACTTGCTCTACTATAAATAGAGCTCAATTGTGATTAGTTTGAGTACACCAAAGCCATCTAACAGATGCTTTCCTCAAAATCTCTTTCTCTTGGCAAAAATGCCTTTCTTAGCAAGGTAGCTATCGGGTTTTGAGTTTGAGAGCTTTTCCAATCAAACCAATCACTCACACACCTCACATACATCATATAGAAGTGATCCAAACACTCACATAACATCTGGAACACTGATTTCACAAAATCACCAGCCAATTCCTCAAGTTCTTGATAGTTTTGCAATTGAGGTGCCATCTTCAACTCCAAACCATTTCAATCCATTCCAAGCACTCAGACACATCACTTGGCACCTAGGGAAGCTATCCACATCATTGGAACCTAGCTGTAACACCTCCAACACAAATCACGATCACCAGCTGCAAGTGGTAAGCATGAGCTCTTCTAACTCTATGATCCATGCAATTTTTGCTGCACAATAATTTGGCCATATGTTCATAATCATGCATGGAATGTTTTCCCTCAATTAATTGCATTGTTTGAATCGTGTATCAAAAATCCTAGCCTTCATGCAGAAATTAGGGTTCTTGAGGTTTCTTCGTGATTTCTTGTTGTATGTTTAATTTAAATGAAATTAATGGACATAGACATGATCGTGAGGTTGAGACGAGCATAATGATATGTGGATTGCATGTTATAATCAAGTATTCAGTGAGATTGAGGAGAAAATGCAAATCAGCCAAACCCAGAACACGCGCGTGTTCTTGGTGTGTTCTTGGCGCCATTTTTGAATAATTCAAATATTTGAATTTTGTGATTTTGTTTAATTGATTCAAAAATTAATTTCTCTCTGAGTTTTAATGATTTTGATTTGATTTCTTTTTTAATAATTCACAAAAATGTTAAAATATTTTATTTTATCAAAAAATCCCAAAAATATTATTTATGTCATATAATTGATATTTTTGCAAAGAATTAATATTTTAATTGTTTTTGACATTTTAAATATTTTTTCTACATTGATTTTGCAACTTTTAATGCTTTCTAATTATTTTGTAGGTCAATACTTAATTTTTGAAGCATTAATCCAAGATCACAATTTGTTTTTCATATGTTAAACAATTTTGATCATTTTAATTGAATTTTTATTCAATTAAATACATTTTTGAAAACAAATTAGGGTTTTTGGATTAATTCGACCCTCATAAATCATTTTCAAATCACTTTGGGCCTCTTGAGAGAGTGTAAGACCCAACCCACTTGTACAGAAATATTTTGGGCCTCATTCATTGTATAAGTCCCTCTGTACATTTTCAAATAAACGGCGCGATCGTCACCTTTGCAAAATAACCTTGGGCCTCTCCTCGAGCTATAAGACCCATTCAAAACACTTGGGCCTCTAATAGAGTGTAAGACCCAATCCCCTTTTAACCAAAACAATTGTGGGCCTCACTTATTGTATAAGTCCCCCTGCATTAAAAGAAAACCTCGGCGCGATCGCCATTTTAAACGAAAAATCATCTAGGCCTACCCTCGTGTTATAAGCCCCATTCTTTTTCTTTAAACCTTTTGGGCCTCTTGAGAGAGTGTAAGACCGATCCCGTTGTACAGAAAACAATTTTTGGGCCTCAGTCACTTGTATAAGTCCCTCTGTACAAATTCAAACAGTGCGCTCACTGATAAAACCCTGGGCCTCTCCTTGAGCTGTAAGCCCCAAATCTTTCTTTTTCAAAGCACTTTCTCCTTTGATTTTGAATATACCGTTGTTTTTCAATCTTTCTTTGTTGAACAACTAACCAAACAGCATGGAAGCTCTACAGCCGAGTAAGTGTTTATCCGCTTTCATTTACCGCTTTCATATACATATAACTGTATTGTGGGGTTGCCTCACTGTAAGTCTTCTTTCATAAACTCATATCAACTGTGTAATAATAGTATAGATATTTAGAGTTTGCCTGGCAACTACGTCTAGAACTAGGTGACGCCGTTTCGTTTATTCGTAGAAATAGACAACTAAATCCCTAATAGGATCACCAGATACAGTCTTCTCTCAGGCTGTCCTCATTAGGAATCGTCAAGAAACTCTACTCCCAAAGATGAATGTATTCTCCGTGAATGGCATCTTTGAGTTTCTTCCAAATTCTCGGACTTTCCTGACTTTGATCTATTCTCGGTGAATAGCATTGCCTTGAATTTCTCGGGGTTTGGGGACCCACGGGCTTCTTAAAAGCAATGGCCTCCTCTTGGCCACTGTACAAGGACCCACAGGCTTCCTAAAAGCAACCCCGCCTCCTCTTGGGCATCGTACAAGGACCCTACGGCTTCTTAGAAGTATTCACAGCCTCCTTTTAGGCTTCGTATAATGATCTCTTCCTCTGGGAATGATAGCCTCCTCTTGGGCTTAGTACAAGGACCCGTCGGCTTCTTAAAAGTTTCCAGCCTCCTCTTGGGCTTCGTGCAAATTGTCCCGACGACCTCCTAGAGGTATAGGAACAGAACTTAGTCATCCTCATATAACAGCCCTTTCATAGAGTCTACTACTGTTTCTCACAGCATAGTACAACAGATGAAACTCTAGACTTGGACAGTCTAACTTCCTTGAGTCTCGAAGACATTCTCAAGTGACCCCTCCGTTAGATAGAAAGGAAACCCGCAGACTCGAACAGTCGCAATACCCTTCAGATTTCCCACTTCCTTAAAGAACAGGAATAACCAGGATCTTTGAATCAAATCCATGAGTACAGTGTTGCTCATATAAGAACTGATTTTCTCTTATCAGTATACTGGACCTGTCACTTAACTGAACAGTCACCATAGTTTCCTCTTGGGCTTTGTACAATGATCCTCCCCAGCGGAATCAAACAACATTTAGCCTCTCTCTCGGGCTTTGTACGAGACATATAAAGAGACTCCCTCATTGAGTCAATCACCCTTTCGCCTTCATCTAGGGCTTTATACGAGATACAAAAAGGTCCTTATTGAGCCAAATAAACAGCAGCCTCCATCTCGGGCTTTGTACGAGATACCAAAGACTCTCTTGGTGAGTCGAACTTTCAGCCTCCATCTCGGGCTTCATACGAGATACAAAATCACTCTCTTGTTGAGTATAAAAGATCCTCTTTTAGTATCACCCCTTTTAGCCTCTCTCTCGGGCTTTGTACGAGACACATATTAGCCTCCTCTTAGGCTTTGTATAAGAGAACCACTGGTTGATCCAATCAACCTTTTAGCATCAAAGTTATGCCTCGTTCACAGTACACAAACATTAACAACTCCTTCCCTTTCATCTAATTGCTGTAAGCGGCAAGCCTCTGGATCATCTACATCCATGCCACTGTCCCTCTTTTAGCATGAGAAATTCCTAAGGAAAGATAGCATTGCTTTACACTGAGTTAAAGTCTTCTCCTTCAGGTTAAAAATCCCCTTTAAAGGAAATTATGGCATTGCTAGGATCCGCGTATCCCTGTTAAAGTAATTCTCCTTTATAACCAGTCACCCAACAGTTGTGACGGACAAACCCCTTCTTTAGAGATGACAAATTCTCTCTAAAGTTGAGACCTTTTTAGCTTCACGTCTTGGGCTTTGAACAAGACACAAATAGACTTTTCAGCTTCACATCTTGGGCTTTGAACAAGATACAAATCACCTTTCGTTTCACGTCTTGGGCTTTGAACAAGACACCAAAACACCATTTTCTCCCATAGAATAGGAGTAACTATGAACACTCTGATTTCCCTGTTTCGGTAAACGGGAATACGTAGGCATAAGATTGAAAGAAAAATCTTAGCGAGCACAATCAACAAAAAACCTAAATCCCATACTCTCACATCAAAAAGCATCAGTCCTAACATCCTAATCCTTGTTCCCCGCCAGAAATCTTCTGTCAAAATAAAAAGAAAGAAAACCGTATTGGCGAAAATACAAATAACCAGTACAAGGGCCCCCCACATTGATAGCATCCGTAACCTAACAGACCGCTGTTTAAAATCAGTATACAAAGCAGGGTTAATTGGAGACATCTATTTCCCTTCCTTCATCAGCTCACAATAGGAAAAAAAATGAATCGACCTGTAGTTAAAGCTCAACCGTAGAGAGCGACCAGCGCTTAAGAACCGCATCCAAAATCACTCGCTACAATGCTGAAGAGACTGAGGAAACTGTCGATGACTAACTACTGGCAAGAGATAGGTCAAGAAGAGTCATTAAGCCACCTCAGAGAATTGGTTATGCAGATCTTATAGCTTTTGCCTTAATCTCTACAAATGAGGTACTTGAGAAAGAACCTTGAGATTACAAGAAAGCTATGAGGTGTCGAAACAAGACTGAATGGCGAAAAGCCATTAATGAAGAGATGAAATCTCTTCATGATAATAACACTTGGGAGCTGATTGAGAAACCTGCAGGAGCAAGGTTAGTCAGTTGTAAGTGGATTTTCAAGGTCAAGGAAGGAATCGAATGAGTGATGTCGAAACGCTTTAAGGCAGGGCCGGTTGCTAGAGGGTTCACTCAGAAATAAGGTGTTGACTTCAATGATGTGTTCTCACTAGTTGTAAAGCATATATCCATTAGAATATTGTTGGCCATGGTGGCGAAGTTCGAGTTGGAACTTTAGCAAATGGATGTGAATACATCATTTTTGTATGGTGACCTAGACGAAACGATCCTGATGCGTCAACCTGAAGGGTATGCAGAAAAGGATAAGGAAGATTATGTGTGCAAGCTGAATATGTCTTTGTATGGCCTGAAATAATCTCCTCGACAGAGGAATAGGATATTCGACAAATTCATGGCACACATTGGTTTCACTAGGATCCAGCTTGACCACTGTGTTTACTTCAGACTTCGACCTGAAAACTCACTTGTTATTTTGTTTCTTTATGTGGATGACATCCTCATAGCTAGCAACAGTGTCGAAGACATGGTGAAGTTCAGGTGCTGAAGGTTTCGACTGATGACAATGTTGGTGATAAGATCACCAAGACGTTGTTAAGTTGCAATTTTTTCCACTATATGCAGTTGATAAAGCTGCATAATGAAAGCTAGTTTATTCCTTATTGTTTGTAGAGTTAGATCCAAGGTGGAGATTTGTGAGATTTTGGGTCAAACTCTAGCACAATCGAGGAATAACTTTCATGTGTTTCGATAGGAGTCAAGCATGAATTCGAAGCTGGGTCACATGCTAATGTAGAAGGGTTACATATTGTAGTCGAAGCTAGTTCTAGTATGTAATGTCGAAATATAATGTTGACTTCTTATGTAGAATTGGGTCTTGTGTTAAAGATCCAATTGTTTAGTTAGCTTGTAATGTAAGTTAGCTAGTTAGTCTATAAATAGGCTAGATCACTTAGGTTGTTGAGTCAGGCCAATTATGACATTCATTTGTAAACCTTTATGAGAAAGTGAATAGTAAATAATTTGCCATAATCCTTCTTCTTCTTTCTTCTTTATCCTTTCTTTTTTCTCTTTTTGTTCTAACCGTTTTCATTGTTCACCTAAGAACTTCGGTTTTCTCAATCTTTATTTGTTGAAAGGTATCGTTTATGATCACAACATTTCTCTTGGGCTTTGGCCCTCATAAATCCAATATATATATATATATATATATATATATATATATATATTATTCTGGACTGGACCAATGGCTAGACATGGCCCAATCCACCTCTGCTCCCAGAACGGCCCAATTGCCTAAGTCTAATCCACCAAGGGGCAAAAGTTACCTTTCTGCCCCTCCAACCGGGAAAAGGACTACATCGCTCCTCCCCGGAAATGCTGCCCATTCCGCACAGCTTCTTCACTTCCCGAATAGCTAAGGGCATGTGCCCGACACTATGCCTATGCCCGATATAACGGCTAGTTTTGGGCACCCTGCCCGACATTACGGCTAGTTTTGGGCAGTTACCTATTCTTCAGGAAAACGATTATTTCGCCCTGAAAATAGGACCGTTAGCCAAGCGCTGGGGGCATTATATAAACCCTCTCACTTGAGAGGGTCAGGTATCGAATAATCACCCTTGAAACTCATACTTTATACTTGCCCCTTTTCTCTGATCCTTTCTTACTTGAGCGTCAAAGTGCCTTGCAGGTACACCCCCTCCTCCTCTCCATACGACCAACACCTCAGACGCACTTGGTGTCCCACTTCAACAGGATCTGATCCAACCTTCACGATCAGTGGCGCCGTAAGTGGGAACTCTTGTTCTCCCCTTCTTTCTTTTCCCGAAAACCAAAGATCAAAGCGAATTTCCAAGATCATCATCATGGCCTCTCAAGATCACGTCAAAGGTGCCCACCAATCCGCCATCCCCCCCGTCAACAAGTCTGACGTTGACGACCCATCTTCTCTCCTCGGAGATCCCCATTTTCTGAGAGACGGGGCCACAACCTCTCTCTCCCCTACTCCCGTTGACCGCGAAAATGATCAGCCCTCGCTGTCCATCCAGCCTATTCTTGCTCCACCCAACCCCGACCCGACCGTGGTGGCCCTCCTGGAGGCACTCAACAAGACCAACCTCCTGATCCTTCAGCAGAACAAAAAGATCGCGGCGTTGGAGGAATCCGCCCGTCCAAGATCCCCACCTCTGAGGAAGAGCCATCGACGATCCCAGAGCCCGCAACCTCGGCGAGAAGTCGACCAAAGGCTGCGCCAAGAGCCAGAATCTCGCGTTATTCAAAAATGCAACCAGGTTTCCCCGCGGAACCAGCACTCTCCCGACCACAAGAGAACCCGAAGAGACAAGCTGTTACCTTCGATCAGGTCAAAGAACCGGGCCCGTTCACCTTCTCCTTGAAGAAGTCACCAACACGAGCGAGTCATCCAGTCCCCGTCACCATCCAGTTCCAGCAGCGATGATGAGCCGCACGGCCCATTATCCCAAGAGATCTTGGCAACACGCCTCCCTAAGGGCCTGGAGAAGCCCCCAGCATTGGGCACGTATGAAGGCACGACTGACCCTAACGAGCACATCGAGAACATTGATGCATTGTTGGATTACCGTGGCGTTTGGGGCGCCATCAAGTGCCGGCTATTTCCAACCACGCTCCGAAAAGGGGCAATGATGTGGTACAAGCAGTTGCCTGAAGAATCTATTACATCGTGGAAGCAACTGGGGAGTATGTTCTCCCGACATTTCACTGCCTCACGGCGTCACCCCAAGACTGAAGCCTCCCTTGGGGCCATAATCCAAGGAAAGAACGAACCTCTCCGGGCATACATCGAGAGGTTCAACAAAGAAGTAGTGCAGGTCCCTACAACGGACGAAATGAAAAAGTTTCTCCTCGAGCAAGGACTCCGCCCTGGCTCGAAATTTTCTAAAGCCGTCGGCCTAGCACCTTCGAGGAATCTGGATGCCCTCCTCCTCAAGGCACAGTCGCACATCCAGTACGAGGAGAAGGAAGCGACCAACTCCGTCCGAGCTTCTCGTCACCAGGGGAACGCTCGGGCCTCCAGAGGCGAGGAAGCCTCGACATCCCGTCGAGGAGAAAGGAAACACGAAGATTGTCCTCGGGACTCTCGCGACAGCAAGGGACCCTCCGGACGATTCAACGACTACACCCCCCTGTCCGTCTCCAGGGAGAAGATAATGTCCGAGTGCACGAATTTGGAGTTCAAGCAAGCAGAGGTCCGCTTCCCCAAACAAATATCGGCCATACCCAACACCGACAAATTGAAGTACTGTCGTTTCCATAAAAGTCACAGCCACACAACTGAAGACTGCATCCATTTGAAGGATGCTATCGATATACTGATCAGGGATGGACACCTGAAACAGTTCACTAAGAAGAAAGACGCTCCCTGGAAAGACGTCCAGGAGTCCAAAAAGGTAGAGGAAGAGGTGCCTTCCTCAGAAGAGACCAACATATAGGTCGCCATGTCCGTATCACGACCAGAGGACTTCTACGTCCCAGATGAGCTCAGCGCTCCTGCGTATTTCGTGACCCACAGCCCATGGGAGACATTCCCATCCGCCATGGTCATCTCAGGCGGAGGTTTCAACAAAGTCACGGTGGGCTCCGTGAAAAGAAAATTCGAGCACCTAATCAACACGAGCTCCAATAAGGTGACCACGCTCGACCAAGCCCAGAAGGGCTCTGTCCCCATCTCCTTCTACCGGGAAGAGCTCCCCGAAGGATCTCCGAACTTGAGCATACCTTTGCTCGTCAGAGCTCGAATGGCGAACTTTGACATTCGCAGAATCCTCGTCAACCAAGGCAGCTCGGACGACATCATGTACTCCCAACTATTCTCAACATTTCAGCTGGACGAATCACACCTCACCCCCTATGTGGGGTCTGATTTGCAAGGATTCAATGGATCAGTGACCAAGCCCTGGGGATATGTCGAACTGATCGTCACTTTTGGATCAGCAAAGACGGCCAGATCCGTCAAAGTGCAGTTTTTGGTGATCGATTGCCCGTCACTGTACCAGTGTATCTTCAGAAGACCAACATTGGCTGAGTTGGTAGCTGTGCCCTCAACCTTCCACCTGAAGATGAAGTATTACACTTCAAAGGGGATGGTCACCACCCTCCACGGCGACATCGAAGCCGCACGACATGTTTCAAAGCAGCTACAAAAGGACTCAACTCCATTGCGTCCAAGCCAAAGGTTTCAAACAAACCCGCCTTGCCCAGCAGTTCCGAGGAAGCCAAGCCTCTGCTTCAGGTCGACTCCATCGACCTCGACAGCCGCTTCCCCGAAAAAGACCAGCAGGAGGACCAAGCAGCTTCAACCAGCTCATCTACCCTGTCCAGCAGCAGCTCCCATCCGATGCGCCCAATCCCGGATGGCAACTTCGAGCTCGTCTTGTTCGGCGACGACCCCCAGCGGGGAGTAAAGATTGGAGCGGACCTCCCCGACATCGCAAGGAAGCAACTCAAAGCCTGCCTCCGTGAGAACGTCGACCTCTTCACCTGGAGCACCGCCGAGATGCCCGACTTGGACCTATCCATCGCCTGCCATCAACTCACGATTGACCCGGCCGTCAAAGCAATAGCACAACGTAGGAGAAAGCAATCTCTGGAGAAAAATGAGGCTGCAGAAAAAGCTGTAAAGGACCTCCTCGAGGCCAAATTTATTTCGGAGGCCAAGTACACCACTTGGCTGTCCAACGTTGTACTTGTGAAAAAATCTAATGACAAATAGCGAATGTGCATTGACTACACCGATCTTAATAAGGCATGCCCGAAGGATGCCTACCCCCTCCCCAATATTGAAAAACTTGTTGATAATTCTGCCGGTTTTAAACTTTTATCATTCATGGACGCCTACTCGGGCTATAACCAAATTCCAATGGTAATGAGCGATAAAAAATACACGTCCTTCATGACTGAATCGAGCAACTATTACTACAACGTAATGCCCTTCGGCTTGAAGAACGCCGGCGCGACCTATCAAAGAATGATGAACAAGGTCTTTCGGGGAGAGATAGGTGACATGCTCGAAGTCTATATGGATGACATGATCGTAAAATCCCACGAGGAAACTAATCACACTGCTCATCTAAGGAAGGTCTTCGAATAGGCCAGAAAGTACAAAATGCGCTTCAACCCGGAGAAGTGCATGTTGGGCGTCCGGGCAGGCAAGTTCCTCGGCTTCTAATTAACAGAACGAGGAATCGAAGCCAACCCCAATAAGTGTCTGGCATTCTCTGAGTTTCCGACGCCCAAGTCAAAGAAATCCATTCAGTTCCTCAACGGGATGCTCGCGTCATTGTCCCAGTTGTGGCCAAGTCTGCCCAACACGACTTACCATTCTTCAAACTCCTCCGCAAGGAGGTAGCGTTTGAATGGACCGAGGAATGTGACAAGGCCCTTCTCCACCTGAAACGAGCACTTTCAGAACCTCCCGTTCTTACTCGCCCGGACAACGACGAAACTTTGTACCTATACCTCGTCGTGGCGACCGAGGCAGTAAGCACCGCTCTTATTCGCGAATCACCTAATGGGCAGAAGCTCATATACTTCACGAGCAAAGCACTGCAGGGGCTAGAGCTGAGATACCAAAAGATCAAAAAATTGGCGATGGCTCTCATCAACGCAGCTAGAAGACTGAGACACTACTTCCAAGCTCACACGATTGTGGTTCGAACAGATTAACCCGTAAAGCAGCTATTGGGACGACTAGACATGGCCGGTAGAATGCTCAAGTGGTCACTCGAGCTATCCGAATTCAACATCCAATATGAGAGCAGGAAAGCCCTCAAAGCCCAGACCCTAGCCGACTTCGTCGCAGAAATGACATTCGTAGACTCCCCAATTGGTGGAGCGCTCAAATAGACCATTTTCGTAGACGGGGCCTCCAGTTCGGCGGGGAGCGGGGCAGGCATTATACTGGAAAGCAACGAGGGAATCATCGTTGAAGTTTCACTTACCCTGTCCTTCCCCACCTCTAATAACCAGGCGGAGTACGAAGCCTTCCTCGTCGGGTTACGCCTGGCCGAAGACCTGGGCGCATAAGAAGTCATCATTTGCACAGATTCACAACTCGTGGCCCTTCAAGTTCGAGGAGAATATCAAGCCAAAAATGACAACCTGACCGAATACTTGGCCCTGGTAAAAAAAAACATGATGAAGTTTGCAGCGGTGGAGGTAAGACATGTCCCCACGAACACAATGTCCGGGCAGACATTTTGTCCAAACTAGCCAGCGCGAAGAAGAAAGGAAAAAACAAGTCTGGCCTACAAGAAGTACTTCCTCGACGCAACATTGAGAAAGCTTCCCCGATGCTCGACGTACAAGTGATCGGCGACAGCAATTGCTGGATGACCCCCGTTTACAACTACCTTGCTAGAGACGAACTCCCGTCCGACCCCAAGGAGGCCAACATAGTTAGGCGAAGAGCTTGCTCCTACGTCTTGGTCGAAGATAAACTCTACGGGCGAGGATTATCCATCCCGCTACTCAAGTGCGTCGAGGAAGATATGGTCTCCCATATCTTGCGCGAAATCCACGAGGGAATCAATGCCCAATATCTCGGAGGAAGGTCCCTTGCCCGTAAGGCCCTCCGAGCAGGATATTACTGGCCAACCATGCAACATGACGCTAAAGAGCACGTGAAGAGATGCGATAAATGCCAACGGCACGGGGACATGCACCTAGCTCCACCTAACGAGCTCAAATCTATGTCCTCCCCTTGGCCATTCGCCTAGTGGGGCCTGGATATCCTAGGACCATTCGTGGTAGGATCAAGTCAGAACAAATACTTAATAGTAGGCGTGGACTACTTCACAAAATGGATAGAAGCGGAGGCCCTGGCCAAGATAACTGCCCTTAACATACTGCGTTTCTACAAACGAAATATCCTCGCACGTTTTGGCGTTCCCCAAGCGATAGTCACGGACAATGGGACACAGTTCACGGACAGGAAGTTCCAAGACTTCGTCGCCCAGCTGGGCACAAAGCAACATTTCGCATCCGTCAAACATCCTCAGACAAACGGGCAAGCTGAAGCGGCGAACCGAGTCCTCCTTCGAGACCTCAAACGAAGGCTTGACGAAACGAAGAAAGTTTGGGTCGAGGAGCTGCACAGTGTCTTATGGACATATTGCACAACTCCACACTCTTCAACCGGGGAGACACCCTTTCGCCTGACTTACGGGACCGAGGCTGTGATCCCCATCGAAGTTCACGTACCCTCCAAGCAGACAGATTCGCCCCTAGACGAGGAGATGAACGACGAATCATTAAGAGAAGAGCTCGACCTCGTCGAAGAAGTCCGTTCAGGAGCAGCACTCCGCGAAGCCTCACTAAAACAAAAAATTACCATCAGGCATAACGCCAAGGTGATACGACGAGAGTTTGACGTAGGAAGCCTTGTCCTAAGAAGAAACCATAAAGACTCTCGCGAAGGAAAATTTGCAGCTAACTGGGAAGGAACCTATTGTGTCTGCGCGAAAACGGAGAATGAGGCCTATTACCTAGAACAACTCAACGAGGAAGAACTTTCTCGACCATGGTACGTCGAAAATCTGAAACAATACTACAGCTAAGGCCTTAACTATCGGTTCGATCCGTCACGACGACGAGCATCACCTACCGACCATGATGCACGCCTAGGTACAAGCGTCGCATGCCAGTGAAGCAAAACCCCACTCAGGAACGAGCCGGGTCGCTGCTCGACAGCGGTCCCTCAATCGAGCACCTCCGTCGTCAAAGTACCATGACAGGCAGAACACCCAGCTCGCGATGGGAGGTTCACGCTGTGAACTCAGACCTTAAAAGTGACCCGAGCTCTGAATCCTCGCCCGGACATTCCCCGACCGTTCGACCAGTACCCCTCACTGCCGAACACATCTACAACGAGCAATTCCCCGAAACTTAAAGCAAATCGAAGTAATCCCTATTACGGGCATACATTCACGAACGAGCATAAGTAACAACACTTAGCGAAATTTAAAGCAGATAAGGCCATGCAAATCACAAAATCGGCCACAAGGACCGGGCACATAATTAAAAATAATAAGTGGCCGCAAGGACCACAATTGTACTTGGTTACATAAACCGGGGGCCACGCCCCCATTCAAAATAAATTACAATAAATTACACTGCACGCAGGCCGGACAACATTACAACAGCAAGAAAATCCTTCACTCATCCATCCGATCAACTTGCTCAGAGTTGCGCTGAGGCTCATAGTTCTCCGCGGGCTGATCCTCGACATGCTCTTCAAGGAGGGAGTCAGGAATAATGATTCGACCATCTTCAACGTGCGCCAGATAGTGGGTACCCTAGGTGGAAAAGTCGAGTTCGAGGTTCACCACCCGCAATTGAGACACGACATTCCTGATGGATTCATCCGCAATGACGATGTTGTCATCCTCGGCTGCCAACATGTAGGCAACCAGCTCAAACCTTGTCTTTAACTCCTTCACGTCCTCGGGTTCATCTTCGCATGGAGCATTGACCGCCCTCAGCTGCTGGACCAGCTCCTCGGCCGCCTTCTTCTCCGCAGCCAGCGTAGAATTCTCCCTCTTCAGCCTGGCCACCTCCTCGTCAGCCTTCTTCCGGGCATCGTCGGCACTCTAAACCTCTTCCTTAAAAGACGCCATGGTAGCCCGAGCAGTCTTGAGTTTGGACTCAGTTGCAGAATCCCCTTCAGCATAGATGTCCTCCATCTCCAAAACTCTGACCAGGGCAGAGGCATCTTGAGCCACCAACGCCCTCTTGGTCGGGCGATCCATGCTTTCCAGCAGGAGAGACTCTGCCAGTGGCACAACCAAGGATGTCCCCTCGAAGAATCTCCTGTCGAGTATGCAAGGTGGAAGCTCAAACTTCCATTTCTCCGAGGTCCGGCCGAGATCCACTGCGTCATTAGTCCGCGGTCGCTTGGTTCGTGAGGTCAACGCCAGGGGAGATCCTCGGGGAGCAGGAGTGGGAGAAAAGGTCCCCGCAGTAGGCTGAGGAGGAGTGGGAGCATGCGTATTGGAGAATTGAGACTTAGGAGGAGCCATTTCAGGCTTGTTCCTCGCAAGAGCGTTCTTTACCATCATTTCATGAGCCTGAGGTATCTCACCTGCACAAACAGAATAAGAACGTTAGACGACGAAGTAAAAATATGTCGGACAAGTTAAAACAAATAAGACTACCGAGCAACTTATAAGCTTCCACGGGAGTCTTGCACTCCAAAAGCGCCTTGACGTTAATGAAGCGGTACTCCACCCTCTGGCTTCCATCCTTCTCGAAGATGGGGTCACCCTTCTTCGTCTAACATTCAGCAAGCCGGAAAGAGTTGACATATTTCACTAGCGTCTTATAAGCAACGGCATCCTGCCCGTCTAGGTTGTTTGGCTTAAGAACTTACTCATTGGGCTCCTTGGTGAAATGGCCAAGTCCCTAGTGGATGGGGAACTTGTATACTCTCTCCCCGATAAACCTCTCAGCCTCATCGCGCAGATCGTTACCCTCCTTGTCAACCTCGATCTCCTAAGCATAAGTGCTATCCTGGGCAGTCTCCGACACAGGCTCTATGATGTTAAACCTTTCCTTGAACGTCTGGATTGACTCTGAGAAGGGCTTGAACAGCTTACGGGGCTGTTTCAGCGAAACCCAACCATACTTCCTCCCCGTCAACTGCCGCTGAAGATGAAAGACAGTGAAGAACAGAGGAAGAGTGGCCCCTATCATCAAATTCTCGCACATCAACTCAAAAACACGAATGAATGCCAGCGAATTGGGATGCAACTTCGATGGAGCAAGGTCCAAGTGCACGAAGATCGACCGCTGAAAATCGGTGAATGTTAGCCTCAACCCTAACTCCTTAAAGGCATATTCATACATATCAAATCTCTCCCTGAAGTCTGAATAGATCCGATCATCTTGGGAGGGGAAATGCACCTTTCATTCCCCCTCCGGTCCAACATCCGTAAAGACATCCCCGGTGAAAGCAGCAAAGATGGATTCGTGCTCGGCAGGCTCAGCCACTGACCACTCCTCAGCAGGGTTCTCTTCAAGCTCCTCCCCGACTTCGCTGGGGACGGTCGAAGCATCAGTACTACTGCTCTCCGAGGAGCTCCCCGAGGAGATCTCCTCAGACATATCTATTATTATCTCCCCATCTGGCCCTGTCGCCATGTCGATCACCTGAAAAGCAGAAAAAAGAAGTGAATTCGACGAAGAATCAAATACACCCTTCCACTGCTAGTCAAGTGAAAGGGCGCGCAAAGGGTTGAGGACCATGTCCCCGACCTAAGCCCTAACATCAAACAAAAACTCTAAGAATCTCCCACGAGGAGATGCCCAGAGTAAGCTACTCCCATGCGAGGAACCTCCCCGAGCCATTTCCCGGTTTCCATTTGAAGCTTCACCAGAAATTGCAAAGCTTCGCCAGAAACTGTAAAGGCTCACCAATAACTTCATCGTTACTCCGGAATCTGACCAATAACGGCGGTTACGCATGCATCATCATCATCGCAATGACGCAAAAAACCGCCTAATTCATAAGCATATCCTAAAACCTAGCGGCCCCGTCGGCGGCGGAATATGGCACGACCACCGTCCACCACCAACAATCGCCGAAAATTAATCTATTTCACCTTCTAAACCTAAGCCTAACCACATGCAATCTATGAACTACCATCAAAAGGGATAAAAGAGTGCAAAATCAGCAAACTTACTTGGTTAAGAAGATGAAAAGCAGTTGCTCGAAAGTTGATGCGGTGGTCGGAATAGCAAACGGCGGTGACAGGCAAGAGCTCTGAAGAAGAAGAAGAGAAACAAGAGCGAAAAGTTCAAATGGAACGAGCCTTCCCCTTTTATACAGAGAGGCACGTGCATTGGCACGCCCTCGTAGGTCATGATGGCTACTAACTAGCCATCATTGCCTAGTAACTGCTACACAAGGCTCTAGGCACACGTGGCGCCCGAACGTTTCTAATTCTGACTAACCGTTAGTCTCCCCATACGACGGGCAACCCGGTCACAGTCATGAATGTCACGGACACCAGGGGTCACGAGCACCACGAGACGACCTTCCTCGTCACCAAACGACGACTCCACGCTAGCTCCCCGGAGCCACGAGCTGTCCTTAAGTCATCACTCCCATGCTCGGGAGCAACGACTTGGGGGCTCCTATTCTGGACTGGACCAATGGCTAGACATGGCCAAATCCACCTCTGCTCCCAGAATGGCCCAATTACCTAAGTCCAATCCACCAAGGGGCAAAAGTTACCTTTCTGCCCCTCCAACCGGGCAAGGACTACATCGCTCCTCCCCGGAAATGCTGCCTGTTCCGCACGACTTCTTCACTTCCCGAACAGCTAAGGGCATGTGCCCAACACTATGCCTATGCCCGACATAACGGCTAGTTTCGGGTACCCTGCCCGACATAACGGCTAGTTTTGGGCAGTTACCTATTCTTTGGGAAAACGGTTATTTTGCCCCGAAAATAGGACCGTTAGCCACGCGTTGGGGGCATTATATAAACCCTCTCACTTGAGGGGGTCAGGTATCGAATAATCACCCTTGAAACTCATACTTTGTACTTGCCCCTTTTCTCTGACCCTTTCTTACTTGAGCGTCAGAGTGTCTTGCAGGTACACATCTCTCCTCCTCTCCATACGACCAGCACTTCAGACGCACTTGGAAGCCCACTTCAACAGGATCTGATCCAGCCTTCACGATCATATATATATATATATATATATATATATATATATATATATATATATATATTATTGTTAAGTTTTTATGATAAGATATAACACATAATTATTGTTACTTTTTTTAAAGATATATTATTAAATTTTATTTTATAAAAATGTATTAAATAATTTGACAATATCAGTATTAATTATAACTAAATTTTATGATTATATCAATAACAAATTAAATTAATAGGTTTAAAATATTTTTCAACAATTTGACTTATGTTAGTCTAACCTAAGATAATATTTATAAAATTTTAAAATTTTTTTAATTAGTTCAACTTTTTTCATACCACTGAATTAATTGTAATAAAATTATGAGATTTATATCATAGTGTCTTATAACAACTTCAATCTAGAATATAAGTTTTTTAACTTCGAAATAAAAACCAAATTGTTTTATATAGAGAACATCCAAAAAAAATCAAAATTAAAAATTGAAAAGTAAAAAAAAGAAGAAAAAAAAACTATCATAGAAGATGGAACATGCAGAATAATTAGATAAATTAAATAAACAAATACAAGATCTTTGATTGAAATATTGTGAAGATCATTTGAGAGACGTTAATGGTCTTGGATCTTGACATGCGAAGAAGTCATAATGAGAAGTCAATGTAGGTGAAAATTGAAGAAGTGGAATAGCATATGTGTGACTTTGCAAAATCTTAAAATACCAAGAGAAATAAATGAGTAAACGGAAATATGGGAAACATGTTGAGGAATGATTCGGAGATGGCACAAATGAAAGAAGAAGTGTAGAGATAAAGTAAAATAATTCAATTCAAAGTGAATATCTATACAAATCTTTACTTAAATAAAACAACCCTTTTTATTAGGGACCGGTTTCTAAAATTAAAATAGAGCCTTTAAATTGTTTGAGATAATTTTATCTAAAATCTTGTCTTATCCTGCAAAATAATAATAAAGGGCCTACGATCTAGTGTACATGGGCCTAAATCAAATCAAATACTTTTTATAGAAAATTTATACACTTTTTATAAGACTATTTAGTTAAAAAAAATTAGTTTACAAATTATAAAAAAAAACTTTTAAATGTATCAAACTTGGGTATTTAAATAAATATAAATATTGTATTATTATTATTATTATTATTATTATTATTATTATTATTATTATTATTATTATTATTATTATATATTGTAATTTTTATTTAAAATTAAAGTATAAAAATGATACTTAATTATCCTTGAAGAATTTATAAAAATAGGTCAAAAATACCTTAGATTAGTTAGATACAATATCATAAATTATTTTTATATTTCTTATTAAAACTTATGTTACTAAGTAAGGTAAAAAAAGGAAACAATGCAAACAAATTTTTAGTCTTAACTATCTTTTAGTGTATTAGTTTATTTGTCCTATTATTTCTTATTCTCTAAATCTCAACTAGCAAGATACCCGTGCGTCCGCACGGGTAAATTTATTTAATGCAGTATAAAATATATTTAGATATTAGTGTAAATTTGAAATAAAAATAAAAGAATTTGAAAAAAAAAATTTCACATTTAAAAATAAAAATTTATCTCACAATTAAAGGCGGTTAAAATAAAATAGATATTGTCCTGATAATGACCCGTGAAATAAAAAGGTAGTGTCGAGCACAATTATTGAGTAATATTCAATTTGTTACAATATAAAATATGTTTAAAAACATATATCAATTTATAATGTGTTGCTTAATTGTAAAATGAATAATGATCATACAAACTCAATTGTATTAAATAATCATATAAAAAGAGACTCGTGAGATGCAAAAAGAAAAAAATTCACATTGAAAATTTAAAAAACTTCGCTCTTAAATAAAGACAATTGTTGATTAAAATAAAATAGATACTGTCCTGATAATGATTCGTGAAATGAAAAGTTAGTTGTGTGCACTCTTATTGAATGCTATCAAATAATCAGATAAATTATGAATATTTTTTATATATAATAATTATAAAATAATTAAATATTTTTTTGTGTTCTTCATTAAATTAAAAGAGGTTCAAAATTTGTTATCAACTATCAACCCATTAAAAATCAATTGCATAAACTCTTTCAAAATTTGTGTTCTTCTTCATTAATTTTTTAAGCAAAGAAAATGTAGAAAATAAAATAAAATGATAGTGAAAAAGTGTAAAAAAAAAGTGGGGGAAATTTAAAATTTGAATGAAGAAAAGAAAAGGAAGAGTGAGAAAGTTAAAAGTAAAAAGTAAAAAATGAATGATTTGAAATTAGACATGTGGCATGATCTAATAAGGGATGAGAATGATAAAATGTGAACATTAATTGATTACTTAAATGTCCTTTTGTTAATGTAAAAAATTTATTATGAAAGGGTAATTTAGAGAGTTCATACAATTGATTTTTAATGGGTTGATAGTTGATTTTCAAATTAAAAAAAAAAAAACCCTTGAGAGTGTCAATCTTCCCATTGTTTCTCCTAAAATTAACTTTTGCTTCTCATGCTTCTTATTCAAACACAATCATCGCATTACACATATGTTTTTCCGGAAACAATTTTGGGACGGTGATGGCAATGTGCCCATGCGATATGGACAATTACATGTGACCCTATTCGACTGGTCACAACAAATTGGCATGGAATTATGGTGACAAATATAGATCCAAATAAAGTATGGAATCCTAAGCTAGAATTGGACAATCCTATTGTACACATAAAGTTCAAATTCTTCCTTTGACTTTTTGTATATGTAGTTGCTATTTATTTTAATTTGTTTTCGTGTATAAAATCGGTGACCCTGTTCTTGCTTTTGTTCTTTATACATGGATGTAAACTGTAGGGTCTTTAAGCTCTTGATGCCTCCTCTCTCTTGTTTTTTCGTCCCATATGGCTGCCTCTTTTGTTGAATAAACTATGGGCCTATTTGAATGAATACATTTATCAAATATTGTCTAACAGTCATCAAGATATATTGTATTCAACGATGTTCTAGGAAAATGGTTGTTTACAAATATTTGTACAATTTACTAAGTGTCACTAAACAATGAGTAAATTATGTTGAGTCTAATAAACATTTCTTAACAAACTTTAACAACCTTAACATGTCACTAGTTTTAACTTCCTTTTATTTGCACTAATCCTCTCCCACGAGTTCAACGAGGTGGGAGAGATACCACTCCGAGCTTGGTTTTTAGGTCTTGTAATGCAATCGAATGCAAATGCTTAGTTAGAATATCAATAATGTCTATTGGATTTGGGACATGTTGAATTATGAGTTTATTGATGTCACTTTAATTTTTCACGAACAAAATGAATATTCAATATAATATGTTTAGTTCTAACATGTAGAATTGGATTGTGTGATAACATGATATTAGTAAGATTGTCACATAGTAAAGTAGCGAAGATATAATATATATGTGTAATTCAGAAGAAAAAAAAAGATTATAGCCATAACACCTCTGAAGTGGTGTGAGGGAGAGTTTGATACTCAGTTACAGTGTTGGACTCTGCTACAAGTGATTGTTTTTTGGAGCTCCAACACACAAGATTGAGCCAGAATAGATGCATGACCCGAATGTGGACCTTCAATCATGAGGTCAATCACTTGTCCAATATAAATAACTATAGGCCCCTGTGAATTCTTTTTTTAAATAGGATTGGCAGGAGAGAGAATTAAGTAGTGAATGAAAGTGCTATTGAGATACCTTAATATCCTTTTAAAATACTCTAATGATTTTCAAGATGATTGGTCAGGAATTGACAGGCTCTGCTCACACAATAAGCAATGTCAGGACGAGTCAATATTACATATTACAAAGCACCAACACTTGACCCTTACATAGAAGAATCTTAGCTTACAATGACTGAACATGGGAATGATGATTCTGTTGGCACCAATCTGTTAGATGTCAAACATGCCAGATATTTGTACTGGATATTTGGCATTTTTCGTTCTTTTCATGTCTTAATTATGGATTTTTATAGTGAATTGTTGTTGTTCTTCATGCATTATATTTATACCTTTGGTGCTTGTAATTTGTGTGCTATTATGCAGGAAATTGCACTAATTAATCAAAGAAAGAAGACAAAGAATTGATGCAAGCTGCTAAAGAAAGAGGAAAACAATAGCTAATTCGCTTTGCGAACCATGGCGAAGTCCCCAGCGAAAGTTCGCTTTGCGAACTCTGGCAAAGCTCTCAGCGAGTAAGGCAGGGGCAAAAAGACCCAAAATTCGCTTTGCGAATGCTTTGGTGAGTGGTTCGCTTTACGAATGAATTGTTTGCTTTGCGAACTCACGATGACAGCCAAGGACGGTTTAGCCTTCAGAAGGCACTTAAGATGCCATTTTCTTCATTCGTTAGGCGAATAGATCATTCGCAGTGCGAATGCATCAGATCCCAAGTGTACTATAAAGTGTTTTTTACATTTTCTTGGGATAATGATTTAATATTTTCACACCAAAACATACTTTTCTGAGTTTTGATCATCCAAGAGTGATTTTTCACATAGAGAAGCTGAAGTCACATCCGATCTCGATTATTCGACGCGGATGTTCTTTCATCTCCTCTTGAAACTTGTTATCCAAGCTACCATGAAAATGTGTAGCTAATTAAACACCTCTTGTGTTAAGATTAGAGGTAGTTAATCTTGCTTATATGTATTTCTTTTGATCTTTTGTATATGAACAAGGTTGATGATCAATATATGATGAAGTTGTTTGTTCTTAATGATGTATTTGTGGTTTGGATCACTCTAGACATATATTTTTCAAATCTTGACCTAATATCTTCATCTCTTAAAAACCAAACTCTAGACATAGATTTTGGGTTTAATATTCGCTTTGTATTGATCTTAACGGTTGTTGTTTCGATTGTTAGCGTGAGACATCATCTAACGAATTAAACAACGATACTCACGAATTTGCTTTAGACATAAACTTATTCGAGAGGATACGCGATTGTAATGGTCGGAACTAAGTTCATATTGTCATACCCCAAATTTTGACCACTAAGATGCCCCATCATTGTGTCAATCATCATCACAATATGGATGAACCATCATGCCTCATCAAATGCCTCAAGGGTTGTTGAGCATTCACTACAATCAAAATTAGGGTTTTAAGCCCTCTCAGAGCCTTAGACAAAGGATCAGTCAAGGAAGGACTTGATCTTCAACTTGTCTAACCTCTCAAACATACACAAAGGATAAAAAAGGACTCCCACTCCAAGGATTAAGCACAAAGCTGCTCCCTTCTAGGTGGATGAAGCCTCAAGATCGCCGGTATCACCAAATTAGGGTTTTGGTAGATCAGGGCCTCCAAAGGGAAATTTTCCTCTGGGCATGAGCCAAAGATCCAAAACACAACCTAATATACTCCATGGAACCTCATGGACCCAATCATCAAGTCAATTTTGCCTCAGGGGTTGCATTAATCAAAATTCAGGAATTAGGGTTTCTTGACCTAATTCACCCCTAAGTTGACTTTTGGGACAAATCATGAGCCAAGACCTCAAGAGAGGGTTTGAGGGTCTCTAATGAACTATATTGATCCATTTGGAACAATGGATTAATCCAAGAAGCTTGAGCAACAAGTCCCAATTTCATCTGAACCACAATTAGGGTTTTAAGGGAAAAGTCAACTGTAACTTTGACTTTTGACCAGGACATGCTCCCAAACCCTAGGACATGCCTCAATACACCCCATGACACCCATGAAACATGTCCATCAAGTTTGATTTAGGCCAAGGACATGATTTCATGAAGAATGGCACAGTTTGGAATTCATCTGATAAAAAGTCAACTGTGCACAAAAGTCAACTTTGACTTTTTGAGATTTTTCACCAAAATGGATTTTTAACCCTAAAATGATGTTAATGTATGATTTGAATCATCATTCATCAAGAAAAATCAAGAAAAGTTGGATAACTTGTAAAAGGGGTAACCGTAAAAACTTAGAAAATTTTCTAAGTTAAAAATAAAGTGACAAGGGTACCAACTTTGGAGGATCATAACCCCTAAACCACAAAGCCATTTTTCCTCATCCAAAGATGGATTTGTAGCCCTCATTACCCTCTACAAAAACTTCAACTAGACCTAAGTCCAATTCATTAAGGATTTTGAGTTATGGAGTGATCAAAGTGGCTGAAAAATGAAAATGTCACTTTTTCCAACACTTAGTGAAATTTTCACTAAGTCAGAATCTGCCTTCACTTTTTGCCAAATGTAGGGGGATTTTTCACTTGGAATCAAAAGAGATCAAAACCAAACATGTTCAAACAGTTGTTGTATCATGTAAGGGATTTCCAAATTGGTCAAGAGCATTACCAAATTCAACTTACACCATGAGATATGACATTGGCAAGTTGCCTTGCTGAAATCTGTCAAGGCAAGGCAGAATTTGCAATTTTGCTCGATTTGCCAAAATCAGCCAAATTCAAATGCTCCTATCCACTTGGACACATCTAAGGATTGAATCTAAAGGGGGCAATCACTGAGCCAAGCCTCCAAAGTCCATGGAACAAGAAATAGCATGTTGAACCTAGAATGGCCAAAATAGGGACAAGACTCCAAATTTGGATTGAAGCATTCAATGGAAGCATCAAGGTGGCATGGACTGAGCCATTCTCATCTGAAATCAGTCAAGACTTATCCAAGACCAAGGGAACCACAACCCTATGCCCTAACCTCTAGTCAATGGCTAGAGGAGACTTGCATTTCCATTGGCCAACATTAAACAAACACCTGCTGCAGTTGCCATTCACTGTGGATCCCAAAACAAACTTACTCTACTATAAATAGAGCTCAATTGTGTTCAGTTTGAGTACACCAAAGCCATCAAACAGATGCTTTCCTCAAAATCTCTTCTTTCACCTCAAACTTGCCTTCCAAAGCAAGTAATTCTGAGTTTTTGAGCTAGAGAGCAATTCCACCCAAACTAATCAAACACACACCTCATATATATCATATGTAAGCTGTGCAAACCATTAAAAGTGACATGTAATCACAACATCACAAAGTCACCTCTCAAAACCTCAAAATAACACTTTTTTGCATTTTTCAAGCCATGTCTTGATTCAGTCACTTTCCAAACCAGATAAAACCTCAAACACACTCCAAATATCATCCGTGAACTGTCCCAAATGGTTCCCACCATCTGGAACACCATTTGAGGGAGTTGCTATTTTGGTCACTTTTAACCCCTTTTGCAAGAAAGGGACAATTTGTGTTTTTGCAGGTACCAGCTGATTCCAATCATCCTAAAAGCATCCAAGGGATCATTTGAGGTGGTTCAAAGCATAAAATCATATCTGGAGCAAGAGGGTTGGCAGATTGCAGAGAAAACTCCAAAATCTCAAGGAAGGGTAAGCCTCTCAACTTGCACTCACCAAAACATGTGTGCATTTGAAGTCCATTGATCATAAACATCTCATATATGTCATATATGTTGTGTTTGAGCTAATTCACCATGTAATCCAGGCTTGTACCAAGTTGTAGCATAGAAAATGCATTTATAGGTCATTTTCAAAACCACTATCGGGTTTTGAGGAGGGAGTGTGATATGAAAAAACTACCACCACCATTGGATTCCTTATGAAATTCTGGCCCAGATGCATATAAATTTTGTCTCAAACCATTAAGAATTGAGAAAGTTATGACCTTCACGTTTTTGAGCCAAAACTTGCCTTGGGCAAGCCAAAACCAAGGCATGACTTATGTATTTGTTGGTTTGTTTCAAACAATGGATGTATCACCACCCCAGTGGTAAGGCGCGCGCCTTTTATGCTTGAGGTCGTGGGTTCAAACCCCACCCATGCCATTTTGTGATTTTTTCACATTTTGCTATTTTTCCAACTATTTTCATGTTTTGTTAATTATTTGGAAAATTAATAACTCTTGCAATTTTAATTATTTTTTATTGGTTCTTTTTGCAAAAAATCACAAAAATGTTGAAATATTTTATTCCACAAAAAAATTGAGTTTGTATTATTTATTTAATATAATTAGCATTTTTGTGAATAAATTCATTTTTATTTGTTTTTAAGCATTTTAAAATGAATATTCATCTTGAAAAATCAAGACTAAATGAGTTTTAATATCTCTTGTGATTTATACCTCATTTTACAAACCTTAAACAAAAATCACAAGTGGTTTATTCAAACCTATTTGGTATTTTTCATTGATTTTCTTTAAATATTTACTTTTAAAGAATAAAATTAGGGTTTCTTTGATTTTCACTCAAAACAAATCATTGTCAAACACTCATGGGCCTCTAATAGAGTGTAAGACCCAATCCTTTTTTGACCAACTCATTTTTTGGGCCTCAGTGTATTGTATAAGTCCCGATACCGTCAAAAACAAGAGGCGCGATCGTCGCCTTTTGAAAAGTAACCATTTGGGCCTCTCCTTGAGCTATAAGACCCATTAAAAACTTTTTTGGGCCTCTAATAGAGTGTAAGACCCAACCCCCTTTTAACCAAAACATTTTGGGCCTCACTTATTGTATAAGTCCCTTTGTGTTAAAAGAAAATCTCGGCGTGATCGCCATTTTAAACGGAAAAATCAATTGGGTCTACCCTCGTGTTATAAGCCCCACTCTTTTTCTTTAAACTTTTTGGGCCTCTTGAAAGAGTGTAAGACCCATCCCTTTGTACAGAAAATAATTTTTGGGCCTCAGTCACTTGTATAAGTCCCTCTGTACAAATTCAAACATTGCGCTCACTGATAAAACCCTGGGCCTCTCCTTGAGCTGTAAGCCCCAAATCTTTTTATTTCAAAGCACTTTCTCCTTTGATTTTGAATATACTGTTGTTTTCAATCTTTCTTTATTGAACAACTAACCAAACAGCTTGTAAGCTCTACAACCGAGTAAGTGGTTAACGCTTTCATTTACCGCTTTCATATACATATAACTGTATTGTGGGGCTGTTTCACTGTAAGTCTTCTTTCATAACTCATATCAATTGTGTAATAATAGTATAGATATTTCTAGTTTCCCCGGCAACTACGTCTAGAACTAGGTGACGTCGTCTCGTTTAGTCATAGAAATAGACAACTAGATCCCCCAATAGGATCACCAGATACAGTCTTCTCTTCGGCTGTCCTCATTAGGAATTGTCAAGAAACTCTACTCCCAGAGATGAATGTATTCTCCGTGAATGGCATCTTTGAGTTTCTTCCAAATTCTCGAACTTTCCTGACTTGATCTATTCCTTGTGAATAGCTTGCCTTGAATTTCTCAGGGTTTGGGGACCCACGGGCTTCTTAAAAGCATCGGCCTCCTCTTGGGCATCGTACAAGGACCCACAGGCTTCCTAAAAGCAACCCTGCCTCCTCTTGGGCTTAGTACAAGGACCCTACAGCTTTTTAGAAGTATTCACAGCCTCCTCTTAGGCTTCGTATAATGATCTCTTCCTCCGGGAATGATAGCCTCCTCTTGGGCTTAGTACAAGGACCCGTCGGCTTCTTAAAAGTCTTTAGCCTCCTCTTGGGCTTCGTACAAATTGTCTTGACGACCTCCTAGAGGTATAGGAACAGAACCTAGTCATCCTCATAGAACAGTCCTTTCAAAGAGTCTACTACTGTTTCTCAAAGCATGGTACAAAGATGAAACTCTAGACTTGGACAGTCTAACTTCCTTGAGTCTCAAAGACATTCTCAAGTGACCCCTTCGTTAAATAGGAAGGAAACCCACAGACTCGGACAGTCTCAATACCCCTTCGGATTTCCCGCTTCCTTAAAGAACAGGAATAACCCAGATCCTCGAATCAGATCCTTGAGTACAATGTTGCTCATATAAGAACTAATTTTCTCTTTCAAAATCAGCACACTGGACCTGCCACTTAACTGGACAGTCACCATAGCCTCTCTCTCGGGCTTTGTACGAGACACATAAGAGACTCCCTCGTTGAGTCAATCACCCCTTTCGCCTCCATCTCGGGCTTCGTACGAGATACAAAGACTCTCTTGTTGAGTCAAACTTTTAGCCTCCATCTCGGGCTTCATACGAGATATAAAAAACACTCTCTTGTGGAGTATAAAAGACTCTCTTGTTGAGTCGAACTTTCAGCCTCTATCTCGGGCTTCATACGAGATACAAAATCACTCTCTTGTTGAGTACCAAAAGATTCCCTCGTTGAGTCAAAACCTTTTAGCCTCTCTCTCGGGCTTTGTACGAGACACATAATAGCCTCCTCTTAGGCTTTATATAAGAAAACCACTGGTTAATCCAATTAACCTTTTAGCATCAAAGTTGTGCCTCGTTCACAGTACAAAAACATTAACAACTCCTTCCATCTAATCGCTGTAAGCGGCAAGCCTCTGGATCATCTACATCCATGCCACTGTCCCTCTTTTAGCATGAGAAATTCCTAAGGAAAGATGGCATTGCTCTACACTGAGTTAAAGTCTTCTCCTTCAGGTTGGAAATCTCCCATGAAGGAAATTATGGCATTGCTAGGATCCGCGTATCCCGGTTAAAGTAATTCTCCTTTATAAACAGTTGTGACATACAACCCCCTCTTTAGAGATGACAAATTCTCTCTAAAGTCAACACCTTTTCAGCTTCACGTCTTGGGCTTTGAACAAGACACAAATAAACTTTTCAGCTTCACATCTTGGGCTTTGAACGCTCTGATTTCCCTGTTTCGGTAAACGGGAATACGTAGGCATAAGATCGAAAGAAAAGATCTTAGCGAGCACAATCAACAAAAAACCCAAATCCCATATCTCCATCAAAAGCAGTAATTCAAAAAGCATCAGTCATAACATCCTAATCCTTGTTCCCCGCCAGAAACCTTCTGCCAAGATAAAAAGAAAGAAAACAGTATTGGCAAAAATACAAATAACCAGTACAAAGGCCCCCCACATTGATAGCATCCGTAACCTAACAGACCACTGTTTAAACTCAGTATGCAAAGCAGGGTTAATTGGAGACATCTATTTCCCTTCCTTCATCAGCTTTAATAGGATAAAAAATGAATCTACCTGTAGTTCAAGCTCAACCCGCAAAGAGCGGCCAGCGCTTAAGAACCGCATCCAAAATCACTCGCTACACATATGCTTGATTAATCGGATATGTATGAGAAGGATTAGCGAAATCAAATCTTGACATGCTTTTATAAAACTTACAACATCTTTGTTATAGTTTACTTCTTTGCTACCAAAAATTGATGTTACAAAACCAAAAACAATTTGAAAACCCCTTACTTAAAACGTTTCGACTATTGAACGACAAGCATCAAAATATCACACAATCCCTGTGGATACGATAAAAACATCCCCTGAATTACTCTTCAACAAAATGGACCTGTTGTCGGGGATTGTTGTTTGATATTTCAAGCATTGCAATAGTTGTTTTGTTTTAAGCTTGTTTAACTTTTTCTTGTGCTTGTTGATTTGTTTGGTTTAGTGCGCAGACTCTGTTTTATGCGAGGGAAGTTACCCGCGGACCAACTTCTTTTTGATCCTGAAATCGAAAGAACTGCGCGTAAATTATATAGAAGAATAAGGCGGATGAGGCAACTTGTCAAAGAAAGACGAGAGCGAGACAAAAGTTCAACTTCGACGCAAATACCACAGTTACCGCCAACTATGGCTTCTCCACCACCACCACCACCACCACCTGCTTCAGTTCCTTGTACAAATAGTCCGAGACATACAGCACAATTTGCATGCAATGCTCATAATGGTCGCCATTCAGAAATGAAAACTAGTATCCTCTCGCTTCTATATCAGAATCCTTTTACTAGTATGGATCACGAGGATCCTTTTACACACTTGACTAAGTTCTATGAGATTGCGGGAGCAACTGGTGCACCCGAAGTTGAAGAAGAATCACTGTTTAAGAGACTATTCCCACATTCCCTCATTGGGAGGCCAAGGAATAGTATCTTGACTAATCTACGGCAATCATGACAGACTGGAACGTGCTAGAGGAAAAGATTTTGGAACAATTTTTTGCACACAATCGTTTCATAGAGGCTAAGACAGCAATTGCACTTTTCACTCAAGGTGGCAACAAATCTCTCAACGAAGCGTGGGAGAGATTTAAATCTATATTGAGAAAGTGTAAAGGGCATGGTTTCGATGAGCTTACTCAAGTTCACATTTTTAGAAACGGGCTTCAATTGGTGCATAAAACATTGTTGGATGCCACCGCGGGTGGATCGTTAATGGCTAAAAGCGCTGAGGAGGCTATTTATATTATTGACCGAATGGCTCTAAATGACCATCAAGGGAACCATAATCGTGGCCCTTCGCAAAAGAAATCGGGATTGCTTGAGTTGGGAACCAATGACGCAATCCTTGCACAAAACAAACTGTTATCACAACAAGTAGAGTTGTTGACGAAACAAATGGCAAAACTTCCACAACAAATAAAAGAGTTGCAAGAAGTTCCCAACAAAAACCAAATAATAGCGAGTTGTGAGCTTTGTAGAGGAGATCACCCTACCGGGTATTGTCCTCCGGTAGTGGAAGAGGTAAATTATGCGGGAAACCAAAATCAAGGACACCAACCTCGACCACCTTACCAACAAGGCAACCAAGGTTACCAACCGAGAGGTAATCAAGGTTATCAACAACCGTGGAGACCTCAAGAAGTCGGACCTTCAAATCGTCAACAATACCAAAATTACACTCAACCTCCATAAGTTCCAAGTGGAAATACCAAGATAGAGGACACTCTCATGCAATTTATGCAAATGTCAATTGTCAAATTAGAAGAATACTGATTTGGCCATAAAGAATGTTGAGACGCAAGTCGGACAATTATCAAAACAATTGGCCGACCAACAAAAAGGAACTTTTACGGCGAATACTCAACCAAATCCAAAAGAGCATTGTAAGGCTATTCTAACAATAAGTGGAAGAGAGATTGACATGGGCATAGGTGAAGTTATAATGGAGGAGGAGGAAGTAGTTGAAAAAGAAAAAGATAGTGATGAGATTGAAGTAGAAAAAAATGTTGAGGGTGATTTAGTAGAAAATGAAATGAAAAAAAGTGAGGAAGAAGAAAAAAGAAAGAGAGAAGAAAAATTGAAAAATACTAGGAAGGGAAAGGAACCGTTGAGTACTATTCCGATCCAACATTTGCCATATCCTCATGCTCCGTTAAAGAAAGATAGTGTGAGGTATTATGCTCGGCTTATGGATATTTTCAAACAATTGCAAATAAACATTCCATTTTCCGAGGATTTGGAGCAAATGCCGAAATATGAAAAATTTATGAAGGATATTCTCACAAAAAAGAAGAGGTATACGGATCAAGAGACTATCATGGTTGATGCTAGTTGTAGCGCTATCATTCAACATACTCTCCCGAGGAAAGAAAGTGATATGGGACGAGTCACTTTGCCAGTTCAATAGGAAATATCTATGTTGGCAACAAATTGATCGATTTGGGCTCTAGTATCAATTTGATACCATTGTCTATTGTGAAAAGGTTGGGACAGTTGTAATTGAGAACCACTCAAATGACATTGTAACTTGCCGATAAATCCACTACCCGTCCTCACGGTGTAGCGGAAGATGTATTGATTAAAGTGGATAAATTCTTATTTCCTATCGACTTTGGTGTGATTGAAATGGAGGAAGATGAAGACGCTCCATTGATTCTTGGAAGACCATTTATGAAAACTGCTAGAATGGCAATTAATATGGACGACGGTCTTATGAAGGTTAGAGTCCAAGATGAGGAGGTTTGCTTCAATGTATTTGAGGCCATGAAGCACAAAAAGGATAAAGGCGATTGTTTTAGAATAGATGCAACAGAGAAGGCAATTGAAGAAGTAAAGGAACAATTACAAGTGCCAACCCCTTTGCAAAAAGTTCTCACAAATTCTCTTCAAAGTATCGATGAAGTCGAAGAAAAAGAGATCGAAAAGTGTTTGCGAGAGCTAGAAGAATTGGATGAAATTCCTCCTTTGAAAGAAAGGGTGGAATTTTGAAAAAAGAAAACAATGAGAAAATTAATCTTGAATTGAAGTTGTTGCCGTCTCATCTTAAGTATGTTTTTCTTGATGATGAGGGGCATAAACTGGTGATAATAAGCACGGAGCTAACCATAATGTAGGAGAAAAAATTACTGTGTGTTTTGAAGAAGAATCAAGAGGCAATGGGATGGACTCTTTTGATCTAAAAGGAATAAGTCCCTCTTATTGTATACATCGAATATTCATGGAAGAAGATTTCAAACTGGTCGCTCAACCGCAACGCTGCTTAAATCCCACCATGAAAGAGGTGGTTAGGAAGGAAGTGGTAAAAATGTTAAATGCCGGAATGATTTATCCCATTTCTGATAGCTCATGGGTTAGTCCGGTATAAGTGGTGCCAAAAAAAGGCGGATTGACGGTTATCCAAAACGAGAAAAATGAGTTAATCCCAACGAAACCGTAACCGGGTGGAGAATGTGCATAGATTACCGTAGGCTAAACCAAGCTACGAGGAAAGGTCATTTCCCTCTCCCGTTTATGGACCAAATCCTCGAGAGACTTTCCGGTCAACAATTCTACTATTTTTTGGATGGTTATTCGGGTTACAATCAAATTATTTTGAACCCGGAGGACCATGAAAAAACTGCTTTCACATGCCCTTTTGGAATCTTCGCTTATAGGAGGATGTCGTTTGGGTTGTATAATGCACCAGTGACTTTTCAAAGGTGTATGCAAGCAATATTCTCAGATTTGATCGAAAAGACAATGGAGGTTTTTATGGATGACTTCTCGGTTTTTGGGCAATCGTTTGATATTTGTTTGAAAATTTTGGATGCAGTTTTGGAACGGTGCGTGGAAACCAACTTGGTACTCAATTGGGAAAAATGTAACTTCATGGTGACCGAAGGAATTGTGCTTGGCCACAAAGTTTCTTCAAAGGGCCTTGAATTCGATGAAGCCAAGGTTGATGTTATTGAGAAATTGCCACCACCGTTGAATGTAAAAGGTATAAGGAGTTTCCTCGGACATGCGGGATTTTATCTAAGGTTCATCAAGGATTTCGCAAAGATAGCAAAGCCTTTGAGCAATTTTCTCAACAAAAATAAGTCCTTTGATTTTGATGAGTCTTGCATGGTCACTTTTAATTCTTTAAAACAAAGTTTGACTACCTCACCCATAATCATCGCGTCCAATTGGAAAATGGATTTTGAACTCATGTGTGACGCGAGCGATTATGCGGTGGGTGCAGTTTTGGGTCAACGGAAAACAAAAATTTTTCATGCTATACACTACACGAGCAAAGTCTTGAATGAAGCTAAAGTAAACTATTCAACAACTGAAAAAGAGTTGCTTGCAATAGTGTATGCATTGGAGAAATTTCGTTCTTATTTAATTGGGTCTCGAGTAGTTGTTTACACGGATCACACGACGATTAAGTATTTGCTCACCAAGCCAGATTCAAAACAAAGGCTAATTCGTTGGATCCTCTTGTTACAAGAATTTGATTTGGAAATTCGTGACAAGAAATGATCTGAGAATTTGGTGGCCGATCACTTATCCCGCCTTGTAAATGTTGAAGTAACCAAAAAGGAATTAGAGGTCAAGGAGGAATTTCTAGACGAAAAGTTATATATGGTGCAAGTTAGACCATGGTTCGCCGACATGGCTAATCACAAAGCCGCCGGATTAATACCGGATGGTCTAACTCACCATCAGAAAATAAATTTATATCGGACGCCAAGTCTTTTGTTTGGGATGAACCATATTTGTTTAAGCTTGGTGTCGATAACCTTTTGAGAAGATGCGTGTAAAACGATGAAGCCACTAGCATACTTTGGCATTGTCACAACTCTCCTTATGGAGGGCATTTTAACCGAATAAGAACGACAACGAAAGTCCTCCAATCGGACTTTTATTGGCCTTCTTTATTCAAAGATGTGCATGCGCATGTGCAAAGTTGTGACAAGTGTCAAATGAGTGGTGGAATTTCAAAGCGGCATGAAATTCCTTTACACAACATGTTGGAAATTGGAGTGTTTGATTGTTGGGGAATCGACTTTGTTGGACCTTTTCCATCATCGTTTTCCAATGAGTATATTTTGGTCGTAGTTGATTACGTATCCAAATGGGTAGATGCAATAGCATGTGCTAAGGCAGACGGAAAAACTGTGATAAAACTTTTGAAAAAAAACATTTTTTCTCGATTTGGTACTCCGCAGGTGTTGATAAGTGACGGAGGATCACACTTTTGCAACACTCAGCTTGGAAAAGCCTTGGAGCAATATGGTGTAAAGCACAAAGTTGCAACATCATATCATCCTCCGGCCAATGGGCAAGCGGAGGTATCAAACCGGGAAATTAAAAGAATTTTGGAAAAAACAGTGTCATCCTCAAGAAAAGATTGGTCTAATAAGCTAGACGATGCTTTGTGGGCCTATCGAACAGCTTTTAAAGCTCCGATAGGTCTCACGCCTTTTAAATTGGTCTATGGTAAGAATTGTCATTTACTGGTGGAGTTGGAACATAAGGTATTTTGGGCCTTGAAATTTTTGAATTTTGATCCAACTTTAAGCAGAGAAAGAAGAAAGATGTAATTGCATGAAATAGAGGAATTGCGCCTCCAAGCGTATGATTCCAACAAGCTGTATAAAGATCGAGTCAAAACTTACCATGACAAAAAGATAGTGGCCAAACAGTTTGAAGTAGGGCAGCTGGTCCTACTTTTCAATTCTCGATTAAAACTTTTCCCGGGTAAATTGAAATCTAAGTGGTCTGGTCCATTCCGGATTCGTGAGATCAAGCATTTTAGGGCAATAATCATTGAAGACACAAAGTCAAATGAGAGTTAGACTGTAAATGGTCAGAGGTTGAAGATTTATCTAGGTGGTGATTTCGAGCGGAATCCCTCCGTTGTGCCATTTTGTGATCCTTGAGGATGCATTAGATCGTCGAGCTTAGCCGACGTTAAACAAGCGCTTGTTGGGAGGCACCCCAACATTGTAAGTATTTATTTCTTTATTTGTTGTTTTAATGATGTTTGATGTTTAGATTGGTTTAGGAAGTGGCAGCAGTGCAAAAAAAATTTTCAAAACCTGTCATGTTCGCTGGCGTTCTCTTTGCGAACCTGGGGCGAGCATTCGCCAGCCAGTTCGCTTTGCGAACCCAGCGAGACAGGGGAAGTGTGTTTACTGCCACCTCAGTTTAAAAAGGGTTTTAATTTTATGGGTGGCCCAACACTTGGGCACAAGACCCATATAGTTGTCTGAACGTGAGAGGGAAAACCCTACTCCCACTCTTGCCTCTCTCATTCAAACAAAAAACTCAATCTCTCAAGAACTCAATCTTTCACATGCACTGTTCCTCAAATTTCACCAAGTTTCCCAATTTCAATTACAAACTCAGGTTCGAATCTCTTTTTCTTTTAATTTCTGTGTAGAAGTATGGTTAGGATTGTAGATTAAACATTAGAGACATTTTTGAATTCTTGGGTTTTCACTTCTGTTTTGAAGTTTAGCTGCTGAAGCATGTTGAAATTTGTACAAACCTTAGATTAGAATGATTTGTAAAGGGTCTCTTTTGTTGGACTTGTTGGCTGCTGTTGCTTTTCTAAATTTTCGTGGGTTCGCTGTTCATTTCACCTTGCGAACCTGGGCGAGCATTCGCCAGACCTTCGCTGTGCGAATCTGGGGCGAATGCTCGCCAGCCTTCGCTTTGCGAACTCTGGAGCGAACACATCAGAACTCTGAATTTTTTTATGATGTTTCTGTTGTCGTTTTGTTTTGACTCCCGTTCTAATGGATTGTGTTGCTTTTGTTTGTTGTTTTATTTGCTCATTCGTGCAGATGGCCCCTAAGATCAACCCCATTAAAAAGCGAAAGGCCAGCTCTGCATGACAAGTGCCAATTAAGTTTGACGACACTCGCTTTAGAGGTGCCAAACAAGCAGCAAGGTATCTTACCTTAGAAAAGAGAACCATTTTAGCAGAAAAGAGATTCAACTTGAGTGACAGAGGGAGTTATCGGTCTGTGGCTGCACTCTTTGAAGAAAAAAAATGGGGACGACTGATAACTCCAGTTGATAGCTACAATGTTGGGCTTGTCCGAGAATTTTATGCGAACGCCCTTCCTGATGATGGCGAGCAATTTAGTTGGACAACCTTCGATGGGGGGAAGGTGGTGAGATTTGACCGTAGGGCCATTAGTATTGTTCTTGGAAGTCCTCTACCTTTAAGAGCTAGTGAGATTGATGATTACCATAGGGACCTGCACCTTCACTGAGATATTCCACAAATGACCAGAGATCTCCTTCGACCGGGAAAATCTGTTGAACTTAACCCATCTGGGGTTGCTATTAGGTACCAGCGAGAGGACATGCAACCTTTGGCTCAGCTTATATTGCTTTTGGTGATAACCAACATCAAGCCGAAGTCGCATTTGTCTACCATCCCTATACCACTAGCTCACCTTGTCCACAGTATTTTGACTAACGTGCAGATAGATGTGACCTGTATTATTGCCGATGAGATAAGGGCAATTGTGGAGAGTGGCCTTGGTGGTTCCGCTTCTCGGAAAAATGCCCCTCTTGCTTTTCCTTGTCTGAGCATGTCTTTGTGTGTGGGTGCTGGGGTTGATATTCCCACACACCGCCAAGTCACTATTCCTTCGGCGATCGACGATCGTTATGTCGACAAGTTTTGTAAGCCTAAGGGTACAAGGGGTGAGACATCGAGTGCTGATGCTGAGGCCAGCACAAGGGGTGGGGATGCTTCTGGTTCTGGGTCTCAGAATTTTTACCCTTATCAGCAGGAGATATGCTAGTATAACTGGGAGTGGATGGCGGCTTCCCAGCGCACCATGACTGATTTACATGACTCTATGCAGGTACTGCAGCTACAGATTCGCGATCCCGCCACTTAGCATACGATGATGTCAAGGGAGCAGTTCCTTGCACATGCTGGTTGGCCTGAGGCCTGGCCAGTATTTGGAGGGGGAGAGGACGTGGCTGGTGCTGATGATGATGCTGATGAGGAGGGTGATGGTGTTGAGGTTGAGGTATCTGGTTTTGGATCTGGCTCAGAGGTTGAGCATCAAAGTGAAGTTTTCTTATATACTGTTTTTTATTTCAGTTTTTATTAATGTACTCTATCAACTTTGCTGTATTATTTGGGTTATTATGATGTACTTGTACCCTTTTGTGGTACTTTTGACTTTGTAGGTGTGTTCACACCAGTACATTATTATTATTATTATTAGTAATATATGTTGTTTTTCAGTAAAGTTTTCTGTTTGTAATTTTACTAATATTTGTGTTAATTATTGTTATTAAGAGTTGAATTCTTCAGTTTACGAATGTTCAACTCTTAAGCTATTAATATGCTTTTTATTGTTTTATGTTGGTATGCTTGTGGAAGTTAATATTTCCAACTTTTGGATGTTTTGTGGAAGAAACTTAAGTTGGTGTTGATTGTGCATCAAAGAAGATTCCTCCAAGATTGGATGGCTATGATAGTACTTTAAGCATGATGTTGTGGCAAGGTACATAGTTACCTAGTTCTATAATTTAGAATGAATTAGAACTTTTTTGTCTCTGTACAAATGAAAATGTTGTTTCTTGTTACAACTCTATTTGATTGCTTGTGTCATTTAGGTCCAAAAAACCACAAAAGTGAGAAACCTCCATGTTGTACTAAATGCTTTGGATTGATGATGAATGTTGTTTTATACTTATAATTCATGCTTTATCTTGCTTGTTGTTTTGAAATTATGGAAACATAGAAATGATCAAGGCAATGTTTGTGCACTTTGAGAATAACCACCATTCCAAAAACACTTCAAGTCACCTTGTGAGTGTGCGCGTATTTGAAACCTCTTTTGAGCCGAAATGATATTTTTGTTTGAATCATGAACCCGATTTTAACCCGTTTTGAAGAGCATTTAAGCTAAGATTATGGCAATGTTGAATTTGGGGAGAATGATTTATTTTGAAAAGAGAAAAAGGATTTGGTGATACAATGCATTCTAAGACAAAGAATTTGAAAAAAAAAAGAAAAGAAAATCAAAAGAAGAGAATGCATTGTGAAAGAAAGAAATAAGGATTGAAAATTTTGAAAAAGAATGCTCTTCATAGTCTTTACCCTTTCTTATTCAATGGTTATAAACATATGTCCCTTGTTTTTAACCCCGACCAAGTTACAACCGATAAAAGCCCTTAGTGATCTTTTGCTTCAATAATTTCTTGCGATCGATTAAATATTATATGTATTTCTTAGTATTTGCTTCATTTGTCATTTGAGCAAAATTGCTCCGCGGTTACAAACACGTTAATTTCCTTCAATCCTATTTCGAAGAGGAGTGTTAGAGTGACATAAGCATGATGGTTTAGTTGTTTCTGGAAACATTGTCTGGGATTTATTTTAAGAATCAAGTTCTTTTCCATTGTCGATTCTAGGATTGTGTAATTGTGCTTTGTTACATTTGTTGTTTTATTTGAGCCGTTTATCCTTTCTTGGATTGAATCAAATGCTCGAGCAAATCCTCTTGTTTTCAATGAGAGGCATACTTTGCTTGAGGACAAACAAAGACTTAGTTGGGGAGAGTTGTTAGATGTCAAACATGCTAGATATTTTTACTTGATACTTGGCATTTTTCGTTCTATTCATTTCTTAATTGTGGATTTTTGTAGTGAATTGTTGTTGTTCTTCATGCATTATATTTATACCTTTGGTGCTTATAATTTGTGTGTTATTGTGCAGGAAAATGTACTAATTGATCAGAGAAAGAAGACACAAAGAATTGATGCAAGTTGCCAAAGAAAGAGGAAAACAACAGCTGGTTCGCTTTGCGAACCATGGCGAAGTCCCTAGCGAAAGTTCGCTTTGCGAACTCTGGCGAAGCTCTCAGCGAGTAAGGCAGGGGTAAAAGGACCCAAAATTTGCTTTGCGAATGCTTTTGCGATTGGTTCGCTTTGCGAATGAATTATTCGCTTTGCGAACTCACGATGACAACCAAGGGCGGTTTAACTTTCAGAAGGCACTTAAGGTGCTGTTTTCTTCATTTGCTAGGCGAATGGATCATTCGCAGTGCGAATGCATCAGATCCCAAGTGTACTATAAAGTGTTTTTTTACATTTTCTTGGGATTATAACTTGATATTTTCACACCAAAACATACTTTTCTGAGTTTTGATCATCAAAGAGTGATTTTTCACATAGAGAAGCTGAAGTCACATCCGATCTCGATTATTCGATTCAGATGTTCTTTCATCTCCTTTTGAAACTTGTTATCCAAGCTACCATGAAAATGTGTAGCTAAACACCTCTTGTGTTAAGATTAGAGGTAGTTATTGATCTTTTGTATATAAACAAGGTTTATGATCAATATATGATGAAGTTATTTGATCTTAATGATGTATTTGTGGTTTGAATCACTCTAGACATAGATTTTCCAAATCTTGACCTAATATCTTCATCTCTTAAAACCCAAACTCTAGACATAGATTTGGGGTTTAATATTCGCTTTGTATTGATCTTAACGGTTGTTGTTTCGATTGTTAGCATGAGACATCATCTAACGATTTAAACAACGATACTCACGAATTTGCTTTAGACATAAACTTATTCGAGAGGATACGCGATTGTATTGGTCGGAACTAAGTTCATATGCTTGATTAATCGGATATGTATGAGAAGGATTAGCGAAATCTAATCTTGACATGCTTTTATAAAACTTACAACATCTTTGTTATAGTTTACTTCTTTGCTACTAAAAATTGATGTTACAAAACCAAGAACAATTTGAAAACCCCTTACTTAAAATGTTTCGACTATTGAATGGCAAGCATCAAAATATCACACAATCCCTGTGGATACGATAAAAACACCCCCGAATTACTCTTCAACACAATCATATTAACTTTGTAAAGGAGATCTTGAATATATTTAGTATGAGTTAAAATCAGAGAGTCATTTGATGAAGGGAAATCACGATTAAAATATGTAGTGTAAAAGAAAATTTCCATTAAGTCGATACTTATGAATGGGCATGATCAATGATATAATGGTTACCTCATGTGGTGATTAATTGTTGATGCAGACTTTAGAGAGCGGTGAACGAACAACAACACCTCTACTCGGTCAAAACAAACAAAGTGCATTTGATCTCAATGCTAGTTGTTCTAAATGAATAATTTGAGAAAGAGAATGTCCGACTAGAGTCTCACAAGTCAAATTTATGTAGACTACAAGCTAAAAAAAGCCAACTTAAGCATATTGTACCTTACGTTGTGTTTCACTTCACTTAAGTGCACCGTATCTTACAGTGTTTCATATTCCGCTAAAGTACATTTCACCTTGCGATGTTGTGTATTAAACTTAAGTACATTGTACATTATGGTGTTCTGCGTTTTACTTAAGTACATCATACCTTGTATTGTACCACGTTTCTCTAATTTACGCTAGTGCATTACAAAATTGGATGTCAAATTAACTTCATTTGTCCACTTTATCTATCATCAATTTGTTCTCATGTGTGTGATATTTTAGGTTCTCAGGACGTTGACAGTTATATTAAATCACACATTTAATATAATAAATAATGAGCGGTATCTAGCAACACATCATTGTTATCCGAGTCACGAAAATGTCATGTGATTTGAAGAAACATCTTTGTGAGAATGTTTATGTGTACATTTACCCATTTTCCCTCATTTCTATATTAAACACGAGATAGACACCGTATCACCTGTATCCGGTTCAATATTGGGTCTTTAGATATTTATCTTGTTATGTAAATTTGGAAAATTCCATATAGGTCATTCATGTCGCGGAACATGATTTATGGAGTACCAATTAACCATCTTTATAATCTTACGGACAATATTTGAGTAACAATAAAGTACTTGATTCCATATCTAGTGTCCATTGTGACTTCAGCTCAAAGGGTGGTATACACCGCTATCACTGTGAGAATAACTTATAACACTTGCATAACATTCTATGTAGTATACTCATTGAGGGTCAATCCAATATAAATATTACTCTTAATATTTGATAACTCTTTATTTATGATTTATGATATGTGATCATTATTCTATCCACCTATTAGTCTTAATGTTTAATGGTATCACAATTCATAATAAATCTTGACTATAAATACTTTAAGAATAATGTTATTATGTTTAATGGAGTCTCGCGATTAAATCATACTTAATGTTTCATCGAACAAACTAGTTATTCTAAGCACTTCAATACTTTGGAAAAATAATCATAATAAATAAATGCCTTATTATTATTATTATTATTATTATTATTATTATTATTATTATTTCTAGTAACTAACCCGTGCGAACGCACGGGCATGTCTGTTCGAAAATTTTATATTATGGACGCGTAATTGTTAATCAAATTGAAAAAAATGGTAAAAATATAAAAATAGATACGATTGAAATTAAAATTTTGTATTGGTAAGTATATGAAATTGTCGATAAATTTCTATTATTCAATATTTGAACCAGTAGTAAAGTTGTTCCCATTTATAACAATATTAATTGTTTTCGTGTATAAAAATATTTTAATCAACAATTTATTTTTTCACGTATATAAATATTTGTTTTGTTTTGACACAATTTATACAAAAAAATTGAATGAACAGTAAAGTTGTTTTCAGATATAAAAAAATTTGAATCAAAAGTAAAGCTGTGCCCGTTTATAACAATAGTATTTTTTCGTATATAAAATAATTTGAATCAAGATTAAAGTTGTGCCCGTTTATAGCAATAGTATTTTTTTCGTATATAAAATTTTTTGAATCAAAAGTAAAGTTGTGCCCGTTTATAACAATAGTATCTTTTTGTATATAAAATTTTTTGAATCAAGATTAAAGTTGTACCCGTTTATAACAATACTATTTTTTTCGTATATAAAAAATTTGAATCAAAATTAAAGTTGTGCCCGTTTATAGCAATAGTATTTTTTCATATATAAATAAATTTGAATCAAAATTAACGTTGTGTCCGTTTATAACAATAATATTTTTTTCGTATATAAAAAAATTTGAATCAAAATTAAAGTTGTACATGTTTATAACAATAGTATTTTTTTCGTATATAAAAAAATTTGAATCAAAATTAAAGTTGTGCCCGTTTATAACAATAGTATTTTTTTTCGTATATAAAAAATTTGAATCAAAATTAAAGTTGTGCCCGTTTATAATAATAGTATTTTTTTTCGTATATAAAAAAATTTGAATCAAAATTAAAGTTGTCCCCATTTATAACAATAGTATTTTTTCTTATATAAAAAAATTAATCAAAATTAAAGTTGTCTTCGTTTATAACAATAGTATTTTTCTTATATAAAAAAAATTAATCAAAATTAAAGTTGTGCTCGTTTATAACAATAGTATTTTTTTCGTATATATTAAAGTTGTGTCCGTTTATTGAGTTTAAATTGAAATACACTAATAGTGTAAAGAAGTTTTACACTGTCAGTTAATCGTAGCCGTTAAATTTTTATAGATGTTTGACTTTTTCTTTAATCACATTGTCATACCCCAAATTTTGACCACTAGGATTTCCCATCATTGTGCAAATCATCATCACAATATGGGGGAACCATCATACCTTGTCAGTCTCCCCAAAGATGGGTGAGCATTCACTACAATCAAAATTAGGGTTTCAAGCCCTCTCTGAGTGCTTAGACAAAGGGTCAATCAAGGAATGACATGATCTTCAACTTGTCTAACCCCTCAAACATTCACAATGGATCAAGAGGACTCCCACTTCAAGGATTAAGCACAAGGTTGCTCCCTTCTAGGTGGATCAAGCTTCAAGATTGCCAGTGTCACCAAATTAGGGTTTTGGTCGATCAGGGCCTCCAGATGAAAATTTTCATCTGGACACAAGCCAAAGATTCAAAACACAACTTAATATACTCCATGGAACCTCATGGACACATTCATCAAGTCAATTTTGCCTCAGGGGATGCATACATCAAAAATCAGGAATTAGGGTTTCTTGACCTAATTCACCCCTAAGTTGACTTTTGGGACAAATCATGAACCAAGACCTCAAGAGAGGGTTTGAGGGTCTCTAATATACCATATTGATCCATTTGGGACAATGGATTAATCCAAGAAGATTGAGCAACAAGTCTCAATTTCATCTGCACCACAATTAGGGTTTTAAGGAAAAAGTCAACTGTAACTTTGACTTTTGACCAGGACATGCTCCCAAGCCCTAAGACATGCATCAATATACCCTATTACATCCATGGAACATGTCCATCAAGTTTGATTTAGGTCAAGGACATGATTTCCTGAAGAATTGCACAGTTTGGAATTCATCTGATAAAAAGTCAACTGTGCACAAAAGTCAACTTTGACTTTTTGAGATTTTTCACCAAAATGGATTTTTAACCCTATAATGATGTTAATGTATGATTTGAATCATCATTCATCAAGAAAAATCAAGAAAAGTTGGATAACTTGTAAAAGGGGTAACCATACAAACTTAGAAAATTTTCTAAGTTAAAAATAAAGTGACAAGGGTACCAACTTTGGAGGATCATAACTCCTAAACCACAAAGCCATTTTTTCTCATCCGAAGATGGATTTGTAGCCCTCATTACCCTCTACAAAAACTTCAACTAGACCTAATTCCAATTCATTAAGGATTTGAGTTATGGAGTGATCAAAGTGGCTGAAAAGTGAAAATGTCACTTTTTCCAACATTTAGTGAAAATTTCACTAAGTCCAAATCTGTCTTCATTTTTTTTCCAAATGTAGGGGGATTTTTCACTTGGATTCAAAAGAGATTAAAACCAAACATGTTCAAACAGTTGTTGTATCATGTAAGGGCTTTCCAAAATGGTCAAGAGCATGACCAAATTCAACTTACACCATGAGATATGACATTGGCAAGTTGCCTTGCTGAAATCTGTCAAGGCAAGGAAGAATTTGCAATTTTGCTCGATTTGCCAAAATCAGCCAAATTCAAATGCTCCTATCCACTTGGACACATCTGAGGATTGAATCTAAAGGGGACAATCACTGAGCCAAGCCTCCAAAGTCCATGGAACAAGAAATAACATGTTGAACCTAGAATGGCCAAAATAGGGACAAGACTCCAAATTTGGATTGAAGCATTCAATGGAAGCATCAAGGTGGCATGGACTGAGTCATTCTCATCTGAAATCAGTCAAGACTTATCCAAGACCAAGGGAACCACAACCCTGTGCCCTAACCTCTAGTCAATGGCTAGAGGAGACTTGCATTTCCATTGGCCAACAATGAACAAACACCTGCTGCAGTTGCCATTCACTGTGGATCCCATAACAAACTTGCTCTACTATAAATAGAGCTCAATTGTGTTCAGTTTGAGTACACCAAAGCCATCAAACAGATGCTTTCCTCAAAATCTCTTCTTTCACCTCAAACTTGCCTTCCAAAGGAAGTAATTCTGAGTTTTTGAGCTAGAGAGCAATTCCACCCAAACTAATCACACACACACCTCATATATATCATATGTAAGCTGTGCAAACCATCAAAAGTGACCTGTAACCACAACATCACAAAGTCACCTCTCAAAACCTCAAAATAGCACTTTTTTGCATTTTTCAAGCCATGTCTTGATTCAATCACTTTCCAAACCAGATAAAACCTCAAACACACTCCAAATATCATCCTTGAACTGTCCCAAATGGTTCCCACCATCTGGAACACCATTTGAGGGAGTTGCTATTTTGGTCACTTTTAACCCCTTTTGCAAGAAAGGGACAGTTTGTGTTTTTGCAGGTACCAGCTGATTCCAATCATCCTAAAAGCATCCAAGGGATCATTTGAGGTGGTTCAAAGCATAAAATCATATCTGGAGCAAGAGGGTTGGCAGATTGCAGAGAAACCTCCAAAATCTCAAAGAAGGGTAAGCCTCTCAACTTGCACTCACCAAAACATGTGTGCATTTGAAGTCCATTGATCATAAACATCTCATATATGTCATATATGTTGTGTTTGAGCTAATTCACCATGTAATCCATGCTTGTACCAAGTTGTAGCATAGAAAATGCATTTATAGGTCATTTTCAAAACCACTATCGGGTTTTGAGGAGGGAGTGTGATCTGAAAAAACTACCATCACCATTGGATTCCTTATGAAATTCTGGCCCAGATGCATATAAATTTTGTCTCAAACCATTAAGAATTGAGAAAGTTATGACCTTCACGTTTTTGAGCCAAAACTTGCCTTGGGCAAGCCAAAACCAAGGCATGACTTGTGTATTTGTTGGTTTGTTTCAAACAATGGATGTATCACCACCCCAGTGGTAAGGCGCGTGCCATGTATGCTTGAGGTCATGGGTTCAAACCCCACCCATGCCATTGTGTGATTTTTTCACATTTTGCTATTTTTCCAACTATTGTCATGTTTTGTTAATTATTTGGAAAATTAATAACTCTTTCAATTTTAATTATTTTTTATTGGTTCTTTTTGCAAAAAATCACAAAAATGTTGAAATATTTTATTCCACAAAAAAATTGAGTTTGTATTATTTATTTAATATAATTAGTATTTTTGTGAATAAATTCATTTTTATTTGTTTTTAAACATTTTGAAATGAATATTCATCATGAAAAATCAAGACCAAATGAGTTTTAATATCTCTTGTGATTTATACCTCATTTTTTTAAAACCTTAAAAAAAATCACAAGTGGTTTATTCAAACCTATTTGGTATTTTTCATTGATTTTCTTTAAATATTTATTTTTAAAGAATAAAATTAGGGTTTCTTTGATTTTCACTTAAAACAAATCATTTTCTTTAAACCTTTTGGGCCTCTAATAGAGTGTAAGACCCAACCCTTTGTAAATACAACCTATTTTGGGCCTCACTTATGGTATAAGTCCCGTTGTATTTCAAAAAGTTCGACGCAATCATCATCCGTTGGAAAACAAACCTTGGGCCTCTCCTTGAGCTATAAGACCCATTCAAAACTTTTTGGCCTCTAATAGAGTGTAAGACCCAACCCTTTGTAAATACAACCTATTTTGGGCCTCACTTATGGTATAAGTCCCGTTGTATTTCAAAAAGTTCGACGCGATCATCGTCCGTTGAAAAATCAATTGGGCCTACCCTCGTGTTATAAGCCCCACTCTTTTTCTTAAAAAAAAACTTTTTGGGCCTCTTGAGAGAGTGTAAGACCCAACCCTTTGTAAATACAACCTATTTTTGGGCCTCACTTATTGTATAAGTCCCGTTGTATTTCAAAAAGTTCGACGCAATCATCATCCGTTGGAAAACAAACCTTGGGCCTCTCCTTAAGCTATAAGACCCATTCAAAAATTTTGGGCCTCTAATAGAGTGTAAGACCCAATCCCCTTTTAACCAAAACATTTTGGGCCTCACTTATTGTATAAGTCCCTCTGCGTTAAAAGAAAACCTCGGCGCGATCGCCATTTTGAACGAAAAATCAATTGGGCCTACCCTCGTGTTATAAGCCCCACTCTTTTTCTTTAAACCTTTTGGGCCTCTTGAGAGAGTGTAAGACCCATCCCTTTGTACAGAAAACCTTTTGGGCCACAGTCACTTGTATAAGTCCCTCTGTATAAATTCAAACAGTGCGCTCACTGATAAAACCCTGAGCCTCTCCTTGAGCTGTAAGCCCCAAATCTTTCTTTTTCAAAGCACTTTCTCCTTTGATTTTGAATATACTGTTGTTTTCAATCTTTCTTTGTTGAACAACTAACCAAACAGCATGGAAGCTCTACAGCCGAGTAAGTGATTATTACTTTCATTTACCGCTTTCGTATACATATAACTATATTGTGGGGCTGTTTCGCTGTAAGTCTTCTTTCATAAACTCATATCAACTGTGTAATAATAGTATAGATATTTAGAGTTTCCCCGGCAACTACGTCTAGAACTAGGTGACGCCGTTTCGTTTATTCGTAGAAATAGACAGCTAGATCCCCAATAGGATCCCCAAATACAGTCTTCTCTTCGGCTGTCCTCATTAGGAATTGTCAAGAAACTCTACTCCTAGAGATGAATGTATTCTCCGTGAATGGCATCTTTGAGTTTCTTCCAAATTCTCGAACTTTCTTGACTTTGATCTATTCTCGGTGAATAGCATTGCCTTGAATTTCTCGTGGTTTGGGGACCAACGGGCTTCTTAAAAGCATCGGCCTCCTCTTGGGCATCGTACAAGGACCCACGGGCTTCCTAAAAGCAACCCCGCCTCCTCTTGGGCTTAGTACAAGGACCCACGGCTTCTTAGAAGTATTCACAGCCTCCTCTTAGGCTTCGTATAATGATCTCTTCCTCTGGGAATGATAGCCTCCTCTTGGGCTTCGTACAAGGACCCGTCGGCTTCTTAAAAGCTTATAGCCTCCTCTTGGGCTTCGTACAAATTGTCCCGACTACCTCCTAGAGGTATAGGAACAGAACTTAGTCATCTTCATAGAACAGTCATGTCAAAGAGTCTACTACTGTTTCTCAAAGCATAGTACAAAAGATAAAACTCTATACTTGGACAGTCTAATATCCTTGAGTCTCAAAGACATTCTCAAGTGACCCCTTCGTTAAATAGGAAGGAAACCCGCAGACTCGGACAGTCTCAATACCCTTTGGATATCCCGCTTCCTTGAAGAAAAGGAAATACCCCTGATCCTTAAATCAAATCCCTGAGTACAGTGTTACTCATATAAGAACTGATTTTCTCTTTCAAAATCAGTATACTGGACCTGTCACTTAACAGAAACAACGCCATAGCCTCCTCTTGGGCTTTGTACAATGATCCTCCTCAGTGAAGTCAAACAAATTTTAGCCTCCATCTCGGGCTTTGTACGAGATACAAAAGACTCTCTTGCTGAGTCAAATAGCCTCCATCTCGGGCTTTATACGAGATACAAAAAGGTTCTTATTGAGCCAAACAAATTTTAGCCTCCATCTCGGGCTTTATACGAGATACCAAAAGACTTCATCGTTGAGTCAAAACCTTTTAGCCTCTCTCTCGGTCTTTGTGCGAGACACATATTAGCCTCCTCTTAGGCTTTATATAAGAAAACCACTGGTTAATCCAATTAACCTTTTAGCATCAAAGTTGTGCCTCGTTCACAGTACACAAACATCAACAACTCCTTCCCCTTTCATCTAATCGCTGTAAGAGGCAAGCCTCTGGATCATCGACATCCATGCCACTGTCCCTCTTTTAGCATGAGAAATTCCTAAGGAAAGATGGCATTACTCTACACTGAGTTAAAGTCTTCTCCTTCAGGTCAAAATCCCCTATGAAGGAAATTATGGCATTGCCGGATTCACATATCCCGGTTAAAGTAATTCTCCTTTATAAACAGTTGTGACATACAACCCCCTCTTTAGAGATGACAAATTCTCTCTAAAGTTGACACCCTTTCAGCTTCATATCTTGGGCTTTGAACAAGATACAAATAGACTTTTCAGCTTCATATCTTGGGCTTTGAACAAGATACAAATTACCTTTTAGCTTCATGTCTTGGGCTTTGAACAAGACACCAAATACCATTTCCTCCCATAGAATAGGAGGAACTACGAACGCTCTGATTTCCTTGTTTCGGAAAACGGGAATACGTAGGCATAAGATTGAAAGAAAAATCTTAGCGAGCGCAATCAACAAAAAACCAAAATCCCATACTCTCACATATCTATCAAAAAGCATCAGTCCTAACATCCTAATCCTTGTTCCCCGCCAGAAACCTTCTGCCAAGATAAAAAGAAAGAAAACAGTATTGGCGAAAAATACAAATAACCAATACAAAGGCCCCCCCCCCCCACATTGATAGCATCCGTAACCTAACAGACCGCTGTTTAAACTCAGTATGCAAAGCAGGGTTAATTGGAGACATCTATTTCCCTTCCTTCATCAGCTTTAATAGGATAAAAAATGAATCGACCTGTAGTTTAAGCTCAACCGCAGAGAGCGACCAGTGCTTAAGAACCATGTCCAAAATCGCTCGCTACAGAAAAAATGGCGCCCACCGTGGGACCGTTCAAAGTTAAATCTAGGCACGGTTTCCCTTTTCACCTCTTATGTGAATACCACAGATTGGGGTTTCCATCGGGGAACCCATTTTCTGTCAGGAACTTAAGATTCATAGCTTTAAAGGTCTAGGATGTTTAGGACAAATATATATACTGCTTTTCCTAATTGCTATACGTGTTTATTTTTCTGCTAATGGGAATGCGGGTGATGCCGTATGTGGAAAGATTGAGTATACACTTAAGATAAGTGATGGCGACGAGGTCGACCATCAACCTCAGTGGAGGCTGACTAATGTAACCATTCTCTCACCTAGACAATGGGTCAGTTGTGATGCCTGAGAAGCTAAGGAGCCAAACCCTTTTGTAGTGCGGAAACTATCAGAAATAGTTGTTACGCGATACTACCCTCATTTGAGGCTAGTGATCTATTCTCGGTGAATGGCACTTACTCTAAGATTTCTCTACAACTCGCTGGCGATCCGCTTGTTGTTTTGCTTTCCTGGGGAGAGCTGATGATAATGAGTACAGGTACAAAAATCACCCTAGTATAAACCTTTGGGGATGGGTAGAGCCTTGACTTCATGACAACGACCCTTTGACCCCATGTTTTTTCTATGTTTTTGTGTACTGCATTCATGCATTCATCTAAAAAAAAACATTAAAACATTCAAAAAATTTCTCTTCTAGTCTCTCTATTTTTTCAAAATAAACTAAGACTGTGATTGCAAATATCAGAGAAAAGGATTGCACTAATGGATTTCGGTAGAAGGAGAACTCACCAGTATACCTTCAAGGTTCCAAAGCTAGAGGATTTGAGAAGGTTAGTGAGGATGATCACTAACCCAGAGGCTTTCAGAGCCAAGCAAGGAGGTTTGCTACCACTGTTAAGAATCCATGTGATTGAGGGAATCATGGATGCGCTCATTCAGTTTTATGATCCGGTTTATGACTGTTTCACATTCCCGGATTACCAGCTCGCACCAACGCTGGAGGAGTATTCTCACCTGATCGATCTACACATTACAGATCGAGCTCCATTTTCTGGACTGGAAGAAATTCCAAAGAATCAGACCATTGCAAAAGCAATTCATTTGGATGAGTCTGAGGTTAGGACTCACTTAACCACTAAGGGTGGCATCCAAGGTTTGCCAGCCCAGTTCTTGACAAAGAAAGCCCTGTATTTTGCCAGTATAGGGAACGTGGCTGCTTTTGAAAGCATCTTTGTCTTGCTCACCTACGGGTTATTTTTGTTTCCCAACATCAATAACTTCGTCGATATTAACTCCATTAAGGTTTTTCTCATTGGAAACCCTGTGCCGACTTTGCTCGCAGATGCATATCATTCTGTACATTTGGGAAATTTGTACAGCGGAGGGGAGATCACATGTTGTGTACCTTTGCTTTACAAATGGTTTATCTCTCACTTGCCCAAGTCTGCTGCTTTTTGGGATTGTAAGAGTGCCTTGCGCTGGTCGCAGAAAATCATGTCTCTTACCAACTCTGATATAGATTGGTGCAATAGGATCTATGATGGAATCAGAATCATCGACCATTGTGGAAACTTCCCCAACGTACCCCTTATAGGAACTAAGGGAGGAATCAACTACCATCCGGTATTAGTTCGTCGTCAATTTGGATACCCAATGAAACACGTCCCACTGGGTGTTCATCTGGAAGGTCTTTTCTTCAAGGAAGGAGAAAACGACAGAGCACTAAAGATGGAAATAGTGCAAGCTTGGAAACAGGTTCATAAGAAAGGACGAGAGTCTCTAGGAAAACCGGACTGTGTCTCGGTGGAGCCTTATCTCCACTGGGTACAAACTAGAGCTCTCAAGCTAAAGATGCCTTATCCTCGTTACGGAATTCTTCCGCCGAGGGAATCTGTCATGTACTTTATGACGAAAACTGAAAAGCTTCAGGTTACTCTCAACAAAGTTCAACGGGAAAGAGGGTCTTGGAAGAACAAGTACCGCACCCTCAACGTAGAGTGCATCAAAATACAGCAATTACTGAAAGAAAAAGATGCTCTGATTGAAATTTTGGAGCAACATGCTGTAGATAATCAGGATGACCAAAGGAATTTGCTCGCTCCTTTCACCTAGCAAAGGAATGACAACCCGACAACGGCCCAAGAGCCCCGGTCAAAGAAAAGGAAGATACCATAATCAACACCCGATTTCTCTTCAGAGAGGACTCGGGACCCATTAGCTTAGGTTTCTGTTTCTGCACTTTGTAATCTACTGTATTTTCGTTTCTGTAATCCTTTGAATTCAATAAAAAGGGGTTTCCCCACTGTTTGATATTTGCAATCTAATTGTCGAAGTTTATTTTGATTAAACCTTAAACGATTAATATAATCATTGCATTCATCATTCTCACATCGTGTATTCTTCTTACCTACGAATCTCACGTTTGTGTCTCAGTTCTAGAGTCAAACTGTCTCATTCGTATAATACTCGGGCCAATCGTCAGAAAAAGATGGATGATCTTGAGGAAGAAAACAGAGAGTTGAAAGAAGAGATCGACGCTCTGAGAGAGGATATGAGAAAGCTTCATAACAACATGCAAGCCATGGCAGAAGCTCAGCTACAAAGAACTGTGATCTCAGAGATCACCTCAACGCCCATAGTGGAGAAGTATGATCCTAGGTATCAGATACCCAAAGATCGTCCTTGGGGGATGCCTGTTAACTATATCCCGGAAGAATATGTTTCGCCGATCACTGAAGATCAGGGAATCACAACAGAAGCCGCTGGGCCTGAAGGTTACAAACTTTGGGAAAGCGAAGATGCCAGGGGCATACTGAAGACTCCTGAAGGTTACAAACTTCGGGAGACGCCAAGACTCACTGCCGTAGTCACGGTCCCACCCGCTACGGTGCACACTGTCCCGGAAGGACAGATTCCACAGACACCTTTTGGTAAGAAGGAAACTATGTTTGATAGAATGGAGGAATTCTAGGAACAGTTCTTGGAAATGCAGAAGGAACTACAAGCCATTCGCGGTCAGGATCTATTTGGAAAGGACGCCGCAGATCTCTGCTTGGTTTCAAATGTGAAAGTCCCGCACAAATTTCAAGTGTCCGACTTTGAAAAATATAAGGGTAACTCTTGCCCTCAGAGCCATCTGGTGATGTACGCTAAGCGGATGTCAGCTCAGACTGAGAATCAGGACCTACTGATTCACTACTTCCAGGATAGTTTAACCGATGCCGCACTCAAATGGTACATGGGTTTAAACCGTACTACGATCAGTACATTCAGAGATCTTGGTACTGCCTTTGTCCAACAATACAAATACAATTTGGACATGGCACCCGACAGAGATCAACTCAGATCGATGTCGCAAAAGGACAAGGAAACCTTTAAGGAGTATGCTCAAAGGTGGCGTGAAATTGCCGCTCAAATTTGTCCGCCTCTTGAGGAAAAAGAGATAACAAAGATCTTCTTAAAGACCTTAAGCTCATTTTACTATGACCGAATGGTTGCCAGTGTGCCCAGTGATTTCACCGAAATGGTCGGCATGGGCGTACGTCTTGAGGAAACCGTCTGAGAGGGACGTTTGGTAAAAGACCCTGGATCGACGAGCGGTACTAAAAAATATGGTAGTGCTCTCCCTAAGAAAAAGGAGCAAGATATTGTGAATATCTCTCTCGGAAAGCAAAGGCGACGTTATCAACCAGTAGCAGCGGTAACTCCTGCTATCGGCCCTGCGCCGGTTCCTACGTATTAACCTCAGGTTGCGCAGAGCCAACCTGACCAGCAAAGGACACAACAGCCTCTTCAGTAGGCTCGTCCCCCATATAACAACAAGCGTACAACACGGCCACCAGGATTTGATCCTATACCTGTATCGTACGCAGAGCTGTTTCCATTACTACTGGCTAAGGGGTACATTCAGACTAAATCTCCTCTTACAGTACTGGAAAATCTACCTTTTTGGTTTAAGGTGGATCAAACATGCCCTTATCATCAAGGAGGTTCAGGGCATAACATAGAGACTTGTCTCAATTTCAAGTCCGACGTGCAAAAACTTGTTAGGAACGGGGTCTTATCCTTCAAGGATACAAATCCCAATGTTCTCACGAACCCGCTGCCTCAACATGAGAAGGCTGCAGTCAATTTGATAGAAGGAGAGACTAACGATGTCTATCAAATTCACGATGTAATCTTGTTGAAAACCAATCTGGTCAAGATACATTGTCGACAGAGTAGATATGGCCATGTGCCACCTCATAACTATCATCAGTGTGATATCTACTCTAAAGACAACCAGAGATGTTCTGTGGTGTAAGCAGCTCTACAGGAACAAATGGATCTAGGATGGATCCAAGAGCACCGAGTTCGTGGAGTTAACATGGTCTATACGAACTCCAATGTCATTCAAAACCACGATATCTGTGCGATGAATGCCAACTTGGTGGCAATGCACTCAAGGCAAAGCCAATACCATAATCTGCCACGGCACGATTACAGTTCCTTTCTGACTTGCTCGGTAAACAAACAGGGATGCTTTTTCATACAAGAGGCCCTCCAACGTCAGATGGATCTTGGATGGATCCAAGACTACCATGATAGGAACTCCTATCAAATCAACATGGTTCAGATCTTTGACATTCGAGTGATGAATACCAGCCTGGTAGAGTTACATGCTGAACAGGTCCGACTCGGATTCTTAATATCACATGACTATTAAAGCTGTAAAGCGGGTTGCAAAAACGATCGAGGTTGTACCCTTGTCCAGGAGGCACTTCAGCACTTGTTAAATCATTGGTGGATGCCAATTTATATGGATGAAGATACTCAGCAGATTAGTATCAGTAATAGAAACCCCACTCGGCGTCAAAGTCAGGATGTCCGATCAGTGGAAGCTAACCTAGTAAGGTTACATTGTATTCAAAGTGGGTGTGGCCAGGTGCCACCACACAACTATGACAGTTGTAGCGTCTGTTCGGAAAGTAACCAAGGGTGTTACCCTGTGAGAGCAGCTCTTCAGGGTCAGGTCGATCGTGGAGAAATTCGTCCATATCCGGGTTCTGGACCCATCAACTAGACGCCGAACTACCTTGCCGAGCAAGTCGAGGATGTTGTCACAATCTCTGGTCATCACAGGACCAGGGATATTTTTGCCATCATCCCTCTACTTGACGAATCTAAAGTTCCCAACCGGGAATGGATCGAGATTACTTATGATGGTCAGAAAAATCATAAGGTTCCCATAGTCATCTATCTGTCGGGACCATTACCGTATGAATCAACTAAGGCTATCCCTTACAAATACGGTGCAACGACAGTTGAAAATGGAAAGGAAATTCCATTACCCTCCGTCGTGAATATTGCAGACATCAGTCATGTAACACAGAGTGGTAGAATCTTCAACCGAGGAGTTAGAGAACCTAACAAGGAAAAGGAACTTCAGACGGAAACTCCTGATCCACCAGTCGGTCGATCCAGTAATCCCGACCTTTCGAAAAATAATGATGAGATGCTGAAGCTCATCCAAAGGAGTGAATATAACATTGTCGATCAACTGTTACAGACTCCTTCAAAGATCTCGGTACTATCATTGTTACTCAGTTCAGAAGCCCACAGAGAGGCTCTACAGAAAGTCTTGGAGCAAGCCTTTGTGGAACAGGATGTAACAATCAGACAGTTTGATAGCATTGTCTCTAACATCACTTCCTGCAATAATTTGGGATTTAGTGATGAGGAATTACCTAAAGAGGGTCGTCGTCATAACATGGCGCTCAATATCACAGTTAACTGCCAGGACGATGCTTTAGCCAGTGTACTGGTAGACACAGGGTCAGCCCTGAATGTTATACCAAAGTCCACTTTGACGCAATTATCATTCAAGGGCCCTCCGATGAGAGTCAGCGAGGTCGTCGTCAAAGCATTCGACGGATCCAGAAAAACAGTTATCGGCGAAGTTGATCTTCCCATAACTATTGATCCTCACACTTTCCAAGTAACTTTCCAGGTCATGGACATCCGGGCAACATACAGTTATTTATTAGGAAGACCTTGGATACATCAGGCTGGAGCGGTTACTTCAACCCTCCACCAAAAGCTAAAGTTTATTCAGAACGATCAACTTGTCACAGTCTGTGGGGAACAAGCCTTGCTTGTAAGCAACTTATCATCATCTGCTGGTATAGAACCCGAGGAGGTTATTGGAACTCAGTTCCAAGCACTGTCGGTGAGCAAGGACAATCATTTCAAAGGAGGAACCTCGATTTCCTCATACAACGATGCTATCAAAGCGGTCGAGAGTACCGATACGACAGGATGGGGACAACTTGTCATTCCCACTGACATTAAAACAAAGAAGGGTCTTGGTTTTTCTGCAACCTGTACCCAGACAACTGCTAACGATAAAGGTCTTCATCCCCTTCAAAACTTCTTCCACAGTGGAGGTTTTCTTCACCCAGTGTCTCAAGCAGTACATGCTATCAATGAGGAAGATCCCTCTGACACGGATGAAGGATGGAAGTCCTACCTTAACGAGGACGGTTATATGTCTCAGGAAGAGGTGCCTATACCATTTTGCTATCCCGCACAGAGTCCGAGATTTATACCAAGGTCAGACATCGAAATGATATATGGAGATTGTGATCCGGAAGGATGTCGTGCTCCGCCAAATTCATTAGAGGAGGACACTTTGATGAAGGAAAACTTTGACCACAATTACTATGGCCCAATGGATGGTCTGCCAATGTGGTAACCTTACCCAGGAAACTTGGGGCAAGAAAGCCAGCCGAGTAATGAAACTCAGCTGAGCGTCATTGAACAGAATACCTGTGTCCCCACCATGTCGTGGGATCAACACTCAGGTCATCCTGAAGCTACTCAACATGAAGATGAATTCGTAATGTTTGCAGGACTTGAATTCATCAACTATGCTTTTCCCAAGGTCAACGTCATCGAGAGAGATGACTCCGCCAGTTCGAAAGAAGTGTGGGACACCCGAGTGGAAAATACGACTATATGGTCAAGTACACCGCTCCCGAAAGCTCTCGTATCAGGCTCGAAGATATCCAGCCAACTGGATGGGGAGATACAGATGAGAGCACAAATGCTATGCAAAATACAATAGAGGAATCCTCCTACGACAATTCTGCCTGGGAGACAGATTCCAACGATCCTGTGTCACAAGAAATCAGAGTCATTTCTGAAGACAAATCAAGGAAGGTGCCAGACTTTGTGATTCACCGAGGAGTTCGCCGCCAATAGGTTGCCTTCGAGGTTCCGAAGGTCGTTCATCAGCCAAAGTAATTGCCATCTTTAACCTTTCACCCTGCCCAGGTGAAACAGATGTTTTGATAGGGTCGCTTTCTGTAAATTTCCCTCTTCGCTTTGCCCAAAGCGATAGAGTTTTGATTTATAGGGCTGTAGTTTCAAGATTCGACTTGTTAATTAAGAAAATAATTTCGTTCTGTAATTTCCGCATTAATTGCTATTTTCTCTTTTTGCTTTTTCAGAAAATGGTAATCCTAAAAAACAAATAATAAAAAACAAGCAGTAATAAAAATAAAACACTGCACACACTTGCATTTTCTCTATCTCTTCTAAACACAAATCATCACGTCATGCAGATTGCTTGTTTTACACCCCGTTGAAACATACGATCCGACGCCTTCTCCCAACTTTGAGTTCCCGGTATTCGAGGCTGAAAAATAAGTTGACAACGAAATTCCAGAAGAGATCTCCTGACTACTCAGACAAGAGGAAAGTTCCATTGAACCTCAGAAAGAACCGTTGGAATTGGTAAACTTGGGTTCAGAGCAAGAGAGAAAAGAAATCAGGATTGGGGCACTGCTCAGTCCAACTGCCAGAGAGAGTTTGATAAAGCTTCTCAGAGAATTTCCCGATGTATTCGCTTGGTCCTATCAGGACATGCCAGGGTTGGATACCAGCATCGTGTAACATCACTTACCGTTGAGATAGGAATGTCCACTAGTTAAACAAAGGTTGAGACGGACTCACACGGACATGGCCATCAAAATTAAAGAGGAGGTACAGAAACAGATTGACGCGGGCTTCCTCGCTACGTCTGAATATCCTCAATGGTTAGCCAACATCGTACTCGTTCCGAAAAAGGATGGAAAAGTCAGAATGTGTGTTGATTACAGGGATCTGAACAAGGCTAGTCCAAAGGACGACTTTCCTTTACCACACATTGACATACTGGTAGACAACACAACAAAGTTCAAAGTTTTCTCCTTCATGGATGGATTCTCGGGCTATAACCAGATCAAAATGGCGCCGAAAGACATGGAGAAAACTTCGTTCATTACCCCATGGGGTACCTTTTGTAACAAGGTAATGCCGTTCAGTTTGAAGAACGCCGGGGAAACCTATCAAAGGGCCATGACTACTCTGTTTCATGACATGATACACAAAGAAATCGAGGTATATGTCGATGATATGATTACAAAATAAAAAACAGAGAGTGAGCACGTTGAACATCTGTCAAAATTGTTTGAACGTCTAAGAAAATTCAAGCTCCTCTTGAATCCCAACAAGTGCACCTTCGGTGTCCGTTCAGGGAAACTACTAGGGTTCATCGTCAGCCAGAAAGAAATTGAGGTTGATCCTGACAAGGTCAAGGCCATTCAAGAAATGCCTTCTCCAAAAACTGAAAAACAAGTCAGGGGATTCCTGGGACGTTTGAACTACATCTCCAAATTCATATTCCTTATGACCGCCACTTGTGCGCCGATCTTCAAGTTACTGAAAAAGAACCAGGATTGCGTTTGGTCAGAAGATTACCAAACCGCCTTCGATAGTATTAAGGAATACCTGTTGAATCCGCCAATTCTATCACCTCCAGTGGAAGGAAGACTACTGATCATTTACCTCACAGTCCTAGAGGACTCAATGGGATGTGTACTTGGCCAACAAGACGAAACTAAATGGAAAGAGTCTGCCATTTACTATCTAAGCAAGAAATTCACCGATTGTGAAACTCGGTACACAATGCTTGAGAAAACTTGTTGTGCTTTGGCTTGGGCAGCCAAACGTCTTCGCCAATACATGATTCGTCATACTACTTGGTTGGTCTCCGAAATGGATCCAATCAAGTACTTCTTTGAAAAACCTGCTCTCACGGGAAGGATTGCCCGTTGGCAAATGCTGTTATCAGAATATAACATAGAGTACCACGCTCAAAAAGCCGTTAAGGGAAGTATTCTAGCCGATCATTTGGCTCATCAACCGATTGACGATCAAGAATCAACCGGGTTTGACTTCCCAGACGAAGATGTCATGTATCTAAAAATGAAAGATTGCGATGAACCGTTACCCAGTGAAGGGCCAGAACCAGGTTCCCAATGGGGACTTATCTTTGACGGAGCAGTTAATCATTATGGAAACAGAATTGGGGCAATCATTGTTACCCCTCAGGGTACCCACATTCCTTTCACCGCTAGACTTACGTTCAAGTGTACGAACAACGAGGCCGAATACGAAGCTTGTATTATGGGTCTCAAAGAAGCGATTGATTTAAGGATCAAAAACTTGGACGTATACGGTGATTCAGATTTGGTCATCAATCAGATAAAAGGAGATTGGAACACATACCAATCAGGATTGATTCCTTACAAAGACTATGCAAGAAGGTTGTTACCCTTCTTTGACAGAGTCGAGTTTCATCACATCCCTCGTGAGGAGAATCACATGGCTGATGCATTAGCCACTATCTCTTCCATGATTAGTGTAGGTCAATGGAATGACATACCTAAGATCGACATAATGCACCTTGAACGGCCCGCTTACGTCTTCACGATCGAAGCAGTCATAGATGACAAACCTTGGTATCATGATATCAAATGCTTCCTTCAGAAACAAGAATACCCACCTGGGGCATCCAGGAAAGATAGAAAAACCCTCAGAAGATTGGCTGGAAGCTTCTTCCTGAGCGGTGACACTCTCTATAAGAGAAATTTTGACATGGTCTTGCTCCGATGTGTGGACAGACCAGAAGCAGACATGCTTATGAAAGAAATTCATAAAGGATCATTTGGCACTCATGCCAACGGACATACAATGGCGAGAAAAATTCAAAGAGCAGGGTACTATTTGTTGACAATGGAATCCGACTGCTACAAGTACATGAGGAAATGTCACAAGTGTCAGATATACTCTGACAAAATTCATGTACCGTCATCACATCTCAAAGTTCTTTCTTCCCCATGGCCATTTTCCATATGGGGAATCGACATGATCGGTATTATTGAACCTAAAGCTTCAAACGGACATCGGTTCATCCTTGTAGCCATTGACTATTTCACCAAGTGGGTAAAAGCAGCGTCATTCGCCAATGTAACCCGGCAAGTGGTGGTCCGATTTATCAAAAACAATATCATCTACCGTTATGGTGTTCCAAGAGAGATCATTATTGATAATGGATCTAACTTGAACAACAAGATGATGAAAGAGTTGTGTGCAGAGTTCAAAATCGAACACCATAACTCATCTCCCTACCGACCCAAGATGAACGGGGCGGTAGAAGCGGCTAACAAGAACATCAAGAAGATCGTTCAAAAGATGGTCGTAACCTACAAAGACTGGCACGAAATGCTACCCTTTGCTCTTCACGGTTATCGCACATCTGTCCGCACTTCAACAGGGGCAACCCCATAGAAGTAGAGATCCTGTCAATTCGAGTATTGATGGAAGATAAGATCACCAAAGCTGAATGGTGTCAAAGTCGACACGACGAACTCAACCTGATCGAAGAGAAACGAATCACGGCACTATGCCATGGTCAGTTGTATCAACAGAGAATAAAGAAGGCGTTCGACAAAAAGGTCCGACCTCGCATCTTCAGGAAAGGAGACCTTGTGCTCAAGAAGATACAACCTTTTCTCACTGATTCTCGGGGCAAGTGGACTCCGAATTATGACGGCCCCTATGTGGTCACGAAAGCTTTCTCAAGCGACGCCTTAAGACTTGCAACCATGGACGGAGAGGAATTTGCCTACCCCACGAATGTTGATGTAGTCAAGAAATACTTCACCTAAAAAAAAACGTCTCGGTGGATTGAAAACCCGAATGGACGGTCCAGGCAAAAATTAGAGACATAATAAAAAATCATCCTGGTGGATTGGAAACATTACAGTACAATCCAGGCAAAAGTTAGGGATAATGGCAAGTAACTATGTTCAACAGAGGCAAGTCTCTCAGCAGCAGCGGTTACATCACCTGTCAGAAAACTCCAGTCAAGGTCATCTTCGACAGAAGCTCAGGATGTCCCGAATCCAAAGTTGGTAGAAGGATAGTGATCGTTATGTTTCAACGTAGCCCTTTTCCCTGTAAACTACCATTTTCAAACTTTGTATATACTCTTTGGAATCACGCGTTTGGCTGATCTCCATCTTATCAATAAAATTTGAGCCCTCGTGCTTTTGTTTATAATTCTTATTTGTTTTAACTTTACAGAACAATGTTGTTAACATGATTAACGATTCTTGAAATAAAACAAAAATGAATTTACTTGTTAAAACTTTTTCTGTTTTTAAATTAAAGACGGCAATTTCTTTTGACTGTTAAACATCAGAAGAATATCGGTCGCTTCTCCAGAAGTAATCGAACCTCAAAGTGCAGAATCAAAGTACTCCTTCTAACCCAGTATGCCTGAATGAAGGGATCAACTGTGTCAGAGACCTTGTTTCGTCTGACACGCTTCGGCCGAGTTCTCATCTCCTAAGCCCGATCACCGGTATTCCCCGCAGGGACTATTTCTCCTAAGCTAGGTAGAATTGTTACTTTTGGACCAACGGTACTTCTTCGCCCCGCGATGGCCGAGTATCCAGTCATGTTCACCTGTCAGTTTGTATGTCGCGTCCATCTTGTCAGCATAAACATACATGCATCATTGCATTATTTATTTGCATTCACATTTCATATTGCATCACTATCACTCTAGTAGGTCTTGTCCCCTGGTGATAAAAGTTCTCTCAATCGATTTGTCAAACCTTTCCTCGTTAGGAAGTGAATCATCTAAGCAATCTCTCTCCCGTTTATCTCTGGATTAGAGACGGTCCTTGACCACGTTGATAACTTGAACCTCCGAGAAACAAGAAAGCTTTCAACAAATGTCACTCTTTGCCATTGAAGATGATATCCTTGCCTTCCCGGATTAAGGAAAATCCACAGAGAAAGCCCCTTAATCAGAGATTCGGCAGTACGACAGTTTTTCTCTAAAAAAACTACTGATGAAAAGGTCATCGGCACCTCAAAATTGGATCCCATCATATGGCATTTCTCCAGAAAGATCCCGAGAAAAGTATGATGTAAGCCCCCAAACGAAAATAGTCTCTCAAGAGACTCGCTTTCCCCAGTAGAATCGACAAAAGGCGTCTCCAAAACAGAGAAGTTTGTGTACCTCTATAATTCAGACGAATGGGTTCCCCAGCAAGTCTGCCATCAAAACTTTTTCCACTCAAATGGCATCTCCCTAGGAAAATTCGGCGAGAAGTTTGAAGGAAATCCGCTACAAATAGCGTTCCTTGTCAATAAAGGTTATTGACAAAAGAAACTGAGACCAGTTCCTTGGTAGGACACCAGGATCGAGGGGAAGTTTAAATCAGCAACAGAGACCAGTTCCTTGGTAGGAAACCAGGAACAGGGGGGCAGGTTGATAAAAGAAACTGAGACCGATTCCTTGGTAGGACACCAGGATCGAGGGGAAGTTTAAATCAACAACTGAGACCAGTTCCTTGGTAGGAAACCAGGAACGGGGGGGAGGTTGACAAAAGAAAACTGAGACCAGTTCCTTGGCTGAAGACCAGGATCAAGGGGAAGTTTACCTTTTCTAAGCATCATCGCTCAGCAAAAGAAGATGGATGCGATCCGCCATTCATAACCACCATCAAAATTTCGGGTATTTCGATATTTAATCCTCTTGCACCTCGAATGCCCGAATACCTTCGTCATTCACACCTTCGGGTCCAAGAAGATTAAATATGGGCATCTGTCATACCCCAAATTTTGACCACTAGGATTTCCCATCATTGTACAAATCATCATCACAATATGGAGGAACCATCATACCTTGTCAGTCTCCCCAAAGATGGGTGAGCATTCACTACAATCAAAATTAGGGTTTCAAGCCCTCTCTGAGTGCTTAGACAAAGGGTCAATCAAGGAATGACATGATCTTCAACTTGTCTAACCCCTCAAACATTCAAAATGGATCAAGAGGACTCCCACTTCAAGGATTAAGCACAAGGTTGCTCCCTTCTAGGTGGATCAAGCTTCAAGATCGCCAGTGTCACCAAATTAGGGTTTTGGTCGATCAGGGCCTCCATATGAAAAATTTAATCTGGACACAAGCCAAAGATCCAAAACACAACTTAGTATACTCCATGGAACCTCATGGACCCATTCATCAAGTCAATTTTGCCTCAGGGGATGCATACATCAAAAATAAGGAATTAGGGTTTCTTGACCTAATTCACCCCTAAGTTGACTTTTGGGACAAATCATGAACCAAGACCTCAAGAGAGGGTTTGAGGGTCTCTAATATACCATATTGATCCATTTGGAACAATGGATTAATCCAAGAAGATTGAGCAACAAGTCTCAATTTCATCTGCACCACAATTAGGGTTTTAAGGAAAAAGTCAACTGTAACTTTGACTTTTGACCAGGACATGCTCCCAAGCCCTATGACATGCATCAATATACCCTATGAAATCCATGGAACATGTCCATCAAGTTTGATTTAGGTCAAGGACATGATTTCCTGAAGAATTGCACAGTTTGGAATTCATCTGATAAAAAGTCAACTGTGCACAAAAGTCAACTTTGACTTTTTGAGATTTTTCACCAAAATGGATTTTTAACCCTAGAATGATGTTAATGTATTATTTGAATCATCATTCATCAAGAAAAATCAAGAAAAGTTGGATAACTTGTAAAAGGGGTAACCATAAAAACTTAGAAAATTTTCTAAGTTAAAAATAAAGTGACAAGGGTACCAACTTTGGAGGATCATAACTCCTAAACCACAAAGCCATTTTTCCTCATCCAAATATGGATTTGTAGCCCTCATTACCCTCTACAGAAACTTCAACTAGACCTAAGTCCAATTCATTAAGGATTTTGAGTTATGGAGTGATCAAAGTGGCTGAAAAGTGAAAATGTCACTTTTTCCAACACTTAGTGAAATTTTCACTAAGTCAAAATCTGTCTTCATTTTTTTCCAAATGTAGGGGGGTTTTTCACTTGGATTCAAAACTAAACATGTTCAAACAGTTGTTGTATCATGTAAGGGCTTTCCAAAATGGTCAAGAGCATGACCAAATTCAACTTACACCATGAGATATGACATTGGCAAGTTGCCTTGCTGAAATCTGTCAAGGCAAGGCAGAATTTGCAATTTTGCTCGATTTGCCAAAATCAGCCAAATTCAAATGCTCCTATCCACTTGGACACATCTGAGGATTGAATCTAAAGGGGACATCACTGAGCCAAGCCTCCAAAGTCCATGGAACAAGAAATAGCATGTTGAACCTAGAATGGCCAAAATAGGGACAAGACTCCAAATTTGGATTGAAGCATTCAATGGAAGCATCAAGGTGGCATGGACTGAACCATTCTCATCTAAAATCAGTCAAGACTTATCCAAGACCAAGGTAACCACAGCCCTGTGCCCTAACTTCTAGTCAATGGCTAGAGGAGACTTGCATTTCCATTGGCCAACATTGAACAAACACCTGCTGCTGTTTCCATTCACTGTGGATCCCAAAACAAACTTGCTCTACTATAAATAGAGCTCAATTGTGTTCAGTTTGAGTACACTAAAGCCATCAAACAGATGCTTTCCTCAAAATCTCTTCTTTCACCTCAAACTTGCCTTCCAAAGCAAGTAATTCTAAGTTTTTGAGCTAGAGAGCAATTCCACCCAAACTAATCACACACACACACCTCATATATATTATATGTAAGCTGTGCAAACCATCAAAAGTGACCTGTAATCACAACATCACAAAGTCACCTCTCAAAACCTCAAAATAGCACTTTTTGCATTTTTCAAGCCATGTCTTGATTCAATCACTTTCCAAACCAGATAAAACCTCAAACACACTCCAAATATCATCCTTGAACTGTCCCAAATGGTTCCCATCATCTGGAACACCATTTGAGGGAGTTGCTATTTTGGTCACTTTTAACCCCTTTTGCAAGAAAGGGATAGTTTGTGTTTTTGCAGGTACCAGCTGATTCTAATCATCCTAAAAGCATCCAAGGGATCATTTGAGGTGGTTCAAAGCATAAAATCATATCTGGAGCAAGAGGGTTGGCAGATTGCAGAGAAACCTCCAAAATCTCAAAGAAGGGTAAGCCTCTCAACTTGCACTCACCAAAACATGTGTGCATTTGAAGTCCATTGATCATAAACATCTCATATATGTCATATATGTTGTGTTTGAGATAATTCACCATGTAATCCATGCTTGTACCAAGTTGTAGCATAGTAAATGCATTTATAGGTCATTTTCAAAATCACATCGGATTTTGAGGAGGGAGTGTGATCTAAAAAAACTACCACCACCATTGGATTCCTTATGAAATTCTGGCCCAGATGCATATAAATTTTGTCTCAAACCATTAAGAATTGAGAAAGTTATGACCTTCACGTTTTTGAGCCAAAACTTGCCTTGGGCAAGCCAAAACCAAGGCATGACTTGTGTATTTGTTGGTTTGTTTCAAACAATGGATGTATCACCACCTCAGTGGTAAGGCGCGCGCCTTGTATGCTTGAGGTCATGGGTTCAAACCCCACTCATGCCATTTTGTGATTTTTTCACATTTTGCTATTTTTCCAACTATTTTCATGTTTTGTTAATTATTTGGAAAATTAATAACTCTTTCAATTTTAATTATTTTTGATTGGTTCTTTTTGCAAAAAATCACAAAAATGTTTAAATATTTTATTCCACAAAAAAATTGAGTTTGTATTATTTATTTAATATAATTAGTATTTTTGTGAATAAATTCATTTTTATTTGTTTTTAAACATTTTGAAATGAATATTCATCATGAAAAATCAAGACCAAATGAGTTTTAATATCTCTTGTGATTTATACCTCATTTTTTTAAAACCTTAAACAAAAATCACAAGTGGTTTATTCAAACCTATTTGGTATTTTTCATTGATTTTCTTTAAATATTTTTTTTTAAGAAGAAAATTAGGGTTTCTTTGATTTTCACTTAAAACAAATCATTTTCTTTAAACCTTTTGGGCCTCTAATAGAGTGTAACACCCAACCCTTTGTAAATACAACCTATTTTGGGCCTCACTTATGGTATAAGTCCCGTTGTATTTCAAAAAGTTCGACGCGATCATCGTCCGTTGAAAAATCAATTGGGCCTACCCTCGTGTTATAAGCCCCACTCTTTTTCTTAAAAAAAAACTTTTTGGGCCTCTTGAGAGAGTGTAAGACCCAACCCTTTGTAAATACAACCTATTTTTGGGCCTCACTTATTGTATAAGTCCCGTTGTATTTCGAAAAGTTCGACGCAATCATCATCCGTTGGAAAACAAACCTTGGGTCTCTCCTTAAGCTATAAGACCCATTCAAAACTTTTGGGCCTCTAATAGAGTGTAAGACCCAATCCCCTTTTAACCAAAACATTTTGGGCCTCACTTATTGTATAAGTCCCTCTGCGTTAAAAGAAAACCTCGGCGCGATCGTCATTTTAAACGAAAAATCAATTGGGCCTACCCTCGTGTTATAAGCCCCACTCTTTTTCTTTAAACCTTTTGGGCCTCTTGAGAGAGTGTAAGACCCATCCCTTTGTACAGAAAACCTTTGGGCCACAGTCACTTGTATAAGTCCCTCTGTACAAATTCAAACAGTGCGCTCACTGATAAATCCCTGGGCCTCTCCTTGAGCTGTAAGCCCCAAATCTTTCTTTTTCAAAGCACTTTCTCCTTTGATTTTGAATATACTGTTGTTTTCAATCTTTCTTTGTTGAACAACTAACCAAACAGCATGGAAGCTCTACAACCGAGTAAGTGGTTATTGCTTTCATTTACCACTTTCGTATACATATAACTGTATTGTGGGGCTATTTCGCTGTAAGTCTTCTTTCATAAACTCATATAAACTGTGTAATAATAGTATAGATATTTAGAGTTTCCCCGGCAACTACGTCTAGAACTAGGTGACGCCGTTTCGTTTATTCGTAGAAATAGACAGCTAGATCCACAATAGGATTACCAGATACAGTCTTCTCTTCGGCTGTCCTCATTAGGAATTGTCAAGAAACTCTACTCCCAGAGATGAATGTATTCTCCGTGAATGGCATCTTTGAGTTTCTTCCAAATTCTCGAACTTTCCTGACTTTGATCTATTCTCGGTGAATAGCATTGCCTTGAATTTCTCGGGGTTTGGGGACCAACGGGCTTCTTAAAAGCATCGGCCTCCTCTTGGGCATCATACAAGGACACACGGGCTTCCTAAAAGCAACCCCTCCTCCTCTTGGGCTTAATACAAGGACCCACGGCTTCTTAGAAGTATTCACAGCCTCCTCTTAGGCTTCGTATAATGATCTTGTCCAACGGGAATGATAGCCTCCTCTTGGGCTTCGTACAAGGACCTGTCGGCTTCTTAAAAGCTTCTAGCCTCCTCTTGGGCATCGTACAAATTGTCCCGATGACCTCCTAGAGGTATAGGAACAGAACTTAGTCATCTTCATAGAACAGTCCTGTCAAAGAGTCTACTACTGTTTCTCAAAGCATAGTACAAAAGATAAAACTCTAGACTTGGACAGTCTAATATCCTTGAGTCTCAAAGACATTCTCAAGTGACCCCTTCGTTAAATAGGAAGGAAACCCGCAGACTCGGACAGTCTCAATACCCTTTGGATTTTCCCGCTTCCTTGAAGAAAAGGAAATACCCCTGATCCTCGAATCAAATCCCTGAGTACAGTGTTGCTCATATAAGAACTGATTTTCTCTTTCAAAATCAGTATACTGGACCTGTCACTTAACTGAAACAACGCCATAGCCTCCTCTTGGGCTTTGTACAATGATCCTCCTCAGCGGAGTCAAACAAATTTTAGCCTTCATCTCGGGCTTTGTACGAGATACAAAAGACTCTCTTGCTGAGTCAAATAGCCTCCATCTCGGGCTTTATACAAGATACAAAAAGGTTCTTATTGAGCCAAACAAATTTTAGCCTCCATCTCGGGCTTTATACGAGATACCAAAAGACTTCATCGTTGAGTCAAAACCTTTTAACCTCTCTCTCGGGCTTTGTGCGAGACACATATTAGCCTCCTCTTAGGCTTTATATAAGAAAATAACTGGTTAATCCAATTAACCTTTTAGCATCAAAGCTGTGCCTCGTTCACAGTACACAAACATCAACAACTCCTTCCCCTTTCATCTAACCGCTGTAAGCGGCAAGCCTCTGGATCATCGACATCCATGCCACTGTCCCTCTTTTAGCATGAGAAATTCCTAAGGAAAGATGGCATTACTTTACACTGAGTTAAAGTCTTCTCCTTCAGGTCAAAATCCCCTATGAAGGAAATTATGGCATTGCCGGATTCACATATCCCGGTTAAAGTAATTCTCCTTTATAAACGGTTGTGACATACAACCCCCTCTTTAGAGATGACAAATTCTCTCTAAAGTTGACACCCTTTCAGCTTCATATCTTGGGCTTTGAACAAGATACAAATAGACTTTTCAGCTTCATATCTTGGGCTTTGAACAAGATACAAATTACCTTTTAGCTTCATGTCTTGGGCTTTGAACAAGACACCAAATACCATTTCCTCCCATAGAATAGGAGGAACTACGAACGCTCTGATTTCCTTGTTTCGGAAAACGGGAATACGTAGGCATAAGATTGAAAGAAAAATCTTAGCGAGCGCAATCAACAAAAAACCAAAATCCCATACTCTCACATATCTATCAAAAAGCTTCAGTCCTAACATCCTAATCCTTGTTCCCCGCCAGAAACCTTCTGCCAAGATAAAAAGAAAGAAAACAGTATTGGCGAAAAATACAAATAACCAGTACAAAGGCCCCCCCACATTGATAGCATCCGTAACCTAACAGACCGCTGTTTAAACTCAGTATGCAAAGCAGGGTTAATTGGAGACATCTATTTCCCTTCCTTCATCAGCTTTAATAGGATAAAAAATGAATCGACCTGTTGTTTAAGCTCAACCGCAGAGAGCGACCAGCGCTTAAGAACCGCGTCCAAAATCGCTCGCTACACACATATAAAGTATCACTTGTGAATGGTTATAATGCACTTTAAAATACTTTACACTGACAGTACATAACAATAGTAATGTTGTTTTCGTATATAAAAGTATTTGAAGAAAATATTTATTTGTAGTAAGTTAGAAGAAAATGTTTATTAAGATAAAGATTGATTTGTATAAAATTTGAAGAAAATATTTATTTTTCTATGTAAATGTTTATTGATAAATTTATTTTGTGATAATTAAAAAAAAAAAATTTTATGAAACATTGTTTACAATTTGTGTTATATTAGAAAAAATTGAAACTCTACAATAGTGTCATATTAAAAAAAATTGAAACTCAATTTCTCATTATTTATTGTCAATAATTATCTACCCATTTTAATTTTTACTCTATCATCAGTATCATTTTAAAAGTGTTAAACTTTAGTTTCTCACTATTATAGTAATTCAATTTTTAACTCTATAAATAATGCACATTTAAAGTTTTGAAACCTTAATTTTTTACTATTTAATATTAATATTTATGCTGCAATCAAAATTATAACTTTACTTTATATAAGTTAAAATACTTATAATTTTAATTTTACTATTAATTATCGAGGATTATTATAAATGCAAATTCTAACTCAATTAAAATACTTCAAATAATATATATTAAAAATTAGTAAGATATATTGAAAAATAATAAAATATTATTTGTAAGCATATATTAAAAAGCAGGAAGATATTATTCTAGTTCCGAAAAAACATATTTTATTATTTTATTATTTAGAATTGCATTTTATTTTTTTAAATACTTACCAGCATAGAAATATTATTTACTTTTAGGGAGCTACTTAAGTAAGTAGAATTGTAAAAGAAAAACAACCAAAAAAACTCAACGATTGTATCACACGAAGATTATAATTTACAGAAACTTCAACCCTTAGACAAAAGTAATTCTATTAAACAAATATAAGATTTGAATCACAGCAGATATTGTTTTCAAATTTGAAATGAATCAAATATGAACTTATTGTAAAACAAATCATAATATACAATTATAGTAATAAATCAAATCTAAACAATTATAATTCAAACTTAAATTAAATCAAATTTAAGCTAATATCAATTCAAATTTAGATTAAAAGAAAGCAATCTTAAATGGTAAGGTATAGGCAAATAAAGATATGCAAAAGAATATAACACAACAAAATGGTGTAGAGTTATGGGAGGCAAAGAACCCTGAGATAGGCTCCAAGGGCTAGGAAGCAGGGAGCCCTAAAACCGATTTTACGTGCTTCAATTTTCCTAAGGTTTGAGGCGCCCTTAGGCAAGTCCAAGTCCTCAACCTTTGTTCTTATCATCACTTCAGGACAGATTGTGTACTTGTATCATTTCAATGTCAATGATTATTCTAAAACAATTGTGCATATATCAGTTTAGATGCTATTTAGTACAAAAATGTTGTTAAATAGCTAATGACTTTCTCTCCAGCTTCCACATATCAGTTTAGATGTTTATTAAAATTATAATACCGATCATTGGATATCGATTATTCAAAATGCCAAATCATTGTGTACAAAATGATGGTTCAACTTTTCATTAGAAAGAGATTGTCGTGTCTTCATTCCACATGTTTAGGCTACTACAAAATCAGTTATGAGATTATTGATATTTCAACGTACCCAGTTCTGTCTATGAGAATAATGGTTGGTTCAGTTGAAGATGTATAGTATCACATTGATCAAGATCATATAGCATATTTGCAGCAACACTTGGATGAGCTTTAACCTGTTATCACATAATCCCATGAATGAAGTTTTAACAAAAAATGTATCCCCCAATATAATTTGACTATTTAGTTTAGGATTGATATATTCTGCTTTTTTAATAGTGGTTTACCAGGAGGAAAAATATATAATTAGTTTCAAGGATAGATTAGAAACCCGTTACACAAGTAACAATTCCACTGCTCTTAGTCCTGCAAACCAAGGATATCTGCAATTGAAGTAGACTCAAAACATAAGTTCATGAACCAGTATAGATATGCACTCTAAGAATATAAATAACACGAGGATCAAGGAAGTTCGAACAAAAATTTATCGGGAAAATATTATAGTATTTCACATGATAGTGGAGTGAATGCTAAGAAACAATATATTGATGATGATGAAAGTGAAAATTTTAATTCCAAATCATAAATTGGCAAGTATGCCTTTTCCATCACTAACTTGACAAATTCTCCAATGCAGACATCAATCTTTTATAATCTACGCTAAATCTCGAATTTCTTGAATAGGGACATCACCGACATCATTTAGCATTCGTGCATCTTTTAAATCCTTACCGGCAAAATCAAAATAGTATTGTTACTAAAAGTATATGATTATCACAATTAATTACAGGGTTGATTATAACATTTAATCACTTGGATTTTCGGCGGCAGAGCTTTTAGGACAGTCGATAATGGTTGATAGTGAGTGTCAAAATAGTGACCAGCTCTCTGCAACATGTGCACCACCTAATCCTGCACGTTGAATCAGTGTAGTCTATAGAAGATTGTAAAAAATATCATTTTATTCAAACCTTTAATTTGACATTCAGAGGAACTACATATGCATACGTGTAAACAGTGAATATATGATTTGACCTTGCAGCCAGAACCTCAATTATTTTTACCAATCTATATCTTCAAGGAAAAAGAATAATTTTTTTAAGCAATACAAACAAATAAGTGATACTTCATTCTTCATGTTGTTCTGCAACAATATTACAGCTTTTTTCACCACAGAGGGATCCACCTCCAACACTAATTCATTGTGTACCTAGTTAACATCCACTCTCTTGTGTAGATGACTAAATCAAAGGAGTAGCTTTATAAGGAAACAAAAAATGCTTAGAAGTGAAGTGAGTTCACACAAATTAACAATTTCAAATTCCAGTACCTGGTATTATGCCTGTAGAATGTTTGCACAAATCCAAAACCTGAAATTCTAGCAAATACATTAACATGATTTCGCTAGTTCAAAGTTAGGCAATAGTTAGAATCCATTAACATGGATATGCAAACTCACGCGTGAATACAAATGCACAACAAAAAATAGAGAAAGAAATGTACAACCAAGTGTAGGCTTAGTTGCAAACATAGAAGCTAGAAATATAAAGTACCTTAATTTACAAAATCTTGAACATATCCACCCTTTAAGATTGAAAATCGTGCTTCTTCTTGGTTTCCAACTTGTACTTGAGGAAGATTAATTAGATCTCCAAATCCCATTACATAGGCACCTGTCCATTGGCTTCCCCTGGAAATAGATTAATACAATTAAGCTTCAGAAATTAAGAAAGTTATGTCATAAATCTTTTGGAAAGAAGTGAGATATGCATTCGCATGAATTCAGATATAGATGTCAATAAAGACTGCAATAACCATCTGAAGTACATGTAGAAACCATAAAGATTGAAATGTTTTTATTTAGAGACATTTGATTTTTTATGAAATTTACAAATCCTTCACATCTTTGTATTAGTTACAAATTGAAAATAGAGATCACAAAAATCTTAACAATCATTTGGAAATATACAAGCAAAGAGAAAATTTGTGAAATACATAGGTATGAGTCATTGTGAAACGGTACCTATTGAAAGCAATTGTTGCTTCAAAGGGAGTAATAACTGGAGCTAGATACTCTTTGTTATCTAGTAAAGCAGTTTGGGCGCAAGAAACATATAGGAAAACATAACACTCATGAGAAAAAAATAATATCATCAAACTTCACCTTAGGAAAGTTAGCAAGTTTAGTTGGGTTTTGTTTTCCCATAACCAAAGTGTAGGCCTTTTTGCCTACAGTAATTAGCTTCATCATCTGATTAATTACATGCAGATATCCACCTGCATCAAAATCCAGTATGATTAGTTAACACCATTTGTGTTGCAAACAAACAATAAAATAAATTTTTTACTGACGTATTGTAACAGGCTAGAGAGATCATTTACACATTTTTTATTTATCTAAATCAATTGTGTTGAAATTAACATTTAATTAGAAAAATGGAGGCAGCAACCATTGAACTATAAAGTACTCATACCATAGAGGCTTTGCTATCGTGTCTCAATAAAATAAAAAATAACATACATACAGATCTAAAATTTGGGGTCCAAATTCTGTGTAAAAATAAAATACTAAACATTCTCAGTACCCAATAACCCCGATTTCATAAAAATATAACTTTTTTAGGGTTTCAACATCTACAATAAAAACCCAAATAATCAAACCATGAAATGCAGTAAAATATACATAAACATGAAGAAGCAATAAAGCAGAACCGGTATTTCGTAAGGAGATTTGCAAACATCATGAAGTTGTATCACAAAATCTTCTTCAAAACGGAAAACAAAACAAAAGTTAACAAAAACAAGATGAAGACGAAGAACAAAAATAGCGGAAACAGATATAGGTGAATGTAGAAGAAACAACCTTGAAATCGCTCACAATGTGAAGGAGATGAAGAAGAATAGCAGATGAAAAATGGAAGCAGATATGGGTAAAGGTTAGAGAAGGAGAGAGAAAGCAAATGAAAAACTGAACTTTTGGAGTGATTTGGTGAAGTACAAAAGGCATTGGTAGAAGAGAAAAAGTTGGAATCAATAGTTTGTTTTGAACAAATCAATGTTAATCAGTTGACAATATGCCCAAAAGTGAAAAAAAAAAGTAGTAACCATGTCAGTTCAATAGTACAGTTTGGTTGCAAATTGCCCTTATTTTGATGATGTGTCATTTTTAAAGGGAAGGGCATGTAAGAGATTTTCACAACATTGAATTTTCTTATATTATAGATTATTAGATAAATCGTTACAAGTACCAAATTCGAATAGAATTAGTGGACTATAGGGCTTGCATCATCATTTGAATGGTATTTTACCTCTAAGAGAAGAATATACTCAGGCTTTCTTAGATTCTTTAAGGAAAATACGTCATAAGCTTAGCGATTGAATCATGAATGAGTGTAGAGGAGGTGCCAGTCAATAAAATATCATCAACATAGACAAGAGTATATAGTGTAATACCTTAATGTTTATAAGTAAATAGGGAATGATAACACTTACTGGATAAGAAACCAAATTGAAGAAGAGTGTAACACCCTAAACCCACGATACATTTTTTCTTCTATATTTGTAAAACATTGCGGAATATAAGAAAAATACAATAAGGGGGTCACACAACATAATATTCAAATTTTATGTATTGGACAATATATATATATATATATATATATATATATATATATATATACACACACACACACATACACACACACACACACACACACACACACACACACACACACACACACAACGATGCCCAAAAATGGAGCTAGGAACTAGATCATTGAGGAATGATCTCAAAAATATCTGCATAGCGAACAAGCCAACCAAAACAACCAAATAAGCAAGGACATCACGATATCCTGTCCTTACCCTTCGATTGATCATAACTTCTTGAAGAATAATCAACAAATATGGGGTGGGATAATAATCCTAGTGGGTTTCATATCTTATGGGTCCACTCGGCTCTACAAGGTTCTAATCAAACCTAACTTAAGTCATAAGGGGAAAAGACTTAAGTTCACAACTCACTATGTATGGAAACACATCTCTTGAGTTCATCAACTCAAACGATCACTAATCGAAACCAATTCAAGGTATCTTTCCCCAGCAAGCCCTACGTCTAGGGTTATCTACTAGGGTCACAAATCCTTATCTCATATTTTGACATACGCATGGACTTCGGATTCTAAGGGATAACATCAACCTTAGGAGTTGTCACTTCGTATGGGACTCCAAACCCATTTCAAGCCTTTTACTTGTATGGGACTCTAACCCAATTAGGGATCAACCGCCTTTGGGATTCATCCCAGGTCATTCAAGTATGGGTGCATACTTCCCAAATATTACTCTATAAAAGTATCATAACTTGGGAAGGTACAAGCAAGGGGTTGTTTCCGACTACGTGATCAAATATACCACTACGTAATCGTATTCGACGACCACAAGGCAGTCACATTCACCTTAACATTTACAACAACATCATATTTTCCATACAATGTTTAATACTATTAGCTAAACAACTACTTGTCCGTGACACACACCTAGGTATCATTAAGTACAAGTATTGCCATCTAAGTCATTCATCATACCCAAATTATATTTCTAATTCATTCAATTAGTTTACTCCTAGGGTTTCCTCGCAAATCTTTCTGAATTTCCAATCATATTATCACATATACACAAGCAAGCAAATCATAGACAGAAAAATATGCACAACCAACATAACCATAATTTATAGCATATATCATGATGTGGTTCATAACATACTTAACCAATACATGACTAATACCCAAAACAAGAGACATGGCAAGAACATGATTTCTCTTCACCCATATGACATACATGATAGTATCTCATCACTATCCTATCCATGATGGTCATATTCCAAGTTCCAACAAACTATTTTATAGATCATTATAAGAGCTTTCCAACGCTTCAAGTCGTGTATCAATCCAATTCACGGTTCTCGAGTTATGGAGAAAACAATGACCAAATAATTTTTCTGCGTGTTGTCATGTTCGCCTGGCAAAGAGCCAACGAGGTCAGCTCGCCCGACAAACAGACATCGAGACTAAGTCAGTGAAGAAATGTCTCATGCTCGCCCGACAAAGATCTAGCGAGCTAGCTCGCCCGACAAAATTGACAGGATTTCAAAAGTGCAGAAATGGGTTTTGATGGTAAAAAATGGTCACAGACATCAAACCACATGTTCTTACTATACTCAAGACCTAAATTGTTCCTCTACAACCTTCATTTCTCATTTCTCACAAAAATTGTTTCTCTTCTAGCAACTATGGTACTCAATTTCTTTTTCTTTCCAAGACATGGTTGTTCAACAACATAATACATACTCATAACAACACCCATATTCAACATTGATTCATAATAATCATGAAGAACAAGGAAAAATATTTGTTCATGGCAATTATCACAATCAAGAGAAACACTCATCATGTGTTCATTGATTTCTCCTAACTATCCTATGATTCACAAAAGAAAACCTAATTTCTAGTAATTATAAAGTGTCTATCAAGAACTCACCTTGAAATTATGAAGAAATTGTTGGATGATGAAAAGATTTATGAATATGAAATGAGAATGATGAAGTGATGATGATGGTTTCCAAATTGCTATGTTCTTCCAAGTTTCTTCTTCTTTTACTAGGTTTCCTTATTTCTCTCTATGATTTCTCTCTAAAACATTTCCTGATAAATTGGAAATGAATGATACACAGAGGTATCATATGGGAAAAGTGTGTGTAGAAAATATGTGGTCAAGAAAAATAGAAGGAATTGTGTGGTTGGAAGGCAAAGACAAAGATAGTAACAAATATACTAAGTGGTACAATACTTAATATTGTTCTATTAGAGAAATTGACCCATTATTAATGTTATCAAAATGTATCTTTTGTACCAATTAATAAAAGGCCAGTCTCAAATAATATTAATTATGTCAATCTGAACTCACTAGTTACTTTATTTATCTCAACTGATAATTTTCAGAGCACTTAAGAACTCAATTGATCTCAACTGATATGAATTTTAGCATTTAAGGAAACACGGGGTATTACAGCATATGTGTGTGGTGTGTGGTGTGTGTGTGGTGTGTGTGTGTGTGTGTGTGTGTGTGTGTGTGTATGTGTGTGTGTGTGTGTGTGTGTGTGTTTGTGTGTGTGTGTGTGTGTGTGTGTGTGTGTGCGTGTGAATCCAAACATAGACTGCCAATTAGTGTTACATGCTAGAGTTAAAATGTTGACTCAAAGCAAAAAGTTTGAGGAAATTAGGGTTTAGATTCCATTATTTAATCGATTTTACACTCTAAACATATTTTAACAAAGAGAAAAAGAAGTTGTAGTATCCTTTTCCAAGACAATGTAATCTCTTCCCTTTCCTAGGGATTTCCAAAGGATTGGTAGGTTAGAATGCAAGGCATCACCTTTATCACTATTACATCAGTTGGCCAGATGATATTTCAAAACTAATGAGATAATCATGTTAGATTAGTTTTTTGACCATATTATTTCTAAGATATAGAAATCAAGAATAGAACTTTAAATTAATCTATGAGTGAATAACCCATTAAATCATATTTCTTAAACTCATACCAAAATTCAATCATATAATAAAAAGGAAAACATACCTGAGTTTGTGATTGATATTGTTGAAGGTTTGCGGGTATGTAATCTCCCGATTTGTATAGTTTTTTAGGATTTTTTGAATATCTTTTAATGGGGATGAAGAGAGAATCATGATAAACCGTGTGTTTTTATCGCTTTATGATCTCTCATAAAATTAAATATTAATTTGTGGTAACCCCCAAGGGTTGGCCTAGTGGTGGAGGTTTGGGTCTTGAGAGTGTGCTCCTCTCAAGGTCTTAGGTTCGAATCCACTAGATGCAATCAATCCTTGTGTGGGTCAGTCCATACGGAGCTTTGCTCCGGCTTTAAACGGAGCCCCCGCTAGTGGACAGTGAGATTGGTCCCTCTTGAATTAGTCGGTCGCAAGGCCGGATACCAAGATTTCTAAAAAAAAATATAATAATTAATTTATGGTATCTATAAAAACAACTTTACCTTTTATGATATTTATACTTTTTAACTCTATATTTAATATTAAATATTAATTAAACTCTTTTAAAACTTGACTAATTAAAACTACCTTAACACTTTAAATGTTAAATTTGTGACAACAAAATTCTATCAAATCATCCTCAAGAATGTTAATGGCTATATGATCACCTTTGACACAAGGTTGAAGGAATTGGCTAAATGGAATTCCACACACGTTATTAGGAGCTTGTGTTAAGTTTTTCTGTCCACTCTGAATTGATTTTAAGCAACTCCAAATATTTTAACAGATTTTATGATTGAATCGAAGGAAAGATGAATTAATGTTTAGGTGGTGAAAACGCCCAAAGGGAGTTTGAGTTTCAATTTTTCTCCATAATAATTTTTCAAATTTTTTTCGATATCATTCATCATAATTTTCTAAATTTTATTTCCGTTATTTGATCATCAACGAAACTAGCCGTGTTATTTTTCTACTTGATTCTTAAGGAGGTCACTTAACCCTTAGCTCTTATACTCTCATATGATTTATCATATCAATATGTCATTGGTAAAATGAATTATATTATAATTAGATTAATAGTATGTTTTTTATAAATTATTTATGTAGAAAAAGTATTTTTTTAATTAAAAAAAATCACTTAGAAACGTTTTAATTTCATTATTATATTTTTTAAATAAAAAACTTGAAAAAATAAGAATAAGTTGTATTGAGTAGTTCTCATAAATATCATTTTTAATTCTTCTTTTTTAAAAAAAAAAGTAGGGTAAACAAACACAAAATAGTTTTATTGTTTAGAATGAAATTTAATTTTTAAATTGTTAAATATTTTATATTCCATCACAAATGGCCCCTCGTACCTATAGCTCTTAAAATGGATTAGTCCATATAGGTCGGTCCGTCTAACTCTAAAAATTATAGGGCTTAGGTCGAGCCCATATTTTTTAGGGTTTTTTTTAACCCATTCTTAAAAAGATCCTATCCATTATGGCTAACCCGTATGGGCTAGGTAGTCCATTACACCCGCATAACTATAAATTTTAAAACAATTATATTAACACTTATATTATCATACTCTAAAATGACACATTGATTTTTCTTACCTCACTAAATTTTATCTCTATTTTATTCAATTTTTATCTTTTAAATCTTATACATTAGTATAATTAACATTCTTTCCTCATATTCTATTAATTTCTCTTGTATTAAATATTTGAGTATTATTTTATACAATTTAAACATGTGTTGTATTTAAAAACACATTATAGCGTTTATAAAAGATAATATAGTATTTAAAATATATATTATGTTTTTTTATTTCATTTATAATAAATATTATGAGATTTTTATTTTAATTTTTTATCCATTTAAAGTTGTGTAGTCCGAAATTCATCTAAAATTAAATTTGGATAGTAATTTTTAAACTCATATTACAATAGAATTTTTTTCCAACCCTAAAAAAACTCGAAATCCACTAGTACCGATATGTTTAAGGCCGAGTAGCCTAGTACGACCTTTCATTTATAATATATAGTTTCCCTAGCATTTTATTTGTATTGGTATCATTAAGAAACTTAGCTTTCATATTCTCTTTTGTGATCCATTTATTTATATGTAAATATCCCCCATTGCTTTCATATAGCGTGAAACTTTTGATTGACACATGAGTTAATGATACTATAGAAAATGCCACTGGCTAATGATGTAGATGCTATTAATTTGACTTGTTAAATTTTAAACTCATATTTATTTATGATTAGGTAACGTCAATCTCATATGAAAGAAAACTCAAACTATAGTTAATCCAAGAGACATATAAAAGGAATAATTAATTAACTAACATCCATGATATCTGGAAAGCTTTATAATACAAATATTTTGTAATTAACTGGCCCGTTAAAAAAATATAAATTCTATTATTAATTAATAAAACACACGACAATAGAATTTGGTTAGGTTTTGTGGTTGGAAGAGGTGGATTGTTTGATTATAAAGAGGCAAGAAATCAGAAAATGTGTATGAATGAGTCTGTTTATATTAAGATATAGCAAAAGAATGAGAGACAAAGATAGTTGGGTTACATGTTTCAATTGTTGAAAGTTGTTCTTATTTTTGGTCTCAAGAGTCACACAACAATGTCGGGTTTGTGTTTTCTAAAAGCATATATAACATGCTGTTACATATATATGAAACAAATTACTACTATTATATTATTATCTCCTGTTCACTTACGTGAAATTCAACCCATACTTAGTTATTATTTGAGCAAAAATCTGTTTTTAGATTTTATATTTTAGATTATTGGTGCGGTACAGTGCCAAAACGCACACTGATAATGGAATCCAACAAAATGAAACTAAAGTATATACTCGATAACCATGTTTCTAAAGAATCTTTTTAGTAATACATATTTAAAACACTTTTTTTTGTGCTGTTTTGTCATTAACTTCATTTTTCATTGTTATGTTTTAGTCAATTTTGAGTCAAATGGATATATATGAGTGTAATCTAACATAAAAAAAAATGAATGGAAGGGGTGTTATCTCTTGTATAATAGATCATTTTTGTTAGCTTTGGTTTCACATTGTATAAGTTGGTAAGTTGATGTTGTTTGATTCTTTAAGTAAACCATTTGTGTGTGTTAGATTCTCTACTTCCATACTTATTCTTGTTAGCTTTGGTTTCACATTGTATAAGTTGGTAGGCTATAATGTGGTTTATTTTGTTCTTTATTCCACACAATGTTACTCTTAATGTGTTTGAATATTTCACTTTATAACAAATGATGGTTAATGTAGGGTAAATGGTTTAAGTTTTTTTTTTTAATAGGCAAATTCAATAAAAAGAGATTAAGGAAATCTCTAACCTTTATACAAGAAAAGAAAGAAAACTGGAAAATCCCACAAGAACTCAACAGGGCAGCCTACTACAAAAAATCTAAAGGGGATTTGTTCCAATCATAAAAACTAAAGTACTGTCTATTCTTCTTACCAAACATCAACCAAGACCAAGAAGTTGCTACAATAGCGTAAAAGATCGACTCTACATTACAAACCTCGTCTCTAAACAAAATATTATTCCTAAATCTCCAAATATTCCAACAAGAAATACACCAAATAGCAAATATATAATTCTCCTTACATCTACCTCTTAATCTTAATAACCAAGCCAACCCATGGGAACAACACTCAAGATTAGAAATCCCCTCAATGTCCATCCAATCACATACCAAATTCCACACCATAACAGACCTATGGCACTTGAAAAAAAGATGAGCAGCATCTTCAATATACCTGAAGCAAAACATACAGACAGTTTCATGAGGGTTACTTAAAATATCCCTCTTAACCAAGTTCGAACGAGTAGGCAACCTATCGATTATCAATCTCCACGTACACACTTTGACTTTCAGAGGGCAATCCGACTTCCAAACAAAATCCAACAACTTAATCGAATTATCATCGATCGAAACTAAATCTTCGTGAGAATACGAACTGTCAAAAAAAGACTTGACCGAGAACCCAAAGTTTTTGTCTAAAGTCCATATCCATTTATCATTAACACCTTCCTGCACGTTAACAGATTCAATAATCTGCAGTAATTCATTCAGATCACTGTTACCCGTTTGAAGGTTAAATGGGAACAGTTCTGATACCTTCCATGTCCAAGCACCGTCCAACCACTCTCCTAGATCAGCGACAGTGCTGACTTTGTTATTGTTCAACTGATACAGACTATTAAAAACCTCTTTTAAAGGTCTACCACCACACCAATTCGAGTGCCAAAACAGCACCCCTTTACCATTCCCTAAAACTGCTAAAATATTATCATTAAAATGAAACTGAGGAGCAGGATTAGTAACAGAAAAAACATCCTTCAGCCAAGTAGAGTCAGAATTCAAATTACCTAAAACACTATAAATCTGAAGTTTACGACTTAAATTACCGTAAATACTTACAAGGATAAGCCGCCATATTTCACTACCTTCATTACTGAATTTCCACAACCATTTTGCAAGGAGAGCTTTATTGAAAAGCCTAATATGTTTAATTCCAAGCCCCTCGCAGCTTTTCGATTTACACACCGTATTCCAACTCGTTCAGGAGATATACCGATTGTTCGAACCGGCCGCCCAAAGAAAACTTCTTTGGATAGCTATAAGATCTTTCACCGCCTTTTTAGGAACCTTATAGAAAGAAAAATGGTGGATCGGGAGGTTGACTAACCCACTATTAAGTTTATAAGCGAGTATCATGGGTATTTAATGAGACATTGAAATTGTTTTTAAATACAGTAATTTTGGGTTCTGAAAAGTGAATATGTGAGCAATTTTCATTCAATAAAAAGTGTGCATAAGTATTAAAAGGTAAAACATTGATTCCAAAAATGCCTAACACAACAAGAGAAGACTGACATGGTGGTGTTAGTTCCTAATTTCGACGCCTAGTATTGGTTCAAGAGAATTAATCAAGAAAATAGAATTTCAGAGAAGACTTGGAAGACTTCAACTGGAATAGTGTTTTCTGGAGTTCTAGTCGAAAGGGTCCTTATGCAAGAAAGAAGTATTTTGTGGACTTAGAAATATTTTTAGTAGTTTGGAAATATTGTTCGACAAAAGGATTACTGATGAAGTTCGATTCAAGATTTGAATTTAAATAAGGGAGGGAACTTTGTTCTTATCCTATTGCTGAAAGAAGACACGTGGAGCGCGTTTAGAAGACGAAGACATGCACAATGCCATTTGTCTTGCTCTAATTTGTAGGCAGTTAGAGGTAATTATTTTCAACTAGTATAAATAGCAAGTCTTAGTGTTAGGATTTGTGTGTGTTCAAGTTTGTACAAATTCCTCAAATTACTCAAAGTACCCGCGTGTAGAGAAACGAGTGTGTGAGAAATGTACGTTTGATGTAACACCAAACTTTTTATTCAATATAATTCAGTTAGTTTTTGCCCAGAAGTTTATTTTTTACTTTTGCAAATTATTTTCTAACGCACTTTCGATTATTTCACTGCATTACATTTTCTTTAGTATTTTCGAAACAAACCTTATTTAAACTATGAATGATGTCGAAGTGTTCACCTTTTTCCAAATATCATTTTAAATCACTTAGCACATGTCCTAGGATTCTGTATGGTCGATCCTGCAAGTTACCCAATTTCTTATTTATTTGGTAGACCAGCGATTGTTTACCAATTTTCACGGTAAACAAATTGGCACGCCAGGTAAGGGGACTGTGCTAAGTAAATTTTGAAAACAAATTTTCTGTATTTTTGAAAATTTATAGTTCTGCATTCAATTGTCTTTTCGCTTTCGAAAACTTCATTGCATGTTATTAAGAAGTGGTAAAGTAGCCACCACAAACGAGGATAGACTAAGGAGAAGATATACGAGGAAAATGGTGAATTCAAACCTGCCAAATAATTCGAACCCACAGCCAAATAGTTCGAATCCTCAAACAACGCCCAATACTAATGTTGAACCGCCCCCAGGATCTTCGACTAGAGGGCCAACGGTTTCAGCGCCTGTTTCTGAATCAATACCATCCATGGAGACTTCGATCCATACGCATTCGATTTCTCATACTCAACCCATTCTAAATTAAGTCAGATCAAGGGGACCGCTAAGGACTCCCCCACCGGTCGGAAATTCTAATTTCCAACCATTTTTTCCCCTTGGATTTTCGATGCCTTTACCTAGTCGAGACCCGCCTTTTGGAATGCCAACTTCAATGATGGTAAACTTACAGAATACCCCTCTAGCATTTTCGGAACCCATAGTAACGTCTCCGTTACAAGGGTCAGTATTTGGGGTTAATATGGGTCGAATTAGCCAATCTTTAGGAATGGGATATTCAACCCAAACGCCAAACTTGACAAATATTTCTGCAGCATATTTTAGGCAACAAATGGACGAGAGTAACCATCAAATGGTCCAAATGATGTCCCAAACTATGGGAGAAAATTTTTCAGCCTCTCATCCAAAATACTATCCAGACTAATCAGCAAATGGCAGCGCAGATGATGCGCCTTGCAGATTTCTTTGGTGTACCAAACCCTCCTCGACATCCACCAAGGGAGTATATGATAGAAAACCAAGGGACAATTTTCGAAGAGGACCCTACTATTAACCAAGTCCAACAAAACCCAGGAAACATACCCCCGACGAATTTAGCAAACCAGAGAATAGTCGAACGACCTAGAGTCGAACCCCCTAGGAATCAACCACAAATTCCTGTAGGAGAGGAACCAAGGGTAGTTTTGGTAAATAGAAACCAGAGTGCTGACAATGTCGTACAACAAATTCGACGTAACGACGTGGCAGCAGATAATAATTTGGCAGCCATGGTCGAAAGGATTATGGCACGGAATAGAGTAAACTTTGGTCTTCGAAGGCCAAATTATACATCACCGTTGTCAGAATATATCCTTCAGTGAGAATTACCCCATAGAACGAAAGTTCCTAAATTCACTAAGTTTTCTAGGGATACCACTGAGTCCACTGTCGAACATGTGGCTAGGTATTTGATAGAAGCCGAAGAGATTTCGAATAATGAGAGCCTTAGGGTAAAATACTTCCCAAGTTCTCTTACAAAGAATGCCTTTACATGGTTCACAACCTTGCCACCAAATTCGATCCATAATTGGACCCAGATGGAACATTTGTTTCATGAGCAGTTCTATATTGGACAAACTAAGATCAGTCTAAAGGAATTGGGTAGTATAAAACGGAAATTTACTGAACCGAAAGATGATTATTTGAGCAGATTTCGACTTCTCAAAGCTAGATGTTTTACACAAGTACCAGAACTTGAGTTGGTCGAAATGGCCGCTGGAGGCCTGGATTATTCCATTAGGAAGAAACTAGATACCCAATACTTGAGGGACATGGCCCAGTTGGCTGATAGGGTTCGACAACTAGAATGCCTGAAGGAAGAGAAGGCTAAGGCAAATAAGAATAAAAGACTAGCCTACTTCGAATTCAATGAAGAAGACGAAAGACCTTATAGTGAGTCATTCACTACTACGGAAAACCCATTTAACAACAGTTGGGAAAGGTATGTAATCACGCATGCACAAGTGTTGCTATGTAGAGTGTCGTTGTATATATGAAACGTACAATCATGGACCAGTAACCGTTGTATTAAACTGGAAAGAGCGCTACCTATCAAAACGTTTGATACAAACAACCATTGTGAGAAAGCAATTGTCCTAGGTTCGATTCCCAACTGCGCTGTTTTGATATTTATTTTTTTCTGGACAGCGCGCGAGATATTATATCAGTTGAGTAATATAACTATTGTTAAATCGTAAGTTATTATTACGGTTATCATGTATAACCGTTGTTACATATTCTGCAGATTTTAGAAAAAGATTCATGATTTTATAATTAATCCATTTTTTTAACCTGTATTATTGTTCACCATATCACAGCAGAAAATACAACTAACATTTGTGATAAAGTAATCATAATAATGTTAATTGTATCATATGCAATTGTAACAAATATCTTACAATATATCAGAACAAACAACATGCATCTTACACATTACATAACCTCACATAATTGTATCATATTCAATTGTAACAAATATCTTACAATTTATCAGAACAAACAACCTAGAGTTTACACATTACATAACATCACATAGTTGTATCATATTCAATTGTAACAAATATCTTACAATTTATCAAAATAAACAACCTACAGTTTACACAGTACATAACATCACATAATTGTAGTTTGGTGTTTTGGTTTCTTGTCTCTTGGTGTCTTGACTCTAAAGACCTATGATTTCAAATAATTATACTTGTTAGTAAAAATATTTAGAAACTGTAATATACAATTAATATATTAGAATAAAGAGTAAATTACATACTTGTTAATTTTCCCATATGCCTTCTTCATGATCGATTCGAACAGCGTGCACGACATCTCCATCAACTTTATCATATGAGGTAGGGACTTGTGTTGTGTAAGAAGATGTGGATTGAATATCAAGACTTCCATCACTAAGAGGAATTTGTTTTCCTTGGAGAACGATTGACCATTTCCCCGATATGTCTGATGGGTCGGTAACATAGAAAACTTGTTTTGCTTGAGAAGCCATGATGAATGGTTCGGTCATAAAAGATGCCTTTCCAAGGCCGACCCGTGTGAATCCTAAGTCATCAACGTGTACACCATTACTATTATTAGGAACCTATTTGCATTTAAATAAAACCACTTTGAAAATAACATAATCAATCTCCCAAATCTCATCAATGACACCATAAAATGCGGTAGTTACCAATACAGGATTCTTATCTTTCGAACTAGAGAAATACATCGATTCGGCTTCAACCATAACCCCACTATTTTGCATTGTACGACGATCATCTTTTGATTTTGTATAAAAGCGATAATGACCAATGTCGTATGCAGTCCAAGTAATGACACAAAATTTTGCCTCGTACGACAACCATTTAAGTATCTCGGATGCACTACGATCATTAGATACACTTTTATTAAACCATTATATGAATCTCTTGTTATGCTCTATCAACAACAACTTGTCACTCATTCGGGGATATTTTTTCCTCAAAAGTCCTTTGTGACTTTCTATGAAAGGTTGAACTTCATCTATATTATTCAATATATAGAAATGTCCTTGAATAACTACATCCCGAGCCATTGACTTAACATTTAGACCTTGACTACCTCTTCCGTCTGTGTCAGCATGACGAGAAATTTGAATTCCTATAGAATCTGCGTCCGACAAATAGTTTTTACAAAACTCAACAGCTTCTTTTGTGATGTATCTTTCAACAATCGAAGCTTCTGGTCGGTGATGATTCTCCGTATATCCTTTAAAGAGCTTCATATATCACTCTATTGAATACATCCACCTTAAATAAACTGGACCACAAATTCTGATTTCTCTTACTAGATGAACAAGTAAGTGAACCATAATGTCAAAGAATGATGGAGGAAAATACATCTCTAATTGACACAAGATTATGGAAGCCTCATCTTCTAATTCATCTAATTTTTTGAAATCAAGAACTTTATTACATATGGCATTGAAGAATAAGCACAATCGCGTTATAGTAACTCTCACATTTTTTTGTAGGATTCCACGGATAGCCACTGGTAGAAGTTGTTGCATCAGTACATGACAATCATGAGATTTTAAACCAATTAACTTGAGATCTTTCATTGATACAAGTTTCTTGATGTTTGATGAGTAACCTTGCGGAACTTTAATACTTTGCAAACACTCGCAGAAAATTTTCTTCTCCTTTTTAGAAAGAGTGTGACATGCTGGAGGCAGATAAGTTCTTTTTTCCTTTCTCTATTAGAGCCAACTGTTTTCTTATACCCATCTTCTCCATATCAAGATGGGAAGTCTTACTATCTTTAGTCTTGCCTGGAATGTTTAGAAGTGTGCCAATCAAACTATCACACACATTTTTCTCCACGTGCATCACATCAAGACAATGTCTAACATCAAGACTTGACCAATACGAAAGATCAAAGAAGATGAACCTATTTTTCCAAATATTTTTCGCAAATGCCCCTTTTTCTTTTTTCCCTTCCCAAAGACAACATTAATGTGTTCCTGTCGTTGATAGAATTCTTCCCCGGTTAAAGGTTCAGGTGCCTCATCAAACTCTTGCTCTCCATTAAAAGCCTTCTGTAATCTACGATAAGGATGATCAGGTTTTAGAAAATTTTGATGCCCAAGGTAAACAGTCTTTTTTCCAAACTCAAGTTGGTGATAACAAGTATCATCTTCACATATAGGACACGCTCTATGTCCTTTGACACTATATCCAGCCAAGTTACCGTAAGCAAGAAAGTTGTTGATTGTGCAAAATAACATTGCACACTGTCATACCCCAAATTTTGACCACCAAGATTTCCCATCATTGTGTAAGACATCACCACAATATGGATGTACTTTCATGACTCATCAATCTCCTCAAAGATGGTTAAGCATTCACCACAATCAAGAATTAGGGTTTCAAGCCCTCTCAGAGCACTTAGACAAAGGATCAATCAAGAAATGACATGATCTTCAACTTGTCTAACCTCTCAAACACCTATAAAGGATCAAGAGGACTCCCACATCAAGAATCAAGCACAAAGTTGCAAAATTCCAAGTGGATCAAGCCTCAAGATCGCCAGTGTCACCAAATTAAGGTTTTGGTCGACTGAGGCCTCCAGATGGAAATTTTCATCTAGGCATGAGCCAATGCTTTAAAGCACAGCCCAAGATACTCCAAGGGACCTCATGGACCCAATTACCAAGTCCATTTAACCTCAGGGGATGCATTTACCAAAAATCAAGTTGACTTTTGGGACAAAACATGAGCCAAGACCTCAAGACATGATTTGAGGGCCTCCAATACACTACATTGATCCATTTACAACAATTGATTGATCCAAGAAGCTTGATTCACAAGTTTCAATTTCATCAGGACCACAATTAGGGTTTCGAGGGAAAGTCAACTGTATCTTTGACTTTTGACCAAGTCAATTAGGTTTGATTTAGGTCAAGGACTTGATTTCACAACGGATCGCACAGTTTGGATTTCATCCGATAAAAAGTCACCGTGCACAAAATCAAGTTTAACTTTTTGGAATTTTCTATAAAAATGGTTCCCCTAAGTCAAAAATAATGTTAATGTATGGTATTGATCATCATTCATCAAGAAAAATCAAGAAAAGTGAGGTTTCTTGCAAAAGGGGCAACCTTGAGAAACCAAAATTTTTCTAAGTTATGGAACAAAAGTGATTTTGGTACCAACTTCCAAGGACCATAACTTGAGATCCAAGCAACCATTTTAGGTGATCCAAAGCTGGATTTGTAGGTCTTGTTACACTCTACAAAAGCTTCAACTACCTCAGACTCCAATTCTTTATGGATTTTGAGTTATGTATTGATCAAAATCACAAAAACATGAAAAATTACACTTTTTCCAACACTTAGTGAAAATCTGCCTAAGTTACCAGCCTTGAACATCAATGTTCATGAGGATTTTTCAATGGGATCCAAATAGTTTCAAAACAAACTATGATCACACATGTTTTGTATCATATGAGGGCTTTCTAAAAAGCACAAGAGCCTCCCATAACTCAACCTGAGCAGGGAGATATGAATCCCTCAAAATCACCATTTCCAACTGTCCTAGGCAAGGCAGATTTTGTGCATTTGCTCGATTTGGTAAATTTGGACAACTGCAAGCCTTGTCATCCATTTGGACACATCTGAGGATAAAACAAAAGGAGAATGATCTGATCCCCAAGCCTCCCAAGTCCAAGGATCTACAAATAGCCATGCCAAACCTAAAAGAGCTAAAAAATGCCAAGCTCCAATTTTGTTTCAATGCATTCAATGGATGCATCAAGGTGGCCTGAACTGAGGCAAGCTTAACTGAATAAGTCAAGCCTTATCTCTGAACCAAAAGACCATAGGCCAGTGCTCTAACATCAAGTCAATGGCTATAGGAGACTTGAGATTCCATTTGATCTACATTGGCCACAGACCTGCTGCAGTTGCCACACACTATTGCTTGCAAAGCAAACTTGCTCCACTATAAATAGAGCTCATTTGTGCTCAGTTTGAGTACACCAAAGCACCCAAACTGATGTTTTCCTCAAAATCTCCCTTTCACTCCAATTTTGCCTTCTAACTCAAGTCACTATCGGGTTTTGAGTTTGAAAGCAATTCCAACCAAACCCATCACACACACACATCATAAACATCATATGTGAGTGATCCATAACACAAAATCACTTTTGGAACATCAGATTCTAAAAATCATCAGCCAATTGCTCAAGTTCTTGACAGAGTTGCAGTTGAGGTGCCATATCAAGTTCCAACTCATTTCAATCCACTCTAAGCATTCAAACACACTCCATGGCACCTAAGGAAGTTGTCCAGATCATTGGAACCTAGCTGCAACACCTCTATCACCAAACTCGATCACCAGCTGCAAGAGGTAAGCCTGAACCCTTCAAACTCTATATTCCATGCATCATAGATAAGTTTTTGAGTTACCATCTTGTTCTTGCATGTATATAGAGTGATAACCCCCAATCAATTGCCATGAATCAATCGTGTATGGAATTTCATTGTGTTCATGCTGAAATTAGGGTTCTTGAGGTTTTCTGTTGATTTCTTTCTCCATACTTAATATAAATGCAATTAAACTATATAGTTGTGATCCTTGTTCAAAAACGAACAAGATTGGTACTTGAATCATGCAAAACCATTGAGAAATCATGGAGAAAAGTGAGAAAATGTAAATCTGGAAAAACAGAGGGTGCGGGTAAGAACCAGGTGTTCTTGGCGCCATAATTCAAATTTTTGAATTTTAGTTATTTTGTTTAATTGATTCAAAAATTAATTTCTCTCTGAATATTTATGTTTTTGAATTGATCCTTTTTCTCAAAATTCACTAAAATGTTTAAATATTTTATTTTACAAAAAAATCCAATTTATATTATTTATTTAATATAGTTAGAATTTTTGTAATTAATTTCATTTTATTTGTTTTTAAGCATTTTTTTTAATGAAATTCCCACTTTGATCTTTTAAAACCAATTGAATTTCAAACTTTCATGTGATTAAACATGATTTTTCAAAATATCTTCCAAAGTGTACAACTTTTTTTTTAATATATTTGGTATTTTGTATCTTTTTTTTCATTTAATTTCCTTTGAAAAATGACATTTTAATTTAAAATTAGGGTTTCCTCTCGATTTTAAATTTTCAAACACTTTTGGGCCTCTTGATAGAGTGTAAGTCCCACCCCCCTTTTGTAAATAAATAATTTGGGCCTCAGTCATTGTATAAGTCCCGATGCGATTTTAAAAATCTCGGCGCGATCGTCGCCTTTTAAACAAAAACCATCTGGGCCTCTCCTTGAGTTATAAGTCTCATTCCTTTTCTTAAAAAAACACTTTGGGCCTCTAATAAGTTGTAAGACCCAATCCTCTTTTGTACATAAATAATTTGGGCATCAATCATTGTATAAGTCCCGATACAATTTTCAAAATCATCGATGCGATCACTGTTATTTCTGGGCCTCTCCTTGAGTTATAAGCCCCATCTCTTGTACAAAAAATAAACTTTGGGGGCCTCTAATAGAGTGTAAGACCCAATCCTCTTTGTAAATATAATAATTTGGGCCTCGGTCATTGTATAAGTCCCGAAACAATCTTCAGATCAACGGTACGATTACTATTTTTCATCTGGGCCTCTCCTTTAGTATAAGTCCCAACAACCTTTTCAAAAACAACTTCCCTTTTGATTTAGGTTCAAACTCATAGTTGTTATCAAAACTTTCTTTAATTTCTTGAACAACTAACCATACAGCTGTTAGAATGGAATCTTGCTCACCTGTAAGTTTTATCAACTTTCATTTACTTGTTTTCATATATATATATATATATATATAACTGTATTGCTGGAAGCTTGCTCACCTGTAAGTCTGTCTTTCATATCCTTTTAAATACTTGTCATATATCAACTGTATATATACTTGTATATCTGCTTAGAGTGTTCCCCGACAACTAGGTCTAGAACTAGGTAAAGCCAGTTGGTCACTCTTTCAACAATCAAAACTAGTTCCCCATAGGAATTCCAGATACATTCTTGCCTTCTCTTGGGCTTAATTAATATGGAACAAAGAAAAAGGTATTATTCCCGGTGAAACTTTTCTCAGAGTGTCACTATTAGAATTTGTCAAAGAAGTTCATTTCCCCAGAGAGGATTAATTCCCGGTGAAACCTCTCTTGAATTTCTTCAAACCATAGAACTGTTCATTAAAGAAAAGATTATTCTCGGTGAAACTTTTCTTGAACTCTTCTTAAGTTTGGACCCACAGGCTTCCTAAAAGCATCCCCGCCTCCTCTTGGGCTTTGTACAAGGACCCTCCGGCTTCTTAGAAGTTCTCATGCCTTCTCTTGGGATTAATACAAGGACCCTGAAGACCTCTTAAAGGTATAGGACAAAACTTAGTCATCCTTTGCTAGAGCAGTCTTTCCAGAGTCAAAACCTCAGACCAATTTAGGGTTGTTTCTCATACCTTAAAAACACCTGCCTCCTCTTGGGCGTCATACAAAGATTAACTCTTCCATACCAGTAGACTTGGACAGTCTAACCCCCTCTTGAGTCTCGAATACATTCTCAATTTTCTTACCAGCATAGGAGAAACCCTGGTCATTTTAATAAATCTCCAATAGAGTTAAAACTCATGGGTTCTAAAACCCAGTCTTTCTCCTAAAAATCCCTAGCTAGGGTCAAATTATCATCAGTATATCACTATCCCAAATCAGAACCTAAAGGCATCTGATATCTCAACTCTTCTGTAAACCCTCAGCAAGAGTTGATTTCCCATTTGGACCTGCCTCTGGATCTCAATAATCCTCAGCAGAAGCTAGCCTCCTCTTAGGCTTTGTATAATGATCCTTCGTTTCCTCAATATATCCAACCTCCTCTTGGGATTTGTACAATGATTTTCCCCAGAAGAGCTAACCTTTTCAGACTCTTTTATTTAGTCAATCACTTTTCCACACTCTCTTGTTGAGTCAATGGTACAAAACAAATACACTCTCTTGTGGAGTCAACTCTTTTAGCCTCAATCTTGGGCTTTGTACAAGACACCATATAAATTTCCCTAAGCATAGTCAATCCTCTTTTCAGCCTCAATCTTGGTCTTTGTACAAGACAGATAATACTCTCCCGCAGAGTCAGTCTTCCTTTAAGCCTCAATCTTGGGCTTTGTACAAGACACCTAAAATATCCTCAGCCGAGTCAGTAAAGTCTCATTTTAGCCTCAATCTTGGGCTTTGTACAAGACAGATAAAGATTTCTTTCCCACAGAGTCAGTCTTCCTTTCAGCCTCAATCTTGGGCTTTGTACAAGACACATACAAACCCTCCCCAACGGAGTCAAATCCCTTTTAGCCTCAATCTTGGGCTTTGTACAAGACAGACAAAATATCCCCCCAGAAAAGTCAAACTTTTAGCCTCCTCTTAGGCTTTGTATAATGATATCCCCAAAAGAGTCAGTCTCTTGTAGCCTCAATCTTGGGCTTTGTACAAGACATATATAAACACTCTCTTGTTGAGTCAGTCTTTTTCCAGCCTCCTCTTAGGCTTTGTATAAGGACTTCCCCAGTGGCGTCAATCAACCTTTTAGTTTCAACCTTGGGCTTTGATCAAGGCACACAAAAATCAACATCCCCTCAGAGGAAATCAAAATCTCTCTATAGGAAGACATTTCTCTGTTTATCACTCTTCAAAACAGAAAATCAAAACAAACCTTAATCCCAGATAACTGCTGTAAGGGGCACACTTTTTGATTCAAATATCCAAGCTGTTGTCCATCTATTATCCTGGTAAATCCCTTTCTTTCATCTAATTGATGTAAGTGGTAGCCTCTGGATTATTTACATCCACGCCACTGTCCCTCTCTTAGCATGAGAAATTCCTAAGGAAAAATTGCATTGCTCAATATTGAGTTAAAGTTTCCTCCTTCAGGAAAAATCCCCTATAAAGGAAATTATGGCATTGCTGGATTCTCATATCCTAGTTAAAGTAACCCTCCTTTATAAACAATCACCCAATAACTGTGATTAACAGATGAGATATCTCCCTTTAGAGATGATAAATTCTATCTCAGTCAAACCTTTAGCTTCAATCTTGAGCTTTGAACAAGACACAAATACTCCTTTAGCTTCAATCTTGGGCTTTAAACAAGACACCAAAACATTTTTTTCCTCCCATAGAATAGGAGGAACTACGGTTGCTCTTATTTCCCTGTTTCTTTAAACGGGAATACGTAGGCATAAGATTGCGAAATCTTAGCGAGCATACCAATCAAAAACTCTTGGTCTAGTACCTTCACACCAATCAAAACTTAGGTCCAGTACCTTACCAAAAACATCGGAAAACCCGAACATCATCAAAAACTCTCTCTCATATCTCCCAAAGAAGAAACTTTCCTAACCCATCAACAAATAAACACCATCAAGTACAAAGCAGAACCTAAAAATAACAACCTGTGGATAACCACATATAGGATGGGTAATTGAAAACTCCCCATCGTATAACCTGACCCCGAACTCCCCGAATCTCTTTAAGCATTTGTTTAGTTAAACATTCACGTGCAAGGTTAGTTTTAGATAACTTCCATTTCCCTTCCAGCTTCACGGGATAAATAAGAAATCAGAAAGTAGCACCACTCCCTCTCACTGCGGTGAGGAGAAACCCAATATGCGATAAGGTGGTCGCGTCACCGACAAAAATCACACGCTACAGTAAAATGGCGACTCTGCTAGGGAGTGTCATTAGGATCTGTTTTATCTTAGTCATCATCGTCACCATTATCCAACAGTAAAATGGCGACTCTGCCGTGGAGTGCCATTAGGATCTGTTTTACCTTAGTCATCATCGTCACCATTTTCCAACAGTAAAATGGTGACTCTGCTGGGGACGCATTTTGTCTGTATAGGACTAGGATTATAGTTCCTAAGAGGTCTAGGATGTTAGTTTTAGGAATGAATATATATATATATATATATCACTTTTCCTACTTGATATCCGTGTTTATTTTTCTGTCAATGGGAATGCGAGTGATGTCGCATGTGGAAAGTATGAGTGATACCTAAGATAGGTGATGGCATAGACGGGCAGTTTTACAGGGAGTGAATCGTGAATGAGTTGTCTCGGTAGACCATCAAATCAGTGGAGATACCCTTTGCGGATTCAATGTCTAACGACTTCGGTTGTGAAAGCAGATTGTCCGATTGTGGTATCCATGAAACTGAGGATTTAGTAGACAGTAACCATGTGGCTATTTGGTAGTTCGGTAGCTATCAGAAATAGTTGACACGCGATACTACACTCAATTGAGATTACCCTAGGATGCTACAGCTCGCTCGGGTAAACCAGCTTGCTGTTGTCATCCCAAGGGGGGTCAATGATTTTGAGAACAGGTACAAAAATTCACCATAGTACAACCTTTGGGGATGGGTAGAGCCATGACTCCATGCTCGTGACGTTGAACCTTTGAACCCATGTTTTTTCTATGTTTTTGTGTGCTGCATTCATGCATTCATTTAAAAAACTCTTAAACAAAGAAAAAATTTCTTTTCTCTTCTCTCTTTTTCAAAATAAACTAAAACGATGATTGCAAATATCAGAAAAGGATTGCATTAGGGATTTCGGTAGAAGGAAGACGCACAAGTACACCTTAAAGACTCCGAAACTAGAGGGTTTAAAAGGGCTGGCAAGGATGATCACCAACCCTGATGCTTTCAGAGCTAAGTATGGAGGACTACTGTCTCTGTTAAGAGTCCATGTAGTTGAAGGAATCCTGTCTACGCTAATTCAATTTTATGATCCGGTTTATCACTGTTTCATGTTCCCAAATTATCAACTGGCACCAACACTGGAGGAGTACTCTCACATGACTGATTTACCCATCACTGACCAAGCTCCCTTTTCTGGACTTGAAGAAATTCCAAAAGATCAAACCATTGCAAGAGCAATCTATTTGGACGAGTCAGAAGTCAGGACTCACATGACCACTAAGGATGGAATCCATGGTTTACTGTCCAAGTTTTTGGTAGAGAAAGCCCTATACTTTTCCAGTATAGGAAACGTTACTGCTTTCGAAGATATCTTTGTCTTATTCACATACGGGTTATTCCTTTTTCCCAACATCGATAACTTCGTCGATACTAATGTCATTAAGATATTTTTTATTGGAAACCCCATACCAACCCTGCTCGCAGATGCTTATCATTCTGTATACTTAAGTAATTTGTACAGCGGAGGAATGATCACATGCTGTGTACCCCTGCTATACAAATGGTTCACTTCCCATTTACCCAAGTCTGCTGCTTTTTGGGATCATAAGAGTACTCTGCGTTGGTCACAGAGAATCATGTCTCTTACCAACTCTGACATAGACTGGTACGATCGAATCTATGATGGGATAGGAATCATCGACTTTTGTGGAAACTTCCCTAATGTACCCCTAATAGGAAATAAAGGAGGAATCAACTATCATCCAATTTTAGTTCGTCATCAACTCGGATACCCGATGAGACATATCCCGCATAATGTTCATCTGGAAGATCTTTTCTTCAAGGAAGGAGAACATGACAGGGCACTAAAGACAGAAATAGTGCATGCCTGGAAACATGTTCATAGGAAAGGAAGAGAGTCTCTAGGAAAACCAGACTGTGTCTCTATGGAACCTTATCTCCACTGGGTACAAACTAGAGCCCTCAAGCTGAGGATGCCTTACCCTCGTCAAGAAGTTATTCCGTTAAAGGAATCTATCCTTTATTTTATGTCTGATACGGAAAAACTCCAGGTCGCTCTCAACAAAGTTAAACGGGAAAAGAAATCTTGGAAAAACAAATACTGCATCCTTGATATGGAGAGTACCGAAATTCAGGAACTGTTAATAGAAAAGGACGCTCTGATCGAGATTCTAGAACAACATGCTATAGAAGATCAAAGGAACTTGCTCACTACTTTCACTTGGCAAAGGACTGATAACCCGATAACGGCTCAAGAACCCCAGTCAAAGAAAAGGAAAATACCAGAACCAGCACCTGAGCTCTCTTTAGAAAAGACCTAGGATCCATAAGCTTAGACTTTTCCTTTATAGCACTTTGTAAAATACTGTATTTCAATTCTGCAATCTTTCAAATTCAATAAAATGGGGTCTTCCCACTGTATGATATTTGCAATCTATTTGTTGAAGTTTCTTTTTTATTAAAACAAAAATTAATATAATCATTGCATATCATTCATCATTCTCACATAACGCATTCTTCTTACCTTTGAATCTCACGTATGTGTTACGATTCTAGAGTCAAACTGTCTTATTCATACAATACTCAGGCCAATCGACAAAAGAAAATGGACGATCTCAAGGAAGAGAATAGAGAGCTGAGAGAAGAAATCGACGCTCTGAAAGAAGATCTGAGAAAACTTCACAGTGACATGCAATCTCTGGCAACAGCTCAGAGGCAATAACAAAGGACTGTGATCTCAGAGATCACATCTACGCCCATAGTGGAGACATATGATCCTCGGTACAACATGCCTAATGACCGTCCCTAGGGCATGCCTATCAACTTTATCCCTGAAGGACATATTCCGCCGGTCACGGAAGATCCGGAAACTGCAGCAGGAACCGCTGGGCCTGAAGGTTACAAACTTCGGGAAAGCGAAGACGCAAGAGTGATGGTAGCAACTCTTGAAGGTTACAAACTTCGGGGTATAGAAGAACCAAGAGTCACCGCCGTAATGACTGTACCACAACCTGTGGTACACACTGTCCCGGAAGGACAGATTCCACAAGTAATCTCTAGTGGAAACGCAGAGATGTACGACAGAATGAATAAGCTCTAAGAACAATTCCTGGAGATGCCGAAGGAACTGCATGCCATTCGCGGCCAGGATTTATTTGGATAGGACGCTGCAGACCTTTGTTTGGTCCCCAATGTGAAAAACTCGCACAAGTTCAAGGTGCCCGACTTTGAGAAATACAAGGGCAACTCTTGCCCTCAAAGTCATCTGGTGATGTACGCTCGAAAGATGTCAACTCAGACAGAGAATCAATAGCTACTGATCCATTACTTTCAATATAGTTTAACCGGTGTCGTCCTTAAATGGTACATGAGTTTAAACCACACCAAGATCGTCACTTTCAGAGATCTTGGCGCTGCCTTTGTTCTGCAATATAAATACAACCTGGACATGGCACCAGATAGAGATCAACTCAGAGCAATGTCGCATAAGGACAAAGAAACCCTTAAGGAATATGCTCAGAGATGGCGTGAATTTCGCCCAGATCTATCCCCCTTTTGAGGAAAAAGAGATGACAAAGATCTTTTTGAAAACCTTGAGCTCATTCTACTACGACCGAATGGTCGCCAGTGCACCCAACGACTTTACTGAGATGGTGAACATGGGAGTACGCCTTGAAGAGGCAGTCCGAGAAGGATGTTTAGTCAAAGATGCAGGACCATCAAGCAATACCAAAAGATACGGTAGTGCTTTCCCTAAGAAAAAAGAGCAAGATATTGGTAATATCTCTCTCGGAAAGAAAAGGCGAAGGTATCAACCAGTAGCGGCGGTAACTCCTGCTATCAACCCTGCGCCGGCTCTGACATAATAACCTCAGGTTGCTTAGAGCCAACCGAATCAACAACAGTATCATCAAAGGACACAACAGCCTCTTCAGCAAGCTCGTCCTCAGTACAACAATAACAATCGTACGACAGGACCACCAGGGTTCGACCCTATACCAATGTTGTACGCAGAACTGTTTCCACTAGTACTGGTTAAGGGGCACGTCCAAACTAGGTCTCCTCTTATAGTACCAGAAAATCCGACTTTTTGGTTCAAAGTGGATCAAACTTGCCCTTATCATCAAGGAGGACCGGGGCACAACATAGAAAATTGTCTCAGCTTCAAATCCGATGTACAGAAGCTTGTCGGGAACGGGGTCTTATCCTTCAAGGATACAAATCCAAATGTTTATGCGAACACGTTGCCTCAACACGAGAAGGTTGCAGTAAATTTGATAGAGGAAGAATCTGAACACAACTATCAAATTCACAATGTCCTCCTATTAGGAACCAATCTGCTCAAAATGCATTGGAGACAGAGCGGATACGGTCATGTACCGTCTCATAATTATCACCAGTGTGATATCTGCTCAAAGAATAATCAAGGATATTCTGTAGTGCAATCAGCACTACAAGAACAGATGGATCTCGGATGGATCCAAGATCATCAAATCCTTGAGGTCAATATGGCTCACGCAAATCCCAACATTGTACAGAACCGTAACATTCTGGAAACGAATGTTAACTTGGTGGCAATGCACTCAAGGCAAAGCCAACATCATGATCTGCCACGACACGATTACAATTCCTGTCTGATCTGCTCAATAAATAATCAGGGATGCTCTTTTTTACAAGAGGCCCTCCAGCGTCAGATGGATCTCAGATGGATTCAGGACTACCGTGATAGGAGTCATTATCAAGTTAATATGATTCAAATCTTTGATATTCGCCTGATGAATACCAGCCTGGTAGGATTACATGCTAAGCAGGTCAGGCTCGGTTTTCTGGCTTCACATGATTATCAGAACTGTAAAGTATGTCGTAAGGACGACCAAGGATGCGCACTTGTCCAAAGAACACTTCAACACTTGTTGAACCACTGGTGGCTTCCGATCTATCTAGATGAAGACACACAACAAGTCAGTATGACTGAGGGAATCCTACTAGGCTTCAAAGTCAGGATGTTCGCTCGATGGAAACATATCTAGTGAAGTTACACTGCATACAAATTGGACGGGGCTGGGTGCCACCACACAACTATGAGCGCTGTAGAGTTTGCTCAGAGAACAACTAAGGATACTGCCTTTTGCGTTTAGCTCTGCAAAATCAGTTGGACCGAAAAGAGATTCGACCATGTTCAAGTTCTGGGTCGACCAACGGGATACCCGACTATCTTCCTGATCAAAGCAAAGACGTTGTCTTAATCTCTAAACATGAAATGGCCAAAGACGTATGCGCCATAATCCATCTACTCCATGAATCAAGAGTTACTCTTGATAGTAGAAAAATTATCAACCTCAAACCAATTGAGGCTGGCTACGATGGTCAGAAAAATCAAAAGGCTCTTGTGGTTATCTATCTGCCAGGACCAATACCGTACAAATAAGAAAAAACTATCCCTTACAAGTACGGTGCAAAAACAATCGAAAATGGAAAGGAAACTCCATTACCATCCGTCATGAACATTATCGACATCAGTCGAGTAACACGGAGCGGCTGGATCTTCAACAGAGGAGTTGGAGAACCCACCAAAGAAAAGGAACCTCAAACAGAAGTTCCCAATCAACCAGTCGGTCAATCCAGTAAGACTGACCTTTCAAAGAACAACGATGAGATGCTAAAGCTCATCTAGAAGAGCGAGTACAACATTGTAGACCAACTGTTGCAAACTCCTTCGAGAATCTCTGGGCTATCTCTCTTGCTCAGTTCCGAAGCTCACAGGGAAGCTCTACAGAAAGTCTTAGAGCAAGCCTTTGTGGAACAAGATATGACGATAAGACAATTCGCCAGAATCATCTCCAACATCACTTCCTGCAACAATTTAGGATTCAGTGATGAAGAGTTGGCAGAAGAAGGCAAAAATCAAAACATGGCGCTTAACATTACAGTCAATTGCCAGGAAGATGCTTTAGCCAGCATACTGGTAGATACCGGATCAGCTCTGAATGTTATGCCAAAATCAACTCTGATGCGACTATCATTTTAAGGAACTCCGATGAGAGGCAGTGAGGTCATCGTCAAAGCCTTTGACGAATCCACAAAAACAGTTATCGGCAAAGTCGACCTTCCCATAACTATCGGTCCTCACACTTTCCAAGTCACTTTCCAGGTCATGGACATTCGGGCAGCATACAACTGTTTATTAGGAATACCTTAGATACACGAGGCTGGGACAGTCACTTTGACACTTCACCAGAAGCTGAAGTTCGTCAAAAATGACAAGTTAGTCACAGTCTGCGGAGAGCAGGCCTTAATCGTGAGTAACTTATCATCATCACCCTATGTAGAACCGGAAGAGGTTGTTGGAACCCAGTTCCAAGCACTTTCGGTGAGCAATGAGAATCAATCAGAAAAAGGAACGTCGATTTCCTCCTACAAAAATGCTCTCGAAGTAATCAAAGGTAACAACGCAAAAGGATAGGGATAGCTTGTCATTCCTACAGATAACAAGACAAAGAAATGTCTTGGTTTTTCCTCAACCTGTACCCGGACAGCTACTAACGATGAAAGTTTTCATCCCATTCAGAACTTCTTCCACAGTGGAGGCTTTCTTCACCCAGTATCTCAAGAAGTACATACCATCAATGAGGGTGACTCCTCCGATACAGATGAAGAGTGGAAGTCCTATCTCAACGAGGACGGTAATATGTCTCAGGAAGAAACACATATGCCATTTTGCTATCCCACGCAAAGTCTGAGATATATACCAAGATCAGAGGTCAAGATGATATACGGAGATTGTGATCTGGAAGGACGTCGTGCTCCATCCAACTCATTAGAGGAGGACACTCCGATGAGAGACAACTTTGACTATGACTATTTTGACCCAATGGATGACTTGCAGATCTGGCAGCCGTACCCAGAAGACTTGGTCAAAAGAGCCAGCCAAACAATGCATATCAGCTGAGCATTATTGAAAAGAATACCTGTATCCCCACCAAAACATGGGATCATTACTCAGGGCATTCCAAAAATATCCAGTACAACGATGAATTTGCAAAGATTGTAGGGAAAAATTTCATCAACTATGCTTTTCCCGAGGTCAACGTCATCAAGAGGGATGACTCCTCCAGTTCCACAGAGGTATGGGACACTTTAGGACAACCAAATGGCAAATACAACTTCTTGGTCAAGTACACCGCTCCTGAAAGCTCTCGTATCAGGCTCGATGACATCCAGCCAACTGGATGGGGAGATCCACCTGAGAGTGAAAACACTGTGCAAGATACAACAGAAGAGTTCATCTACGATAATTCTACATGGGAGGAAGACTCCAACGATCTTGCTCCTCCAGAAATCAGCGTCGTTTCTGAAGACAAACCAAGAAAGAAGGTACCATACTTTATGATTCACCGAGGAGTTCGCCGCCAATAGATTATTATCGATGTCCCAAAAGTCGTCCATAAGTCTAAGTAATTGTCGTCTTTGTGTTGACCTTTCACCCTGCCCAGGTGAAATAGATGTTTTGATAGGGCTCACTTTTTGTAAATTTCCCTCTTCGCTTTGCCCAAAGCGACAGAGTTTTGTTTTATAGGGCTGTAGTTTCAGGAATCGACCAAATCATAAATAAAATGACGTCGTTCTGTAATTTCCGCATTTATTGTTGTTTTCACTTTTCGCTTTTTCAGAAAATGGTAATCCTAAAACAACCTAAAAATTAAAATAAGCATTTTTCAGAAAATACAATGCACACACTCTTGCATTTCTCTCTATCTCTTCTAAAAAAACAACCATCACGTCATGTAGATTGCTTGTTTTAAACCCCATTGAAACATATGATCCAATGCATTCTCCCAACTTTGAATTCCCAGTATTTGAAGCTGAAGAAGAAGAAGACGAAGAAATTCCAGAAGAGATCTCCCGATTAATCAGACAAGAGGAAAGGTCCATTGAACCTCACAAAGAGCCGTTGGAAACAGTAAAATTGGGTTCAGAAGAAGAAAGGAAAGAAGTCAAGATTGGGGCACTACTCAGTCCGAGTGTCAAAGAAAGCTTGATAGAACTTCTCAAAGGTTTTCTAGATGTATTTGCTTGTTCTTATCAGGACATGCCAGGGTTGGACACCAGCATCGTGGTACATCATTTACCGTTGAGATCAGAATGTCTGCCAGTAAAACAAAGATTGAGGCGGACTCACCCATATATGGCCATCAAAATCTAGAGGAAGTACATAAACAGATTGAGGCCGGTTTCCTCGCCACATCAGAATATCCTCAATGGCTAGCCAACATAGTACCAGTTCCAAAAAAGGACGGAAAAGTTAGAATGTGTGTAGACTACAGGGATCTGAACAAGGTCAGTCCAAAGGATGACTTTCCCTTACCGCACATAGACATGTTGGTAGACAGAACAGCAAAGTTCAAAGTTTTCTCCTTTATGGATGGATTCTCGGGCTATAATCAAATCAAAATGGCGCTGGAAGACATGGAGAAAACTTCATTCATCACCCCATGGGGCACCTTTTGTTACAAGGTAATGTCGTTCGGTTTGAAGAACGCCGGGGCAACCTATCAAAGGGCCATGACTACTCTATTCCATGACATGATACACAAAGAGATCGAAGTGTATGTTGATGATATGATTGCCAAATATAAAATAGAAGAGGAGCATGTGACCCAACTGTCAAAGTTATTCGAGCATCTGAGAAAGTACAAACTCCGCTTGAATCCTAACAAGTGCACGTTTGGTGTCCGCTCAGGAAAATTGCTAGGGTTCATCGTCAGCCAGAAAGGAATGGAGGTTGATCCTGACAAAGTCAAGGCCATTCAAGAAATGCCTTCTCCAAAGACTGAGAAACAAGTCAGAGGAATCCTGGGGTGTTTGAATTACATTTCCAGATTTATATTCCTCATGACCGTGACATGCGCGCCAATCTTCATATTACTCAAAAAGAATCAGGATTGCATATGGACAGAAGACTGCCAAACCGCCTTCGACAGTATCAAAGAGTATCTATTGAATCCACCAATTCTATCACCTCCAGTGGAGGGAAGACCACTGATCATCTATTTAACAGTTTTGGAAGACTCCATGGGTTGTGTGCTTGGTCAACAAGAAGAAACAAAAAGAAGAAAGTCCACCATCTACTACTTAAGCAAGAAATTCACAGACTGTGAAACTCGGTACACTATGCTTGAGAAAACTTGATGTGCTCTGGCTTGGGCAGCCAAACGTCTTCGCCAGTACATGATTTTTCACATTACTTGGTTAATCCCCGAAATGGATCCAATCAAGTACGTCTTTGAAAAACATGCTCTCACGGGAAGGATCGCCTGTTGACAGATGTTGTTATCAGAATACGACATAGAGTACCATGCTCAAAAAGCCGTCAAAGGAAGTATTTTTGCCGATCATTTGGCTCATCAACCAATTGACGATCAGGAATCAGTCGGGTTTGACTTCCCAGACGAAGATGTCATGTATTTGAAAATGAAAGATTGCGAAGAACCACTACCTAGTGAAGGGCCAGAACCAGGTTCCCCAATGGGGACTAATCTTTGACGGAGCTGTCAATCATTATGGAAACGGAATTGGGGCAATCATCATAACACCTCAGGGTACCCACATTCCTTTCACTGCCAGACTGAAATTCAAGTGTACAAATAACGAGGCCGAATACGAAGCTTGTATCATGGGTCTCGAAGAAGCGATCGACTTGAGGATCAAAAACTTGGATGTGTATGGAGACTCAGCCTTGGTTATTAATCAGATCAAAGGAGATTAGAACATATACCAATTAGGATTGATTCCTTACAAAGACTACGCGAGAAGGTTGTTACCATTCTTCAATAGAATCGAGTTTCATCACATCCCTCGTGAAGAGAATCACATGGCTGATGCACTAGCCACTCTCTCCTCCATGATTAGTGTAGGTAAATGGAACGACATACCTAAGATTGCCATAATGCGCCTAGAAAGGTCCGCTTACATCTTCGCGATTGAAGCAGTCATAGACGGCAAACCTTGGTATCATGATATCAAATGCTTCCTTCAGAAACAAGAATACCCGCCTGGGGCATCCAGAAAAGACAGGAAAACCCTCAGAAGGCTGGCAGGCAACTTTTTCCTGAGCAGTGATACACTCTATAAGAGAAACTTTGACATGGTCTTACTCTGATGCGTAGACAGACCAGAAGCAAACATGTTGATGAAAGAGATTCACGAAGAATCCTTTGGCACTCATGCCAACGGACACACAATGGCGAGAAAAAATATGAGAGCAGGGTACTATTGGTAGACCATGGAATCTGATTGCTACAAGTACATGAGAAGATGTCACAAGTGTCAGATATACTCAGACAAAATCCATGTACCGCCAACGCATCTCAAAGATCTCTCTTCCCCATGGTCTTTTTCCATATGGGGAATCGACATGATTGGCATGATCGAACCCAAAACTTCAAATGGACATCGGTTCATCCTAGTAGCCATTGACTACATCACCAAGTGGGTCGAAGCAGCGTCATACACCAATGTAAGCCGACAAGTTGTGGTCCGATTTATCAAGAACAATCTCATCTGCTGTTATGGTGTTCCGAGCCAAATCATTTCTGATAACGGGTCCAACTTGAACAATAAAATGATGAAAGAGTTGTGTGCTGAGTTCAAGATCGAACACCATAACTCATCTCCCTACCGGCCTAAGATGAACGGAGCGGTAGAAGCGGCTAACAAGAATATCAGGAAGATCATTCAAAAGATGGTTGTAACCTACAAAGACTGGCACGAGATGCTACCCTTTGCTCTTCACGGTTATCGCACATCTATCCGCACTTCAAGAGGGGCGACCTCTTTCTCTCTAGTATATGGTATGGAAGCAGTGCTCCCCATAGAAGTAGAGATCCCATCAGTCAGGCTATTGATGGAAGCTAAGCTAACAGAAGCAGAGTGGTGTCAAAGTAGATACGACGAACTGAACCTAATCGAAGAAAAACGAATAACAACACTATGCCATGGTCAGTTGTATCAACAAAGAATGAAGAAGGCGTTCAACAAAAAGGTCTGACCCCGTGTCTTTCGAAAAGGAGACCTGGTGCTCAAAAAGATACAATCATTTCTCACTGTTTCTCGGGGAAAATGGACTCCGAACTATAAAGGCCCCTATGTGGTCAAGAAAGCCTTCTCAGGCGGCGCCTTGAGATTCGCAACCATGGATGAAGAGGAATTTGCCTATCCCACGAATGTTGACGTAGTCAAGAAATACTTCTCCTAAATAAAAAAAAATGTTTCCGTGGATTTAAAACCCGAAAGGGCGGTCCAGGAAAAAATTAGAGACTCAAGCAAAGATCATCTTGATGGATTGGAAATCTCAAAGTACAATCCATGCAAAAGTTAGGGATTAATGGCAAGTAACTACGTCTGATCAGGTTAAATCCTCAACAACAATGTCGTCCATCAGGAAAACTCCAGTCAAGGTCATCTTCGACAGAAGCTCAAGATGTCCAGAATTCAAAGTTGGTAGAAGGATAACAGTCGTTATGTTTCAATGTAGCCTTTTTCCCTTAAATTACCATTTTCTAAACTTTGTAAATACTCTATGGGATCACGCGCTTGGCTAATTTCCATCCTATCAATAAAATTTGAGCCCTAGTGCTTTTGTTTGTAATTCTTATTTGTTTTAGCTTTACAGAATGGCATTTTCAACATGATCAACGATTCTTGAAATAAAACAAAAACGAATTTACTTGTCAAAATTTTTCTGCTTTTAAAATAAAGATGGCAATTCTTTTGACTGTTGAACATCGAAAGAACATCGACTGCTTCTCCGAAGGTGATTGAACCTCAAAGAGCAAAATCAAAGTACTCCTTCTAAACCAGTGCACCTGAATAAAGAATCAACTGTATCATATGTGATTTTCCCATCTGATATCCCTGGCAGGGTTCGTACCTCTTAAGACCGATTGAACAATTCTTTCTCCCTACAGGGACTACCTCTCATAAGCAAGGCAGGATTGCTATTTTGGACCAGTGATACTTTTCATCCCCCACCGTGGCCGAGTATCCAGTCGTGTTCATCAATTAGTCAGTATGTCGCGTCTGTTTTGTCAGCATAAACATACATACATCATGCATTATTGATTCATACTTGTATTCATATTTCATCACTATCACTCTGGTCAGTCTTATCCCCAAGTGATAAAAGTCCTCTTATCAATCGAGTTGTCAGTTCTTTCCTCGTCAGGAAATGTTGCGTCTAAACAATCTCTCTCCCCAGTTTATTTCTGGATTGGAGACGGTCCTCGACCACTTTGATAACTTGAACCTCTGAGAAACAAGAAGATAATCGACAAACGTCACTCTCTACTATCGAAGATGATGTTCTCGCTTTCCCGGATTAAGGAAAATCCCCATGGAAAGCCTCGCAACTAAAGACTCTCAGCAACACATTGTTTTTTCTCTCCAGAAAGTCAATATTAATGAAGTCATCAGCACCTCAAAATTGGATTACATCACATGGAATTTCTCCAAAAAGATCTCGAAGAAAAGTATGATGTAATACCCCCAAGCAGAAAGTAGTCTCTCAAGAGACTCGTTTTCCCCAGTAGAGTCAACAAATGGTGTCTCCAACAGAGAAGTTTGCACACCTCTACAGCTCAGACCAATGGTTATCCCTAGCGGATCTGACATCAAACTTCACAGCAAATGGCATCTCCTAGTAAAAATCGGCGAGAAGTTTGATAAAAACCGCTATGGATAGCATCCCTTGTCAAGAAAAGGAATTCGACGGGAAGAAACTGAGACCAGTTCCTTGGTAGAAGACCAGGATCGAGGGGAAGTTTATTTAAGAAACTGAGACCAGTTCCTTGGTGGAAGACCAGGATTGAGGGGAAGTTTATTTCAGAAACTGAGACCAGCTCCTTGGCTGAAGACTAGGATTGAGGGGAAGTTTATTGACAAAAGAAACTGAGACCAGTTCCTTGGATGAAGACTAGGATCAAGGGGAATTTTACTGACAGAAAAAACGAGACTAGTTCCTTGGCTGAAGACCAGGATCGAGGGGAAGTTTATTGACAGAAGAAACTGAGACCAGTTCCTTGGCTGAAAACCAAGATCGAGGGGAAGTTTTACCCTTTTCTAACATCATTGCTTAGCAATGGAAGATGTACGAGCAAATTTCTATTCATAACCACTGTCCAAATTTCGGGTATTCCGATATTTAATCCTCTTGCACCCTGAATGCCGAATACCTTCGCCATTCACACCTTCGGGTCCAAGAAGATTAAATAAGGGCATCTGTCATACCCCAAATTTTGACCACCAAGATTTCCCATCATTGTGTAAGACATCACCACAATATGGATGTACTTTCATGACTCATCAATCTCCTCAAAGATGGTTGAGCATTCACCACAATCAAGAATTAGGGTTTCAAGCCCTCTCAGAGCACTTAGACAAAGGATCAATCAAGAAATGACATGATATTCAACTTTTCTAACCTCTCAAACACCTATAAAGGATCAAGAGGACTCCCACATCAAGAATCAAGCACAAAGTTACAACATTCCAAGTGGATCAAGCCTCAAGATCGCCAATGTCACCAAATTAGGGTTTTGGTCGACTAAGGCCTCCAGATGGAAATTTTCATCTGGGCATGAGCCAATGCTTCAAAGCATAACCCAAGATACTCCAAGGGACCTCATGGACCCAATCACCAAGTCAATTTAACCTCAAGGGATACATTTACCAAAAATCAAGAATTAGGGTTTCTTGACCTAATTCACCCCTACGTTGACTTTTGGGACAAAACATGAGCCAAGACCTCAAGACATGATTTGAGGGCCTCCAATACACTAAATTGATCCATTTACAACATTGCAATGATCCAAGAAGCTTGATTCACAAGTTTCGATTTCATCAGGACCACAATTAGGGTTTCGAGGGAAAAGTCAACTGTATCTTTGACTTTTGACCAAGACATGCTCCCAAACCTTGGGACATGATTAAATACACCCTATAACACCTATGGAACCCATCCATTAGGTTTGATTTAGGTCAAGGACTTGATTTCACAAAGGATCGCACAGTTTGGATTTCATTCGATAAAAAGTCACTGTGCATAAAATCAAGTTTGACTTTTTGGAATTTTCCATGAAAATGGTTCCCCTAAGTAAAAAATAATGTTAATGTATGGTATTGATCATAATTCATTAAGAAAAATCAAGAAAAGTAAGGTTTATTGCAAAAAGGGCAACCTTGAGAAACCAAAATTTTTCTAAGTTATGGAACAAAAGTGATTTTGGTACCAACTTCCAAGGACCATAACTTGAGATCCAAGCAACCATTTTGGGTGATCCAAAGCTGGATTTGTAGGTCTTGCTACACTCTACAAAAGCTTCAACTACCTCAGACTCCAATTCTTTATGAATTTTGAATTATGGATTGATCAAAATCACAAAAACATGAAAATGACACTTTTTCCAACACTTAGTGAAACTCTGCCTAAGTTACCACCCTTGAACATCAGTGTTCATGAAGATTTTTCAATGGGATCCAAATAGTTTCAAAACAAACTATGTTTACACATGTTTTGTATCATATGAGGGCTTTCTAAAAAGCAAAAGAGCCTCTCATAACTCAACCTGACCAGGGAGATATGAATCCCTCAAAATCACCATTTCCAACTGTCCTAAGCAAGGCAGATTTTGTGCATTTGCTCGATTTGGCAAATTTGGACAACTCCAAGCCTTGTCATCCATTTGGACACATCTGAGGATAAAACAAAAGGAGAATGATTTGATCCCCAAGCCTCCCAAGTCCAAGGATCTACAAATAGCCATGTCAAACCTAAAAGAGCTAAAAAGTTTCAAGACTCCAATTTTGTTTCAATGCATTCAATGGATGCATCAAGGTGGCATGAACTGAGGCAAGATTAACTGAATGAGTCAAGCCTTATCTCTGAACCAAAAGACCATAGGCCTGTGCTCTAACCTCAAGTCAATGGCTAAAGGAGACTTGAGATTCCATTTGATCCACATTGGCCACAGAACTACTGCAGTTGCCACACACTATTGCTTGAAAATCAAACTTGCTCCACTACAAATAGAGCTCATTTGTGCTCAGTTTGACTACACCAAAGCACCCAAACTGATGCTTTCCTCAAAATCTCCCTTTCACTCCAATTTTGCCTTCTAACTCAAGTCAATATCGGGTTTTGAGTTTGAAAGCAATTCCAACCAAACCAATCATACACACACATCATAAACATCATATGTGAGTGATCCATAACACAAAATCACATCTGGAACATCAGATTCTCAAAATCACCAGCCAATTGCTCAAGTTCTTGACAGAGTTACAGTTGAGGTGCCATATCAAGTTCCAGCTCATTTCAATCCACTCCAAGCATTCAAACACCTTCCCTGGCACCTAAGGAAGTTGTCCAGATCATTGGAACCTAGCTGCAACACCTTCATCACCAAACTCGATCACCAGCTGCAAGAGGTAAGCCTAAACTCTTCAAACTCTATATTCCATGCATCATAAATAAGTTTTTGAGTTACCATCTTGTTCTTGCATGTATATAGAGTGATAACCCCCAATCAATTGCCATGAATCAATCGTGTATTAAATTTCATTGTGTTCATGCTGAAATTAGGGTTCTTGAGGTTTTCTGTTGATTTCTTTCTCCATACTTAATATAAATGCAATTAAACTATATGGTTGTGATCCTTGTTCAAAAATGAACAAGATTGGTACTTGAATCATGCAAAACCATTGAGAAATCATGCAGAAAAATGAGAAAATGCAAATATGGAAAAACAGAGGGCGCGGGCAAGAACCAAGTGTTCTTGGGGCCATAATTCAAATTTTTGAATTTTAGTTATTTTGTTTAATTGATTCAAAAATTAATTTCTCTCTGAATATTTATGTTTTTGAATTGATTCTTCTTCTCAAAATTCACTAAAATGTTTAAATATTTTATTTTACAAAAAAAATCCAATTTATATTATTTATTTAATATAGTTAGAATTTTTGTAATTAATTTCATTTTATTTGTTTTTAAACATTTTTTAATGAAATTGCCACTTTGATCTTTCAAAACCAATTGAATTTCAAACATTCATGTCATTAAACATGATTTTTCAAAATGTTTTTCAAAGTGTACAACTTGTTTTTGAATATATTTGGTATTTTATATCTTTTTTTTCATTTAATTTCCTTTGAAAAATGACATTTTAATTTAAAATTAGGGTTTCCTATCGATTTTAAATTTCCAAACACTTTTGGGCCTCTTGATAGAGTGTGTAAGTCCCACCCCCCTTTGTAAATAAATAATTTGGGCCTCAGTCATTGTATAAGTCCCGATGCGATTTTAAAAATCTCGGCGCGATCGTCGCCTTTTAAACAAAAACCATCTGGGCCTCTCCTTGAGTTATAAGTCTCATTCCTTTTCTTAAAAAAAAAAATACTTTGGGCCTCTAATAGAGTGCAAGACCCAATCCTCTTTTGTACATAAATAATTTGGGCCTCAGTCATTGTATAAGTCCCGATACAATTTTCAAAAACAATGGTGCGATCACTGTTAATTCTGGGCCTCTCCTTGAGTTATAAGCCCCATCTCTTGTACAAAAAATAAACTTTTGGGCCTCTAATAGAGTGTAAGACCCAATCCTCTTTGTAAATACAATAATTTAGGCCTCAGTCATTGTATAAGTCCCGATACAATCTTCAGATCAACGGTACAATTACTGTTTTTTATCTGGGTCTCTCCTTTAGTATAAGTCTCAACAACCTTTTCAAAAACAACTTCCCTTTTGATTTAGGTTCAAACTCATAGTTGTTATCAAAACTTTCTTAAATTTCTTGAACAACTAACCATACAGCTGTTACAATGGAAGCTTGCTCGACTGTAAGTTTTATCAGCTTTCATTTACTTGCTTTCATATATATATATATATATATATATATATATATATATATATATATAATTGTATTGCTGGAAGCTTGCTCACTCGTAAGTCCTTTCATATCCTTTTAAATACTTGTCATATATCAACTGTATATATACTTATATATCTGCTTAGAGTTTTCCTCGGCAACTAGGTGTAGAACTAGGTAAAGCCAGTTGGTCACTCTTTCAACAGTCAAAACTAGTTCCCCATAGGAATTCCAGATACAATCTTGCCTTCTCTTGGGCTTAAACAATATGGAACAAAGATAAAGGCATTATTCCCGGTGAAACTTTTCTCAGACTGCCACTATTAGAAATTGTCAATGAAGTTCATTTCCCCAGAGAGGATTAATTCCTGGTGAAACCTCTCTTGAATTTCTTCAAACCCTAGAACTGTTCATTAAAGAAAAGATTATTCTCGGTGAAACTTTTCTTGAACTCTTCTTAAGTTTGGACCCACAGGCTTCCTAAAAGCATCCCCGCCTCCTCTTGGGCTTTGTACAAGGGCCCTCCGGCTTCTTAGAAGTTCTTATGCCTTCTCTTGGGCTTCATACAAGGACCCTGAAGACCTCTTAAAGGTATAGGACAGAACTTGGTCATCCTTTGCTAGAGCAGTCTTTCCAGAGTCAAAACCTCAGACCAATTTAGGGTTGTTTCTCATCCCTTAAAAACACATGCCTTCTCTTGGGCATCATACAAAGATAAACTCTTCCATACCAGTAGACTTGGACAATCTAACCCCCTCTTGAGTCTCGAAGACATTCTCGAGTTTCTTACCAGCATAGGAGAAACCCTGGCCATTTTAATAAATCTCCAGTAGAGTTAAAACCCATGGGTTCTAAAACCCAGTCCTTCTCCTAAAAATCCCCAGCCAGGGTCAGCTTATCATTAGTATAACACTATCCCAAATTAGAACCTCAAGGCATCTGATATCTCAACTCTTCTGTAAACCCTCAGCAAGAGTTGATTCCCCATTTGGACCTGCCTCTGGATCTCAATAATCCTCAGCAGAAACTAGCCTCCTCTTAGGCTTTGTATAACGATTCTTCCTTTCCTCAGTAGAGCCAGCCTCCTCTTGGGCTTTGTACAGTGATTTCCCCAGCTGAGCTAACCTTTTCAGACTCTCTTGTGGAGTCAATCACCTTTCCACACTCTCTTATTGAGTCAATGGTACAAAATAAATACACTCTCTTGTGGAGTCAACTCTTTTAGCCTCAATCTTGGGCTTTGTACAAGACACCGTATAAATTTCCCTAAGCAGAGCCAATCCTCTTTTCAGCCTCAATCTTGGGCTTTGTACAAGACATATATAAACACTCTCTTGTTGAGTCAGTCTATTTCCAGCCTCCTCTTAGGCTTTGTATAAGGACTTCCCCAGTGGCGTAAATCAACCTTTTAGCTTCAACCTTGGGCTTTGATCAAGGCACATAAAAATCAACATCCCCTCAGAGGAAATCAAAATCTCTCTGTAGGAAGACATTTCTCTGTTTATCACTCTTCAAAACAGAAAATCAAAACAAACCTTAATCCCAAATAACTGCTGTAAGAGGCAGACTTGTTGATTCAAATATCTAAGTTGTTGTCCATCTCTTATCCTGGTAAATCCCTTTCTTTCATCTAATTGCTGTAAGTGGCAAGCCTCTGGATTATTTACATCCACGCCACTGTCCCTCTCTTAGCATGAGAAATTCCTAAGGAAAAATGGCATTGCTCAACACTGAGTTAAAGTTTCCTCCTTCAAGATAAATCCCCTATAAAGGAAATTATGATTTGTTGGATTCTCATATCCCAGTTAAAGTAACCCTCCTTTATAAACAGTCACCTAACAACTATGATAAACAGATGAGATATCTCCCTTTAGAGATGATAAATTCTCTCTCAGGCAAACCTTTAGATTCAGTCTTGGGCTTTGAACAAGACACAAATACTCCTTTATCTTCAATCTTGGGCTTTGAACAAGACACCAAAACATCCTTTTCCTCCCATAGAATAGGAGGAACTACGATTGCTCTGATTTCCCTGTTTCTTTAAACGGGAATACATAGGCATAAGATTGCAAAATCTTAGCGAGCATACCAATAAAAAACTCTAGGTCCAGTACCTTCACACCAATCAAAACTTAGGTCCAGTACCTTACCAAAAACATTGGAGAACCCGAACATCATCAAAAACTCTCTCTCATATCTCCCAAAGAAGAAACTTTCCCAACCCATCAACAAATAAACACCATCAAGTACAAAGCTGAACCTAAAACTAACAACCTGTGGATAACCACATATAGGAATTAAACATTCGCGTACAAGGTTAGTTTTAGATAGCTTCCCTTTCCTTTCCAACTTCACGGGATAAATAAAAAATCAGAAAGTAGCACCCCACTCCCCCTCACTGCGGTGAGGAGAAACCCAATATGCGATAAGGTGGTCGCATCACCGATAAAAATCGCACGCTACACACGCATCTTAAACTTTTCCCCAGAATATGCATCATTAACTTCAACGCCTTCATCCCACAAGAGTCATAAATCATCACTTAATGGACTTAGATAAACATCTATGTCGTTACCAGGTTGTCGTGGTCCAGAAATCATCATACTTAACAGTATATACTTGTGCTTCACACTCAACCAATGAGATAGGTTGTAAATAGTGAGAAGAACATGCCACGAAGTATGATTAGTGCTCAGATTACCAAAGGGGTTCATTTCATCGATGGCAAGTCCAAGCCTAAGGTTTCTCGGCTCAACTCCAAAATATGGAAACAACGAATCAATTTTCTTCCATTGCAACGAATCATCAACATGGCGAATGCTTCCATCACAAGTCATTTCATCTACATGCCATCTAAGATTCTTTGCGTCATTCGAATTAGCTAAAAGTCTCTTAAATTGTGAAATTATTGGCAAGTACCATAACACTTTAGCAGGAGGATGCTTCCTACTAACATTGTCATAGTCATTGTCATCACCAATGTTGGCCTTCAGCTTGTAACGCGACACACCACATTTCGGACATTGATACATGTCTTCATACTTTTTTTGATATAATATGCAATCATTTGGGAAAGCATGTATTTTTATATACTCCAGACCCATTGGACACAATATCTTCTTGGCCTCATAACAACGATCCGGTAATTTGTTATCTTTTGGTAACATTTCCTTTAGCAGTTCAAGTATTTCCGTGAAACTTTTATTTGACCATCCATTTTTTTCTTCAGATTAAACAACTTTAACACCGCAGACAATCATGTAAAATTTGTGCATCCCTTATATAAAGGGGTGTCTTTATCACTACATAAAGTATCATAAATATGAGCATTCTTAAAAGAAGATTTCCCAATATCACGGAACATATCATCTAGTTGATCATCCATATATTCATCTTCCTCGACTCTTTGACTTTGTGACACACAACTTTCCTCCACTTCACCATGCCACGTCCATATTATATTATTTTGAAATATACCATCACAACAAAGGTGATGAAGTATTTCATCATTTCTACACTTTTTGATATTCGCGCAAAGAACACAATGACAATAAAAGATACCATTATTTTTGGGAAGATGTTTATCAGCGTATTCAAGAAATTCAAGAACTCATTTCTCATAAACCGGACCAAATCTATCGGCTTTCATCAAACTACGATCCATAACAACTTCTGAAATTTATACGCATATAATAATGTGAATGACACACCAAAAACTTAATGCACTTGGAAATCTAAACCTAAAGCATATAAAACATTTACACTAATATTGACTTGAGCATATAAACAAAGAAAGAAGGAATGAAGATGTTGAAGAATACCGTACTTCAAAGCTGAAGAATCAAATGAACGAAGAGGGTGTGAAGATTTGAGCTACGAATAGGGTAAAGTTTACGCCGCCGCTGTCATCTCTGGTGGCTCGCTTGTTCAACTAGGGCACCTTTTGGAAGAAATAATACATAATAAGTTTTGTTTTAATTTATCAGTGAGAACCTTTAATTATGGTTGGGAAACACAATCGTAGTGGAATTGAAGACCTCTTACAACCGTTTTTTAATTCACCGTTGTAAACTATTTTACAATTTATTTTTAAAGTAATTGAATTAAGTTCTATAACAACGGTTGGTTTAAAAACCGTTGTAAAATCATTTACAATTTATTTTATAAATAATGGACTTAAGTGACAAACGCTTAATGTACTCAAAAAAATGGAAAAACTGTAACTGCTGGGAATCGAATCATATTTATTACTATGGTATTTTAACACAACCATTATTATATTTCTGTTTATACGTACGGCTAGTTACTGGGCGTGAAAATTTTAACCTATTACAACGGTTTAGATGAATCCGTTGTAAACCCGGCGTTGTTGTTTATGCGTTTTGTAGTAATGATTGAGTTTCGACGAAAGCGAGATTGATCTTACTGAATTAAAACAAGGCCCACCTTACTCTAGTAAGGTCTAGGCCCCTTCGAACGGAAAGAACCCTGTCGAATAAAAAAAAAAGCAATAAATTTCTTAAGAAAAATTACACTTTCGACGTTACCAAGTGTGACAAAATTTTTGATTTGTTGGTTAAGGATGGTCAAATGATAGTGCCTCCTGGTGCTAAAATGCCTCCTTTAGAACAAAGGAGAAAGAGAGGTTTTTGTAAGTTTCATAATTTATTGGGTCATAAAACTTCTCAATGTTTTATTTTCTGGGATCTTGTTCAAAATGCTATCCAGGAGGGAAGACTCAAATTTGGAGAAAAGTCGAAGAATCAGATGAAGATTGACTCTGATCCTTTGCAAGTGGTTGACGCTCATTACATAGAGACAACTGAAGTCAACATGATCGAGGTCACTAAAGGTCACGACAATACTGTCAACATGGTCGAAGTCACTGAGGACTTCAACAATGGAGCGGTTATGGTCAGGATTACAGAGGATCTTGACCAGGAGTTTATGAAAACCTTTGCTTGCGTGGCTGCTCAAGGCTTTGCCAAAGAAACCACTGATGGTTTCAATTTGGGAGTTACTGAAAACTCTAATGGAGGAATCGCTGAGGATTCTAATTTAATGATGATAACAAAAGTAACTGTTGATGGTTTCATGCGAATGGACAAGGCTGTTGAAGGCCTTCAAATGAAGTTACACAAGTTGGACATCACTAATGATGTCAACATGATCATCAACATGGTGGAAATCGCACAAGAAACCTCCATGGAAGTCGACGAGGATCGTCGACAAGAGGAGCATAACAAAATAGCTTACACAAAGCAGGAGGAGACTCTGATAGATTTCCTCCATAGGTGCCAAAAGAAAAAAATTAGAAGTGATGTTGTGTCCTCGATGCAGTGTTGTGTTTGATAAAAATAGTAGCCCAAAATCTCGAAGGAACCAGGAAAGCCAAAGAAAGACGTGAAGAAAGAGCCCTTCATGGTCAACGAGGCTTCGACCTGAGGAGATCTTCTTCAAAGCAGGAACAGGCGAAGCCAAGAGTCCCAGGTGCAAGACCCACCACTTTCAAGCCGTTTGCAGAACTCTCTAATGGAAAGTGGACCAGACCAAACAAAAACAAAGGAAAAAGCCAGCAGAAATGGCAAAACTTTGATGTAGATAGATGCTCATCAATGGCATACCGCAGAGAATTCCAGACTTCGAAGCAGTTAGCCTGCATCTCAGAAAATTATAAAGGAAAGAATCCCATGTCCAGATCACAATGGAGAATGGAACAGAGAAGAAAAAAGGCTCAACGAGAGTTTGGGGCAAAGACGGAGTCAAGTACCAACGTACCGACCGAAAAGACTGACAGGGAGGAGCCAAAGCCTGTCAAAAAGATGCTGATGGGAAGAAAGTTATTTTCCACACAGGAAGAAGAGGTCAAAGAAAAGTGTGATCAAGCAATTATTGAGGATGAGATGCTTATTGACAATTTCGACTCAGGTTCGGAGCAGTCTTTGGATATCATAGTAAATGTGGTATCAGTGCTTCCCAGGGAATTCGACCAAATAACTGAGGTCGAAGAAACAGATAATAATACCGAAATCGAAATGGCAACACATAAACCTGTGTGCTATTACGTGATGAACAATAGTTGCGTCGAGGAACAGAACACGTTCTTCGAACGTCCAGACGATGCAATGAAGAGTCATTTGAAGCCTCTATTCATTACAGGAAAGGTCGAAAGCGTTCCTCTCAACAAAATTTTAGTGGATTATAGTGCGACGGTGAACCTAATGCCACATTTCATGCTGAGGAAAATCGAAAAATTCGACACCGATACCAAGCCCCATAATATGGTACTCTCCAACTATGAAGGAAAGGTGGGTACTATTTTGGGGGTGATTCCGGTCGATCTGACTATAGGTACTGTTACAAGACCGACCATGTTTATGGTTGTCGAAACAAAGGCCAATTACAACTTGTTACTTGGCCGTGAATGGATCCATGGGATAGGGGTTGTACCTTCATCCATGCATCAGAGGATTACTATATAGCGCCCAGACGACATTGTGGAAAACATTGAAGCTGACCAAGGTTATTTCAAGGCTGCAATCAATCATGTAGACGGGCGCCATTTCGAAAAGCACTTGGCTAACATTGCTCCATGCAACCCGGTCAACTTTTCATTTACTCGGGATGACAACGCATATTGTTCGTTGTACTTGCATCCCATAAATGGCTTTCAATGGGATCGTGAGGTCGTGGGAGAAGATGGACTTGCATATGAAGGGACGTCTGGAGTCGACCCAACAGGATGGGGAAGCGAATTTGGTGATGATGACTGAGTTCGAATCATTTAAAAGGATTTTGGCTTATATAGCCGAAAACAAACTACAAATGGCCTTGGAGGCTGAAGTAAAACATATGGCTGTCGAAGCCAACAAAAGATTACACCAAGAAGGTCCTGGTAAGGACTTCGATCCAGAACCACCTGATAAGGTTCAGGATGAAGTACAAGGCCAGAGGCTCGACGCCATCTACGATGACGAGCCTTTGGGTTTCGAGAAGGATCTGTTGGCAGCCAACATTAAAATGCTACCGCAAGATCCACTAGAAGATATCTACTTAGGAGAGGGGGCAATGAAAAGGCCAACATACATCAGCGCCAATATCAGTCCACGACTCAAGGTCGAAGTGATCCAATTGTTAAAGGAGTTCAAAGACTGCTTTGCATGGGATTACGACGAAATGCCTGGTTTAAGCAGAGATCTGGTTGAATTGAAGCAGCCAATTAAGCCTGGGAAGATGCCAATCAAGTAGAATCTAAGGCGGTTTGCACGAGCAATTCTCTCGAAGATCAAGTAGGAGGTCGAGAGGCTTCTTCGTTGCAAATTTATTCGAGCAACCAGGTATGTCGAATGGTTAGCAAATTTTGTACATGTTATTAAAAAGAATGGTACTTTGAAGGTTTGCATAGATTTTAGAGATTTAAACATTGCAACTCCAAAGGACGAATACTCAATGCATGTGGCGAAAATACTAGTCGATTCTGCCGCAGGCCATGAATACCTTAGTATGCTCGATGGGTATTCTGGGTATAATCAAATATTCATTGCTGAAGAGGATGTCCTAAAGACGGCGTTTTGATGCCCTGGGGTCCTAGGCACCTATGAGTGGGTAGTCATGCCTTTTGGTCTAAAGAATGATGGGGCAACATACCAAAGAGAGATGAATTCGATCTTCCATGATTATATAGAGGCTTTTTTGCAAATTTATATTGATGATATTATTGTTAAGTCCGTTTCAGGGAAGAATCACATTGACCATCTTCGAAAATCTTTTGAAAGGATGAGGAGACATGGTCTAAAAATGAACCCTCTCAAATGTGATTTTTGTGTGCAGGCGGGGGATTTCTTAGGCTTTGTGGTCCATAAAAAAGGAATCGAAATAAAGTAGAATAAGACCAAGGACATTATAGAGGCGAAAGCACCATCAACAAAGAAGGAATTACAATCACTGCTGGGAAAGATCAATTTCTTAAGGAGATTCATCTCGAACCTTAGCAGAAAAACTCAAGCCTTCTCACCTCTGCTTCGACTCAATAAGGAAGGATTCGAATGAGGGCAAGCTCCGCAAGAAGCTTTCGACAAAATCAAGGAGTACTTGAGTCACCCTCCTATTCTAACACCACCTTGTAGAAATAGGAGTATGAGATTGTACATAGTTGCGTCAGACAAAACTTTAGGGAGCATGTTGGCTCAAGAGGATGAAAATGGTGTCGAGAGAGCCATTTATAACCTTAGTAGGGTTTTGAACGATGCAAAAACTAGGTATAGCATAGTTGAAAAATTGTGTTTATGCTTGTATTTTTCTTGTACAAAGTTGAAGCATTATATAAAACCTTTTGATGTTTATGTTTGGTCTCATTTTGATATCATTAAACTTATGTTGTCTAAACCAATTTTGCACAGTCGAATTGGTAAATGGGCATTAGCTTTAACTGAATATTCCCTAACTTATATGCCTTTGAAGCCTGTTAAGGGACAAGTGGTAGCAGACTTCATCGTCAACCACTCTATAAATGAAAATACGTTAAACTATCTTGAGCTCGAACCTTGTAAATTGTATTTCGACGGTTCTAGTCATAAAGATGGTACAGGAGTAGGAGTCTTGATTATTTCTCCCAACAAAATTCAAGTATAAAGTTGAAGGTCTTTGTTCGAATAATGAGGCTGAATATGAGGCTTTAATAGCCGAACTTGAAATATTGTTGGAATTGGGGGCAACCCGAGTCGAAATAATGGGAGACTCATAATTAGTCATAAAACAAATCACGAAGGAGTTTAAGTGTGTTAAAGAAAATCTCATTATGTACTTTGTAATAGCCAATCGATTACTGAAAAGGTTTGAAGTGGTGAGCATTCGACACATACCTCGACTGGAGAATCAAGTGGGTAATGACTTGGTTCAAATTGCTTCTGGGTACAAAACTTTGAAATAAAAATTACAAGTAGCAATCGAAGTCAGAGGAAGAGTTGTGTCAGCCAGATTGTCCCCATCAGATTTGGAAACAACGAAGCTAGGGTACGCTGATAAAGAGAACTTCGAAATCTTAGTAATAGATAGCTTGATGGACGAAGATTGGAGAAAAACAAATGTGGAGTATTTGCAAAACCCAACGGCGTCCACAGAAAGAAAAATCAGGTATCGAACTTTAAGTTATATTCTTTTGGGTAATGAATTATTTTAAAAAAAACTCCTGAGGGAGTTTTACTTAAATGCCTTAGTGAGTCAGAGGCGTATCTAGGCCTTTCGACTATCCATAGTGGGGCATGTGGGGCTCATCAGGTAGGCCATAAGATGAAATGGCTTTTGTTTTGACAAGGGATGTATTGGCCTACTATGTTGAAAGATTGTATTGAATTCGCTAAGGGATGCCAAGTGCACGCAGACATATAACATGTTCCCGCAAGTGAATTACACTCCATAGTCAAGCCATGGTCCTTTAGAGGTTGGGCTTTGGATTTGGTTGGGGAAATTTGACCAACGTCATCTAAAAACAAAGGTACATTTTGGTAGGCATTGACTATTTTATGAAATGGATCAAAGTTATACCATTGCCAAATGTTGACCAAGAAGACGTAATCGAATTCATCAAAAAACACATTATCGATAGGTTTGGAATCCCATAAACCATTACAACGGATCAAGGATCAGTATTCACTGATCGAAAGATGCAAGAATTTGCTAAGGAAATGGGTTTCAAATTATTAACCTCCACACCTTATTATGCTCAGGCTAATGGTCAGGTCGAAGCAGCAAACAAAGTGGTGATTAGTTTAATTAAGAAACATGTGGGAAAGAATCCTAGAAACTGGCACAAGACTTTAGACTAAGTTCTCTGGGCATGTCGAACCTCCCCCAAAGAAGCTACTAATTCAACCCCATTTCGATTAACCCTTGGTCATGATGCGGTGTTACCAGTTGAGATCTATCTTCAGTCGACGAGAATTCAGAGGCATCGTAAGATCCCATTTGAGTCATATTGGAACATGATGTTAGATGAATTAGTTGACTTAGATGAGGAAAGGCTCAATTCTTTAGATTTATTGAAAAGACGGAAGAATAGAATAGAAATGTCTTATAATAAGAAAGTCAAAGTTAAGATGTTTTCGCCTAAAGAGTTGGTTTGGAAAGTAATCCTGCCTATGGATCGAAAAAGACAAAGCCTTGGGGAAATGGTCCCCTAAATAGGAAGGCGCATTTCAAATCATACAAGTCTTTTTGAACGGTGCTTATGAGATCGAAGAGTTAGATCAAGATCAGAGGATCTTAAGGGTAAACGGGAAGTAATTGAAAAAATACAAGTCTACACTTCAAGAAATAAAAATAGCTAAAGAGTAATCACATACAAAATGATCGAAGCTAACATGGTAAAATGAAATTTGTTGCCAAAATGGCTAAATTCGTTTCATCGAGAAGAACCACGAAGGGTTCAAGGTTATTACATAATCCAAGAAGTGATGATAAAGTTTGAAAAAAAAGGAACTAGAGCTAAAACGGAAGGTTGGCCTTCATGTTGAAATACTTCGCCTTCAAAAATTCTAACCGCTTCTCACAGACGGACTTGGTCGACCTCATAACCTCTAGCCATGCTTCTATCTTTTGGGCTTTATCACCAAAACTCAGCCCAACATCAAGCTCTTTAGCCACTTTAGAATTGCCAAACTTCAGAAGCTCAACATTTTGTTTCTTGGCTTTTGAAATTTTGGTTTGCAGATATTTTATTTGTTCCTCCAAAGAATTGATATTTCGATTATTGGTTTCGATCTCAGCCTTGTCACGTTCTTGGGCTTTCTCTACATCAGCCAATCGGTTGGTCGACTCCGAGGCAGCATCTCACGTAGCTGCTACAGAGCCAGTATGACTTTCGATATCTTTAGAGCTTTGCTTTATTTTGGCAACATCACCGGAAACATGTTCGATCAATGAAGTCAGCTCCAAGCTGACGTTCGCAACTTCAGGAGAAGCGGTCAAAATATCAACCTTTTTTAGAAGACTTTTCAAGGCAATAGGAGAAGTAGGGTCAGACTCTATAAGTCGAAACTGGCCACCTTTAAAAACCTTTTCCTTGATTTTTGAAACTATTTCACTGGCAGGATTGTTAGAGGATCGGTCACCAGATACTGAGGAGGAACTAAGACTCTTCTCAGACGAACTCCCTCTAGAACCAATCAAAGTTTTCAGGTATTCGCGAGGGTTGCTCTTTTTCAAAGCCTCTAGTTCTTTTGCAAAAAGGGTCACAAAGGTCTTGTTTGAGTCCTTCGCAATCGACAGGTCAGGATTAGGGGTTGGTTCAACGGTTATCTCATCATGAGTTTCTTTTTCCTCTTCTTCGTCCTTATCATCATCTTCTTCGATATTTTCCTCGTCATCTACAAATTCCTCAATATGGGGCATCGGATAATTGTGAAATACGGAGCGATTTTGCCTTTCTTCCATATCGTCGTCTTGATCTTGCTGGATGATATCTAGATTTTTGACTCTTGGGGAGCAATCTTCAGCTTCATCTTCGATATGGATTTCAGGGTGATCCACATCCATATCATTCTTAGCTGCTTCAGCCTGTGCGCCCTTTTCTTGGTCAACTTCGTGTTCAGACCCATTGGTATGAGAATTTTGGGTGGTGGTCTTGGGCGGCAAAGTTTCGCGCTGTTCCCCGATCGTCTGATTAATTTCGCTCATCGAGCTCTTCTCAGAATCCTTTGCAGAAGTAGGATGGTACGTCAGTTCGCCTTCACTATTGAGGAGTGTGGTGTTGGTTTATTTGGCAGCCGGTTGAGTAGAAACTCATGCATCGTCCTGAAAAGAGTAATCGAAGTCAGAAGTTGAAAAATTAATAAGAAAATGATAAGGTATAAGATTTGGTACCTTGGGAACATCAGCCCCAGGGCTTGAATTGTAACTTTCAAGTTGGTCCGCAGCTTTCTTCGACATCTCTGCAGGAGTTGGTTCCAATATTGTTAAAGTAGTAGGTTTCTTGGTCGGAACCTTTGCACCTTTTGTTTGAGATTGGGCCAGAGCTTCGCTCATTTTGAGTTTCCTCTTCTTTTTCTTGAGGAGTTGCTCGGCAGTCGGGGATAGGTCTTCATCATCCGATTCAACCACCACAACTGCGTCTTCCTTGGATTTCCTTTTTTGGGGAGTTGGGGGTAGCTTTCGAGTGCCCTGAAAGGGAAACGTTAGAAATATAGTAAAACATATGGAAAGCGACAAAATTAATAAGGAATGCGAAATACCTTCGTTGTTGTTGCTGCTTTACTGCCTCCTTCCTCTTTCACTTCGACTGGTTTCCAAGTTGTTGCCTTCTTTGGTGGAATTTTTACGGCTAAAGTAAAATAGAAATAGTTATTATAGGTGAAAGAAAATAAGTAAGAAAAATGTTGGATCGAAATCTTCCCCATTCCACACCTTCATATATTTCGGACTCAGTGTGAACATCTTCGATCCCAATATGAAGGTGACCTGTGAAACTGTCTAATGTATGTTTAGTCGGAACCACCCGCTGGGCTTTTGGTTTTGATTGTTGGCGAAGGATTTTGATAAAATTCCCACAGATGAACCAGACTGGAAATGGAGGGGCAAGGGCCACTCCAAAATCAGCATTGGGCAGTCGAGGGAATTTAGCAAGAAACATGTTAAAAGTCGTTTCGTACCATTTCTCAGGAGGAACGTGCGAAGGGATCTTTAAGTTCTCCATTTTCTTTAAAAAAATTCCTTCAAAGTAACAGCTGTGTCGCGGACAGTTCGACCAATATCATTAGGTCTATAGGCAGTTTCAAAGTATTTTTGGAATGCTTAGATTTCTTTGATGTGCGTCGAAGTACCTTTCTTGACTCTTTCCTGCACAGAGAGGAAAGCCTTGTTAATATGTTGAGTGAAAGCAGCCACGTCGAAAAATTCCTCTACATAGTAAGCTTTCCACCAGTCATCGAATTGTTTGGTGTAGAGAAAGCTTGGTTCGAAAGCAACAGGAAGAAGTTGTGTTTGACCAGCATACTGCGCAATTTGTTTAATAGTTACGGCTTCGGTATGGACTGTGTTGTAGAGGAGGAGGAGGTTTTTCTTATTATAAAGGGGTTTGGGTAAGACCTGAACTAATCCAAATTTTCGGGCGACAAGATTTGGCTGATAAGCAATCAAGGTGACTAGACTCTTTGAGAGATTGAGTATGAGGGTTAAAACCCTAGGAGTCAGGAAGGCTTCCCATATTGCAGCGAATTCTGCTTCTTGAGCCTTCGACGGCACTGGAAATGGCCTGGTGAACCACTCAAGACCACATTTCCTTGCAGCGAAGGGAGCCATATTGGGTGAGAAGTCATAACGTTTAGCAAACATCATGATAAAGTTAATGAAGGTTTGTTGAACAAGTCGACCATCATCAACAGGAGTTAGCTTTGCCAGGCGTGGACCTTCTACCCTCTTGTTCTTCACTTTGTCAGCATCCTCATCAATTTGATTCTTGTGAGGAAGACATGCTTCAAATGAAGCGTTCAACCACAATTGCAGACGCCAGAAAGGTCCAGAAAGGAGGAGATTTCCTTTGTCACCCAGACACTTGAGTTGGGTAATGCCTTTGCTCATAGATTCATAGAGGCTATCTAGGATTAGTTCGCTTAGACAAAGGTTATGGCCAGAATGGAGTAGGTTTGCCATAGTTAAGAACTTCCTGGCGACTTGGAGTGACTTCGAATAGAAGACACAACGAGACAGCCATAGGGCTAAGAAAGCTATGTGTTCTAGATCCTAAACCTCTTCTATGTCTTTATCATGATAATGTGCGATGTGGGTCGAATATGCTGCCCTAGAGGTCGAAAAGCCTATGCTATCATCAGACATAAAATCAGGGTCATAGGTGTTCCCAGTTGGTTTGAGCCTTGTGATAGCGGCTACATCGAATAAAGTTGGTGTCATCATTCCACATGGAAGACGGAGAGTGTAATGGGTGTTGTCCCAAAAATACAGGGAAGAGACAAGCATGTTCAGCAATAGTTAGGTCGTACCTTCGACAACATGATCAAATCATAAATACTTATGTCTTTCCAGACTTTAGACTTTGTTTTCTCTAATTTATTCAACCATCCTAGATAGTAAGAGGGATCCTTAAAGGATGGACTAGCTCTAAATACCCTAAAGTTGTTCATATACCTAAGATCAATGGCCTCTTCAGTCGAAGGGTTGTTCTGGTTAGCAGGATTGGAATCCTCGTTACTAGCCTTAGGTTTCTTAGCTTGACCTATGGGTTTGTATTTGTGGTAGGTGGGGAAGAAATCCCTAAGCTTGCTAGGATCAACATTAGGATCAGACAGAGAACCTAACAAATCCAGAGGCTTACCAGCAACAGTAAGAGGAATAAGTACCTATGAAGCATAGATTCTTCTTTTCTCTTCAGCAAGCGGTTTAGGCAGGTACTGTTGATTTCCTACCATGGTCGGACCAGTGATTGAATCAAATGGGGGAAGTTGAGAGATCTTCGTAGGAGCTCTTGCAGGTTTGTTAGACTCTTTAGTAGTTTTTTGGCGTCTTTAGTAGATTGTGTTGTTGAAATCATTGTTGGAACGTGAAGAAGGAGACTGAGTTCTTTGGAGTGTGAGAAGTTTTTTCTTGAGAGTTGAGAGTGTAGAGAGCGTAAAAAGTGAAAATAATTGATGAAAGGGGTATTTATAAGGATGGGAGTGGAAACAGTTTAGAACCACCTTAATGGTTAAAATGGAAGTGGGACGCGTGTCCTCTCCACTATACTTGATGGAACGGTGGCAATTAATGCCTACCCCCATGATTTCCTAGACTCTATGAAACGTGATGATGATGGAGATTCTCCCGTGGCTTGAGGAGATGTGTCAGAGATTGTAATAATGGCTATTATGTCATAGGCCTGCTAAAGGGAAGGTGAACAGTTTTATAACGTTGGAACCAAAAAACAATATCGAAACCTCACAAGGACTAAATGAGGCGTCGAACGACATTATCAAAAAATGCCTCTTTCTTCAATGGTGTCGAAAATGACATTTTTGGGGGGCAATTTGTTAGCTCCTAATTTCGACGCCTAGTATTGGGTTAAGAGAATTAATCAAGGAAATATAATTTCAGAGAAGACTTGGAAGACTTCGATTGGAATAGTGTTTTCTGGAGTTCTAGTCGAAAGGGTCCTTGTGCAAGAAAGAAGTATTTTGTGGACTTAGAAATATTTATAGTAGTTTGGGAATATTGTTTGACAGAAGCATTATTGATGACGTTCGATTCAAGATTTGAATTCAAATAAGGGAGGGAACTTTGTTCTTATCCTATTGCTGGCAGAAGACACGTGGAGCGCGTTTAGAAGACGAAGACATGCTGAATGCTATTTGTCTTTCTCTAGTTTGTAGGCCGTTAGAGGTAGTTATTTTCGACTAGTATAAATAGAAAATCTTAGTGTTAGGATTTATGTGTGTTCAAGTTTGTACAAATTCCTCAAATTACTCAAAGTGCCCGCGTGTAGAGAAACGAGTGTGTGAGAAATGTACGTTTGATGTAACACCATACTTTTCATTCAATACAATTCAGTTATTTTTTGCCCAGAAGTATATTTTTTACTTTCGCAAGTTATTTTCTAACGCACTTTCGATTATTTCACTGCATTATATTTTCTTTAGTGTTTTCGAAGCAAACCTTATTTAAACTATGAATGTTGTCGAAGTGTTCACCTTTTTCCAAATATCATTTTAAATCACTTAGCACATGTCCTAGGATTCTATATGGTCGATCCTACAAGTTACCCAATTTCTTATTGATTTGGTAGACCAACGGTTGTTTACCAATTTTCATGGTAAACAGGTGGATAAGGTTAAAAGTTTCATTATTTGGTATCTTAGAGATAAAGTGTTGGTCAAATTCACAAGGGCGAAGATTGAGTCGAAAATGTAACACTACTACGTAAAGGGTCTTTCACCACGGTTGGAAAATGGATATCATCAAGGTTAACCAATCATTGTAAGGTAGGGGTGGTAGTAAATTCCCTCATAGGTTAAGGTCCGTTGTGAAAAGCTTGATAGCACGCTACATTTCACCATGGTTGGATATTCCGACTAAGTGATATGTAGTCAACTGACTTTTCATCACGGTTGGAACTTACAATTGTGGTTAAATGTCAGTCAACCCACTTTTTACCACGGTTGGAAGTTCCATCCATGGTGAAAAGTCAATCAGACCAATTTTTTATTTTTGTCACATGCTTTGACTGACTACATTTAGAACTTTCGTCATAATATAGAATATCAAATATTTCTAACAACAACAACAACAAGAAAAATAATAAGAACCCAAAGAACAATAACAAAGACAAGAATAACAACAACAACAACAACAACAACAACAAAACAAAATTAATAGAATGATTAAACATTAAATCTCAACAACAACAACAAAATCAGCAGAATTGTTAGATATTAAATCTCAACAACAACAATGACGACGATAACAACAACATCAACAATAAAAACAACAACAAGAGAAAAACAACGACAATAACAACAACAAGAAAAACTAAATCAGTGAAATCGTTAAACATTAAATCTAAAAAACAACAACATTAAACATTTTATCTGACACAACAACAACATTAAATATTTTACCTAACACAACAACAACAACAACAACAACAACTAACATTGCTAACTTGAATCCACAATTTCCTTACCTCAATCAAGTTGGAGATTACATGATGGAGTTCTGAAACTTTTTAATGAAAGAAATGATGTTTTTCTACTTTTATTTATGGAAGAAATTGTGTTTTCGAGTTAGGTTTAGTGAGCAAATAGAGTTTCGTAAATGAAAGATGAATTTTGGAGATAGAAGTTGAAGTTCGTCTATGACAAAAGTGAATGAACATGGAGTATTATATATCTTGGAAATATAATTTATTTTTATTTATAAAAGTAAATATGAAAACGCCACTTTTCACCAGGGTTGGAATTCCAACCGTGGTGAAAAGTGGCTTAAAAATAAATAAAAAAGAAAATTGTTGGTGTTGAGGTTCGAACTCATGATCATGCACCACTTTTCACTACGATTGGAATTCCAACAGTGGTAAAAGGTGTCAATTTTCACCACGGCTAGAATTTGAATAGTGGTAAAAAGTGAATTAGAAATAAATAAAAAGCCAAAACTGCTGGTGCTAGGATTTGAACTCATGACCAAGCGTTTTTTTTACCAAGGTTGGAATTACAACCGTGGTAAAAAAAATGACTTAAAATGAAAATAAAAGGAACGTGTCTAATTGAGTAGATTCTCCAACGGTGGATAATGTTAGAGATAATTGTTTGTTACGAAAGATATAATTTGTAGCAGTGTAAGTCGCACTTGAATCATTGTATATGACCAAGTATTTGAGTCATTGGCTATGTTTGGACCAAACAGTCCACTCATTTCGGATGAGGGAGAACAAATCAAGTGTGGAGAAATTTACAAAATTTCATAAAATTATTGATTATTTGTAAAATATAAAGGTGAAACATGATAATGAGGACACAACTCTACCATTATTGAGTGAATTACCTAGATATTTTGAACATTTTAAGAACGTCATTCTTTATGATAAAGAATTCATGATCCCTTTGGAGGAGGCTCAACCGGATATAAGAACCAAAGAGTTAACTAAGTTGAAAGAGTTAAAGGTTGATAATTGTGGAAAAACTCAACTATTCCAAGAGAAATAAGTGTGGGTATGGTGAAATAGAAAGGGGGAATCTAGATCTAAGTGAAAGTTTAATGGCTTTTATAAGTCGAAGTACGAATGTTTTATTTGTCATCAAGGCGATCACTTCAAGAAGGGTTGTTATGAGAGGGGAGGAATGGTAATTTTTGATTAAATTATGGTTGCCTTGTATAAGGATAGTTATGATAGTGTTGTTGCCGTAGTGGTAATGAGTTTGGAGATGGATAAAATTTGGGTCATGGAACCAAGATTCTCTAATCATATGTGTCCAAGGAATGAATACTTTGATACTTTTGAAATAAATAAGGTGAAGTTTTTTTTATTTGGTAATAATAACAAGGATTGCAAGGTTCGTGACATTGGGACAATACGACTCAAGATGTTTGACAATCGTGAGTTTCTTTTCTACTATATGAGGATATTCTTGAACGTAAGCGAAATTTATTGTCTATATATCATTTTAGTCAAGACTTTCATAATAAAACCAAATTGTGACATTTGAGAAAAAGGTGTGTTAGTGAAGGATGCTTGATTAAACTATTTAAGAAATGTTTTTTAGGTAGTTAAATATTAAACAAACTATAATTTTGTGATAATTACATACTGGGGACAAAAACCGAGAGTGAGGTTTTTAAGTGGTATGCATGATCTGGTAGTCCGTTTGAGTATGTTCATTCGGATATTTGGAGCTCATCAAGGGTGGCAACATATGGGGGTCGTTTATGTTTTCTCACTATGATTAGTTATTTTTCCATAAGATTATGAGTTCACATTTCTAAAATATAAGTGACATCTTTGAAAAGTGTAAGAAATGACATACTCTTGTAGGAAGTTAGTTGGGAATTAAACTGAAAGTTTTAAGAGCTGACAATGGCCAATAAATTAACGAGTTTTAGAGGAAATTGGGTATAAAGAGACATAGAATTGTAGTTGTCACACCACAACAAAATAGCCTAGTTGAAAGAATAAATATGACCATTTTGGAATGGGTAAGATGCATGTTATTGGGATTTGAGTTAAATATGACCATTTCTATTTAGTCAAGACTTTCATGATAAAACCAAATTTAGATATTTGAGATAAAGGTGTGATAGTGAAGGATGTTTGATTAAAATATTTAAGAAAGGTTTTCTAGGTATTGAGATATTAAACAAACTAAAGTTTGTGATAATTACATACAAGGAAAATAAACATAGAGTGAAGTTTTGAAGTGGTATGCATGATTCTAGTAGTTCATTTGAGTATGTTCACACAGGTATTTGTAGCCCATCAAGGGTGGAAACATGTGGGAGTGGTTTATGTTTTCTCACTATTATTAGTGATTTTTCTATAAGATTATGGGTTCACATTTTGAAACATAAAGGTGACATCTTTAAAAAGTGTAAGGAATGACATACTCTTGTAGGAAGTTAGTTGGGAATTAAACTAAATTTTTAAGAGCTGAGAATGGCCAATAATTTAAAGAATTTTAGAGGAAATCTGGTATAAAGTGACACAGAATTGTAGTTGTCTTACTACACACGGGAATCAAACTTGTCAAAGTAATAGTGCGTACATTATAGAGGAGCGCTCTACATAAGCCTCAACTCTAGCAACGACACATCGCAAGGGATTGTTTCCAACTACATGATAAAGCATAACATAACGTCGAATGGATTAGGATTCAAAGGGATAACATTAACCTTTCGAATCTCCATATCATTCGATTATGCAATCACTACGGATAATGTGATTGTATTTGACAATCACAAGGCATCACATTCACATTAACCATAACAACACAACCATACATATTTCATACAAAGCTCTCCTCACAACTAGATAACTACTTGCCAATGATACACACCTAGGCAGCCTTGCGCGAGCATTGCCATCTATGTTATTCATCATGACCTAATCATCTTACTAATTCATTTCATTAGTTAACATCAAGGGTTTCCTCACCATTCTCATAGTTTTTTAAGCATGTTATCACACAATCACATTCATATATATCATGCATAAACACATACAGTAAAATAGTATAATAAATCAAGCATAAACATCTCACATAATATTCCATATTCTTTAAATTCAATGCCATCCTATCAAACCAATGCATAAAGCATTGGAATAGTTTTCCAACGCTTCCGACCGTGCCTTAATCCGAGTTAAGGTTTAAAAGTTATGAAGAAAATAAAACATGAAATACACTACATGGTTTGCAATGCGAAGGTCAGGCGAGATTTCTCGCTTTGAGTGATTTGTGCGAACTCTGGGTGAACCATGAAAAAGGATGGCAATAGCGAAAGGCCTTAGTGCGCGGCCTGGGCGAACGTTCGCTTTCACTTCGCTGCCAGCTTGCAGTGCGAGCGTAGCAGACTGAGATGTTCGCCTGCATTTCGCTGGAGTTTGCCGTGCGAACCATACGTTTCCCAGATTTCCAGCTGCGTGCAAAAATAGGTGCATCTATGGCCAAACCACATACCCTACATGTTTATGAAGCATACAATCACCTAATAATCATAGTATAACATGTTATAAGCATGGAGTTCATCAAAACAAGATGTATCAACATCAAATTCACATTTATCATACTTTCACACAAACCCCTAACCCACCATATTCTCATATTTTTTCCACAATGCTATGCTATGTAATAGAACTCACCTCTAGAACAAGATAAAGATGAAGAAGATTGATGAAGATAGGATGATGATGAGTTTCTTCTTCTTCCATAAGCTCTTCCTTCTTCTTTCCCTTTTTCCTCTTTTCTATTCTTTCTCTCTATTTTTACTATTTTTTTCTTTCTCTTCTCTCCACCATATATATAATAAACATATTATATAATATTATCCAATGATATAAAATATTCCCAATTGATATTTTGTCATCTAACACCAATTGACCAAATATTAGAGTTACCAAAATATCCTCTCCTCTACTTATTAATATTGGTCTATCTCTTTTATCAATAATTGATCTCTTCAAAGTCTACTAGTTACTCTATTGGTCCTAAATGATGACACTTAGAGCACTTAAGAGCTTCAATAAATCCAACTGATACTCAATTGGGCATTTAAGGGAATATGGGGCATTACACACGTGATAAGAAATTAAAAAAAAATCATATTAAAAATAATAATATTTAAACTTGTAAATAATCAAATACACAAGTTTTATAAATAGGGGTTGAATAAGTTTTTGATCCTCCTAAATAATGTCGATTTCGTTTCTAGTCTCTCAAAATATTTCTTTCAAAGAATGGTCCTCTAAGTATTTTTTCATCCACATCTGGTACCTGACGTTAAGTGGAGCTAACGGAGTATCACGTGATAGTACACGTGGATTATATTTCAAATATCCCAATTAATATTATGGACAGTTTGGAATTTTATTGTATTACTTAAATTCCAAATTTAAATTTTCAATTTGTCATTGTTCAGATACCATAAGATTACATGATGTCGTCTATCTCGCTCTCAACTTCATTGTATTTCATTGATTTTTGCGTCACTCTCACTCTCAACTCCATTAAAGTAAATCTCATCCACGCGTTTCTGTTTATGTCGGTGTACAAAGATTTCGAGTTTGATTTTGGTGAGGTCCATGAAAGTTGTGGTCCCATCAGCAAAAGGTATATATAATGTCCCATGGTTATTATATTTATTTTTTATTTTAGTTTACTAAAATGTTTTGTTATTATGTGTAAGGACTTATGCAAGATTTTTAGAAGGAATACCCTAGATATGAACACATGTTTTGTCTAAGGCATTTGTATGCTAACTTCAAGAAGAAGTTTGGAGATGGTAATTATTTACAGATCTCATTATGGTTGCAGCAAACACAACCTACTATAAAGAAAATGAAGTTAAAATGATGCAAGTTAAAGAGGTGAATTTATATGCTTTTGAATGGTTAAATGTTGTACTAAAACATAAATGGTGTAAGCATGCATTTCCTTTTTACTCTAAGTGTGATGTTTTAATGAACAATCTTAGTTAATCATTTAATGCAACTACATTGATGCAAAGGGACAAACCAATTATACCAATTTTTGAGTGGATTAGGAATTACCTTATGGGTAGGTTTGCCACACTTAGGAAAAAGGTAGAAAATTACAATGGGGATATAATGTCTAAATCACTTAGGAGCTTAGATAGAAAGATAGAAAATAATTTCAAGCTGGACTGCAACATATACATGGAGAGTAACATTTCAAGTGACACGTGTCATGTTCATTGATAGATTTGTTGAAAACTTGGCAAAAACAAACGTGTTCATGTAACTTTTGAGACATGGTTGGGATTCCATGTAGACATGGTGTTGTTGCAATCAATAGGAAAGTTAATGATCCTACCAAGTATGTACATAGTTGTTATCATAGGACCACTTATATAAAATGATATAATGATATTGTAACCCCCAAAAACAGGTAAAACAAATGGCCCAAGACTACTAATCTTGTAATATTGCCATCAATGTTTAAGCGAGGTCCGGGAAGGCCAAAGAGACTCCATAGAAGGGAACCAGAAGAGGCAACCCAAACAAGATGGAAAATATCTAACACAAGCCACATGTGCAAGAGTTGCTTAAAATATGGGCATAACAGTAGAAAATGTAGGAAAAATAAACAGTTTATAATTATTCCTGATGAATTGACAACAATTGTTGGAACACGCACTCAGGTAAGAAAAACTCCAACACTCCAAACAACTTGTATTTACTATCACTTATAATTGAAAAATATTTACAACCACTTTCTTCTATTTCTTATAGGTTAGGCCCAAAGGAAATGTGAGTGGGAACAAGGGAGGCCCAATTAAAAAGAAAAGGAGTCAGACTACAGATACTGTACCTTAAGTATCTACTTAACCTGCACCTCAAGCATTTGTAAAACCAGCCACTCAAGCCTCTATTCAACCTGAAACTGATAGAGAGTATTATTAGTTATATTTTAATATTTTAGTTTATTATTAAATTAAGGTTCTATAGTAGTTGATATTTTAATTGTTATTGAATTGGGCTTCCTCTAAGTAATTGGGCATTTTAGTAATGGCCCATTAGTATTATTATATATGTATTGTCTTTTGACACATTAGGGAGGAATGAAAAAAATCAAGTTATCTCTTTATTCTCTTTTATCTTTATAATTTTATTAGTTTTTCTCTAATAGTTTTGTTAGGGTTTGTTAGCTTCCTAACAATTGGTGCTTTCATTTTCGATCTCACTTCCGCTTGACCTCATGACAATAGTATTGTAAGATGGAGAAGATGAAGCATATTGGTGGATTATTTGTTTTGAGAAATTTTTCAAAGAGAATGGAACCCATGAGTCATTGAAGGTGTTGAAAGCTGTTGGAGCTTTGAGAGGTTCTGCTCTCAAATGGTGGATATGGTGGTCTCGTATTCATTGCCGATATAGTTGGGATACATTTACAACAACTTTGTTATGGAGATTTAAACCGGAATGGAGAGAAATTTTACCAATACAAGAAGAGGAGGAGCCAGATCTAGAAGAGGAAATAGAACCCACTTGTGATGATTTTGTGGAGCATGTAGCAGCAAGCTCCTGGCTCGAACAAGATGAAGAAGAGGAACACGTTACTGATCCAATTAGGGATAAATCAAAAGATGGATTTCATTTCATATTAAATGGTTTAGATAATATTGCTTCTGATTTTAACAATCTCACAAATGAATCATTACACAAACCACACTCTATAGATGCAAAACCTAATTTCATAGATTTCCTTCCAAAACCCTTCTTATCAGAGACACCGTCATGCTCCGATCCCACAACTCAACCCACATCGGTCTTTGATTCTTCTTTAGCAGTGCTCATGGCCAAGGCTCCCTTCAACGGAAATGGATTTAGGGATGACGCGGACTTTTCAATCCCACCAAAACCACCCGATTTGTCACTAAAATCAGAGTCTGTGACTATATTCCCAGCTTCTGTGCACTCGTCACAACCATCACTACAACCTCCATCTTCATCTTCAATTTCTGCGCTGATCCCGTTTCCATCGCCTAAACCCTCGGATTTGCAAAACACACCGGAACTGCCGCCGCTTGTGAACGTTTGTGGATTCACCATCTTTCCACCGCCAACCTCCGATACCATTGATAAACCCATATCAGTCTTGGATCCATTATTACCGTCCATTCTAAAACAGGAGAAGATTCATTCATCTTCTTGCGAGTCATTCGATTTTGCGGTTCCGCCAAAACTACCAGATCCAAGCTTCTCGAAGACGACAGTCAAATCTCACGATGCAACAAAATCAACCTGTCCCTTACCACAATCTGATTCCCTTGTTTTGAAAAGGTTTCGAAGAACCAGGGTGGTTTTGTTGTCTAATTCTAATTCGGAAACCGAGGTTGTTTTTGACAAGTACAGTTATTTTTATCCTGTGAGTGGTGATGATATTTTTAGAAGACCATTTTGTGTTGAATACAAATGGGAGAAGAAAGGTTCAGATGATTTACTGATGTTAGCACACCCTCTTCATCTTCAGCTTTTGTATGCTACTAATATTGATTTTGATGTTACTGTTTTGAGTTGTTTCAAGTATCAAAGCATTGATGGAGAGCTTGTTGGTATTGTTGGTGATCCATAGTTTATGAAAACTGATCCTGTTAATGTAACTTGGCACTTTGCAATTGGTGTGAAGAAAGAGTTCCATAAAGAAATTATTTCGGCGAAATTGAAAGATGTTAGGGATCTAAATCCATCTGCAATCACAGTAAAAAGTTCTCACTCTTATGGAAAGTTGATAGCAAGAGCTGCAAGGCTTGCATTGATTGCTGAAGAAGTTTTCTTCTTTGATAAGATTCCAAAGGTTAAGCATAAGAAGTTTTTGAAGGAGACCATTGAGTTTTGGCTTGATGGAACTTTTAATGGAAATGGATTTCTCTATGATAGAAAATGGGGTGGAATTGTTACTAAACAAAATTGTGATGATTTCAATGGTTGTTTCGATTTCGAATTCAATAAGGGTTAACTTAATCAATTAGGATATTTTCTTTATTCCATTGTGTAAGACCTCAAAATTTGCCCTAGTGTTTCTAACCGACTTATGCTTCATTTCATTTGCATTGTCATTTTTGCATTTGCATATTTCTTTTGGGCATGGGATCAAGGTTTTCTCTAGCAGCTCACGGCATCATCAGTTCCAGTATGACTTTTAACAGTGTTCAAGGCCAAGCAGATAGCTTTCCAAGTCTTTTTGAGCATTTATTTTGCTCATTAAATGACTTGATGATCAGAAACTCCGACAGTCAATTTTTAATCAGTTATTTAGCACCAGACAGTTTTATCAGCAATTTAATCCGAGTGCGAAAAAACATTTCACAGCATATTTCAAGTGTATTCCGGTGGTAATATCAAATGGCAAGTTTCAGAGGCTTAATGGTTTCAAAACATCTATCAGAAGTCACTTTTCCAAGTTTCCCTCCAAAAGGCGCCAAAATTCAAATTTTGCACTGTGTAACCGGTTAAAGCGTATCTGATAACCGGTTACCCTTTGGTTTTTCTGCGCATTTCTTCAGTTTTTGAACTGAGTGCCCGGTTAGCAGATGTGCTGTAACTGGTTACTCTGGGCAAAATTTGGGAAATTTTGTTTGCATCATTTGTGATCATGTGCTTGGCATGTGCACGTGGGGGAAGGATCTAGAACTGATATTTTCATCATTTTCCACCCAAAATTCAAATTCCTTCCAACATTTTCCACTCTAATTCCTCATTTCATTTCCTAATCCACATTTCATCCCAATTTCCACTCACTTAACCTCACTCCCAACCCAAACTTAACTCCTAACCTAGGGGTTATTTAAATCAATTCATTCCAAACCTCACATAACTTTGATCCATTTGCTGAATTTTCTACACATTTCACTCCAATTTTCTCTCAACTTCTCTCTCATTCCAAAACCCTCACTCAAAGTTCCACCATCAAAGTTCAACAAATTTTGCATTGAAATTTGTTGATCTTGGAACTAAACCTTCATCCATTCACTAATTCTTGAAGGATTTCTGATTTTACTACTGTTTTGCTTTTGGATCTAAGTTCTTGGAAGTGATTTTGGAGAAGCTTGAAGCAAGTTCATCACATTTCATTTATTTTGCATTTTTTGGTGAAGTTAGCATTGGATCTCTGGTTTTCTTGCTTAGATTCATCTATTGCAGCTTATCAACACTCACCAAAGCAATTCTCAGCTTTGTAGGTTGGTGAATTTCAGATCTACTTTTCATTTTAGCTTATTTTGCTTGTTCATGATGTAGATCTTGAATTTGTTGTGTTTAATCCATTGGATTGTGGATTTGACTGTTGTTGTTTGTTAATTGATGTGTGTTTGCTGGTCTTGAGATGTAATTTTCGTGCATATTGAGATGCCCTAACATGCAGGTGTTTGGAGAAGTGATAAGCAGCTGAAAAGTGCTTTTGGAGCTGTTTTTTTTTAATTCTGCTGTTGTGTAACCGGTTATCAGTTATGCTGTAACCGGTTAACATGTTTTTTGCGTATTTTCAGGCTGTTTTGAACTGTGTAACCGGTTACAGCGTAACTGCTAACCGGTTACCACTGCTGCAGAATGTGATTTTCTTGCATTTTCTTGCTTGTTCGAGATCCTTTGCATGTCTAAACTTTATGGATTGATATGATGATGATTTATGGATCATTCTTGAGCTGTTGCACCTCACACTATTGTATGTGCACAATTTTCCGACACGCGGCTCTTGTATTTTCATCGTTTATGAACACTGCTTACATTGTTGCATGCTTGATGCCATGAACACATAGCACATACTACTTGAGCATGATAATTGTGAATTAATGTGTGTGTTGCAGGAATTGTGTTGTACGTGCTTGTTTGCCTTTCTCTTCTGTGAGACGCATACTTGTTTCAATTTGTTCACATGCTTAATGATGTCTATCCTTTCATGACGTGCATTTTTCCATGATGTTTTCAAATTCATTCAACATGATGTGACATGATCAGAACATGTAATGCTTGACGCACGTTTGCTATGCCATGATTGAGTTGTATTCAAGTGAATCACATGCTGCCCTGTTTCTACTGCTGTCTATGTGCATATGTGCTGTTATATGTGCTGCTGTTTGGCCTTTTACACCCTTTCTTGTGCTGAATTGTGTGATGTCATAAGCTGTCTTGCTTGTGTGCTGCCTTTTACCGCTGTTTTGGTGCAGGTGCGCTGTGGTAGCTGTTGTTTTTGTTTATTTGTCTTTTCCTCCTTCGTCTCTTTCACTCTTTTTCTTCCCTTGAATCTGAAGACTTGTTTAAGTCTTGGATTCACTCCCTTAGAGCTACCTAGTCCAACTTAATTTCCGATTAAGCTTGGAGTAGGATTAGAATTAGGCTTCCCTCTGCATGCTAACTTAGGTAGATGTTTCCTCTTTCAAACTCAACTATAGGGCCACCTTTGCATGACAACATTAGGATAGAATTCCCCTTAGTGTTTTCTTTTCCTTTGAGTATTCTCTTCTCATCTCATAACGCTTCTAAAACACTTAATAAAATTAACGCGTATTACGCATGAGATTTGCATGTGGGAAGTGAGGAATGAGGGGTTTCCTCTCATTTTTCTAGAGTGTTTGGCAGACGTTCCATCTTGGAACGATTTGCTAAACATTCGTTCCTACCTCATAGACTTCGGTGCAATGCAAGTTACGAACTAACTTCAATTCACTTCTGTCTAAAAAAACACCAAAACAAACTCAAATCTTGTTATCCTTCGGGATTGTTAATTTCAAATCATTTTCAGGAAAGGGCACGTCATTTTCCGTCTCGTCGCAAACAGACATCGACCCTAACTGCCGGACGCGAATCTAATGTCGCTCATAAAAAACACTAACCGACCTCGTTAGGTCGAACTACGACTGCTATGATTTCCTCTCTCTAGTCCGATTGAGGATACGTAGGCATGAGACGGAGATGTCTTGGCGAGCAACCTCCCCCCTTAGTTCGAGTCCGAACTACGTTGACTCTGACTTTCCCATTGCACGAGGGAGTACGTAGGCATAGGACGAGCGATGTCCTATCGAGTCACTTCTTTTCCTTTTCTTCTTCGTTTCTTCGTTCCTTTCCGTTCCTGTTTCTTCTCCTTTCCAGTAGCAGTGGAGCTCCAGATGACGACACCCTTTGATCGAGACAACAAGCGTGGATCCCATCGAGTACGATGGACGTGTGGGGTGCTAACACCTTCCCTTCGCGTAAACGACTCCCTTACCCATTTTTCTTGGCCGCGAGACCATGCTCTTTCCTTCCCTCAGGTTTACGCAGTGTTTCCTTTCCCTCTCTTGGGATAAATACACATTGCTGACGACTCTGTTTTTCGCGCCACTTTCGCGTTTGTACCATGGATGCAAATCCTCGGGAGCGACACATTGCTGTTCTTGTTAAGCTTGATCCAGATTGGGGTAAGAAGTATAAGCCTCAAGCCTATTCACTCATGGCAGATTTTATGACATTGAGTAGAAACTCGAACTCTAATCACACGGGTCTTAGGTGTTTTGATCTTTATAAGCTGCATTCGTGGGCTGGAGGCCTAACTGAGTTTGCTGATGGAAGAAATCAGGAGAGTACTAGTGAAGCTGTGAATGCATACTATTCTACAGCGTTGATAGGTATGGTTTCTGATGATGCAGAACTCGTGGCAACTGCATCGACACTTACATCATTGGAAATTCTTGCTGCCAAAATGTGGTGGCAAGTGAAAGATGATGGAAATATGTATGAGAATGTTTTTACTAAAAATAATAAGGTTATCGGTGTACTTTGGTCTAACAAAAGACATAGTGGTTTATGGTTTGGTCCTGCTGAGTGGAAAGAATGTAGGCTTGGAATTCAGCTCTTACCTATTCTTCCAATCTTCGAAGTATTGTTCTCTGATGCGAACTATGTGAAGAGACTTGTTGAATGGACCTTACCGGCTTTGAAAAGGGATGGTGTTAAGGAAGGATGGAAGGGGTTTGTATATGCATTGCAAGGAGTTTATGATAATGAGGGTGCATTGAAAAAGATAAGAAAGTTGAAAGGTTTTGATGATGGAAATTCATTGAGTAATCGGTTATGGTGGATTCATAGTAGAGGTGAATGTGTTGAGAATTAAGTGTTTTTGAGTGTTTGAGTGATTTCACTATATGTGAGTGATTTTTGCAAGGATATGGAAAATACATGGCTTGTTGTTTGATGTACCGTGGAGATGTTGCTCCAAATTCTAAATTGTCTCAGTTCAAGAAGTGGGATTCCGGAATACATCTCTATTATATTTTAGAACCTTGAGGAGAAGATTCAAGTGAGCCCTGTGGCAATGATAGAGAGTATTATTAGTTAAATTTTAATATTTTAGTTTATTATTAAATTAAGGTTCTATAGTAGTTGATATTTTAATTGTTATTGCATTGGGCTTCCTCTAAGTAATTGGGCATTTTAGTAATGGCCCATTAGTATCATTATATATGTATTGTCTTTTGACACGTTAGGGAGGAATGAAAAAAATCAAGTTATCTCTTTATTCTCTTTTATCTTTATAGTTTTATTAGTTTTTCTCTAATAGTTTTGTTAGGGTTTGTTAGCTTCTTAACAGAAACACAAGCATCTATCTAACATGCACCTCAAGAATATATATATATATATATATATATATATATATATATATATATATATATATATATATATATATATATATATATATATATATATATATATATATATATATATATATAACCAGCAACTCAAGCATATGATGAATCGGGAACACAAGAATTTGATGTACCTTCAACACAAGAATTTGATGAACCTACAACTCAAGCTTCTGATGAGGCAATAAAAAGGTTTTGTGGGATAAACCATGAAACCTATGAAACATTGTTAAATGATGACGACATTGGAGAGAATGGCATACTAGACATTCCACCAATTCATAGTGATACAAATTCTGCCAAACAACCTACTCCTGTCAAACAACCTACTACTGTCAAACCAATGTCAACTAGTGTCATAACATTCATTGGTGCAAGACCAAAAATGCCTAAGCCTGACAAGTCTTCTGAATTCAAGAAACGAGAATTTGTCAAGCCATCTACAGACAAGCCAAATATGAATGATCATGTAACTTGTTTTTGTACTAATCCAATTCGAATTCCAAAAAGTTGTTTTATGTTAATTATTTTAATAACACAGTTATAATAACAGGTTAAAAGTATGATACTAACAAGGAAAAAGGCCAAGCATATTCCAATTCTAAAAAGGAAGAGTGATCAACTTATGACACTGAAAACACAGTACATTAAGAGACCTGGGAAGCATTCAGATGATCCATTTGTGATTCCTGAAGAAGAAGATGCAATTGGTGGCAGTGCTAAGAGAAACAAGACTTTGGATGACATTCTGAAGGGCATGTCTCAATGATTTTCTATCATGAATTATGTATCTCTTTTTTTGGTTTTCACTTTGTAATCTGATGATTATGTATCATCGTGACTTATCTTATGTATTGTGATGAATTATGTACTCTTTTATTTACTTTGTTTGTAATCCCTTTTTTGAAACTTTGTTATATCTTTTTTGGTACTACGAAAACATCAGTGCTATCTAGTTTCAACATTAAGCCAAACTAAGGAAAAATAAACTAGTCTAGAATATAACTGTTACTATCCCAAATTTAAGTCAAATAAAGGCAATTATCACTCATTAATATAGGTGCTACTATGCCAAATATTATTATGCCAGTTTTTATGTCAAATAGAAATGTTATACCTGTCAAATATTGCTAACCATTACGATTGTTTAACCAAAACCAACTTTTCATTATCAAACAAGGCCATTACATAGATTTCACTACATCTGCAGTTTCAGCATAACAACAACAATGTAATTCAAATTCTTGTTGCTCTTCTTTGAATATTCATACATAACCTTCAAATAGAACATATCTCCCATAGCTTCCAACTGAGTTCGTAAAGTTCTCATCTTTATTTTCAACTTTTGCTCCGATGTCTTCATGCCATATGAACAAATCACACGTCTCATCACTCCTCCAAAAGGGACATCTCTAGAAAAGTCTTCCTTTATTAGGTCCCTTCTTGCTTTGATACGAAACCATACGACCATGACACCCATACAAATTTCTAGCTCGAGATTTTAGAGTAAGAGAAGACATAGAAACACATTTAGTCGAGTTTGTCTTCAAAAACGACATTAAAACGAAGCAAAACTAGAGAGATAATCGATTATGCATTTCTACATGCAAGATGAAGAAGGGAAACAAAGTGAGGCTAGGGTAAACTGAATTGGGAAAGATAACTTCTGCGTTTAAGTATTACAATTTTTTTTTTAAAAAGTATTTTAATAAATATATTCTTGTTCGCCGGCGCGAACAACCGCTGGCCTTCCGTCGCAGGTTCGCTCGCGGGATTGGCCATCTCAATTCATTCTCCATCAAACCTCACCAAAGCTCATTTCTACTTTGAAGGATAATCACTTTTACATCAAAAGTGATTATTTCTTGAGCTAAACCTTCATCATTCTTGCTATTACTCTTTGATTTCTGGAGTTATCTCAGCTTTGGGATTGATCTTGAGTAGCAACTGCAACTTCTAACGGTTCGAATTCGTATTTTGGAGTTTATCGTGATTTTGAACGGTTTCGATACGGTTCATCTCCAAAGCGGAGATTCCTCTGGTTTTCTTTGATTTTCTGCATCAATAATCATTTGCAGTATTCACCAAGCCAAATCTCCGGCTTGTAGGTTGGTAGATCTAACTAATTTTACCGTTTCGCACATTTTCGTATTGCTCGCCATGTAGTCGATAAATTGTGTATGTGATTTGGTTTTGCATTTGATTGATCCATGATTCAATTGTATTATTTGATTCTAGATCTGTGTATTTGCTGTTTTCAAGTTCAATTTTCGTGTACAATTTCAATTCCTAACATGTGGTAGTTGGCTTAAGTGATTATGTGTTGAAAACTACTTTTGAAAAGCTGTTTTTCTGTTATTTTTTCCACTGTCACAGTATTAATCGGTTAGCCATATGGGTTAATCGGTTAACCAGTTCATTTTTCCACTAAAAACGCAGGTTCGTGCACTGTTAATCGGTTAACGCCCTGGGTTAACCGATTAACACTGTGTCAGAATGCCATTTTTCTTGTGTTTTCATGTGTGTTTGCCTTGCTCTCTCCATCTTAATCTCCATTGATCATTATGCTTGATTTTATGGATGTTCTAAATGTCATCTCACTTCTGATTGCAGCATGTTTATGGGTTTTCGATGCACATTTTCGATTATTCATTTGGTACATGTTCTTAGCATTGTATGTGTATGGCAATTTTTGCACTATTTTTGTTCACATGATGCATGACTTTGTGTGGCATTTTGATGATCATTTGGCACTGTTTGGCACATTTCAATTTCAGTTTGCATTAAGTTTATTTTCCATGAATAAGCTTAATCTTGTATAATCAATAATTCACTCCTTTTTGCTTTAATGACTTTGCATTCTATATGAAAAGTTGCTAGCATGTTTATCCCTTGATTAATTGATCGAGACTTTGTTTCGATTAATCGATCTCCCCTTCTCCCTTTCTTTAGGCCTCCTCTAGAACTTTTTCTCTCATTTACCCCGTAGAGTTAGAGTTCGCGCCACGCCTTGCATCGGAGCACTGTACAAATTAGCGATGTTATGCTGTCCGTTTCTCTACGCAGGAGCACTGTACAACTTGGAGCTGTTGAGCCATCCGGTTCAATTTCCGCCTTACACCCTGGGTGCTAGAGAAGGAATGAGAAGGGAGAATTCCTACTCTCATTCTGACTATTTCAGGTAGGGGACGAATGACCCTGTGCTTGGCTTAGTCATCTCTAACTCCAGGCGGTAGCGCATTCTCTTTTCCCCAGTCGATTCGATCCTTGATCACTCTTTGCTCTTGGCAATCTCTTTTGATCCTCGATCACTCCTATCCTTTTCAATCTCTCTCTTGATCTATCACCATTCTTTTGGGTTACAATCCTTTGTTCGTTGGGTTAGCAAGCTTTCTTCGTTTCAACACCCTACTTTCTTCTTGTAACCAATACTTATCGATTCCTCTGAAGAGTTTCTTTTCTCTTTCTTTGGTCTAACACAGTTTTCCTGTCACGACCATTCTTCCCCAGGAGTTCACAACCTTTCCTTTGGTTCCTCTCCCCTTAATTGGTTAACCACTGCCTGTCAGTTAAAACACCAATGCTTGCAATCTTTCTTCAGTTAACCACAGTCCGTTTGTTAAAATACTGAACCCTTTTTCGAGTTAATCAACTTCTCTTGGTTAATCATTCGTTTCTCTCTTCGGTTGATCGCAGTCCGTCTGTAAACACCGAATCCCCTGCAGTTGGCAACCTCTTATTGGTTCGAATACTTGCACCCTTGGGTTAGTAACCTTTCTTTGGTTCAAATACCCTTTCTTCGGTTGAGTACTGTTTGTTCAGTCAGTTTACCGAAAGCCTTTGGGGTCACGACCTTCGCTCGGTCTTACACTCGTTTTCTTTGGTTGATCACAGTTTCTCTGTAAAAACCAATGCTTCTCTATTCCCACAGAGTTGCAGCCTTCTTTTCCCTGGTTAACCACTGTTTATCAGTTAACATACCGAGGCCCCTTCAGAGTCAAACACCTTCTCTCGGTTCAGCACTCTCTCTCCTGGTTTATCACAGTCCGTCTGTTGACACCAGTTTCTTTTCCCCGCCAGGGTCTACTTTCTTTCTTCGGTTAACCACTGCCAGCCAGTTAATATACCGAGTCTCTTTTTTCCTCTTGGTTGTGACACCATTCTTTATTTGGATCCCCAGCGGAATCTTGACTATTCCCTTTGCTCTTATATTCTTGGTTTCGACACCAATTCTTCTTATTATCCCCAGCGGAGTTTCTTTCATTCTTGGTTTTGACACCACTCTTTTCCTATTCTTCCGTGCAAACACTCTTACTGCGGTCTTCCCCAGTAGAGTTTTTCTTTCATTCCTATTCTTGGTTTTGACACCACTTCTCTCGTTTCTTTGTTTCTCTCTTATTTCCTTTACCGTTCAGTTCCACGAACTACGGAAGCTCTGATTCTGCATTCTTTCGGATGTATGATACGTAGGCACGAGACGTAACGTCTTGGCGAGCACACTTCCACCCTTCCTTCCTTCTTCTTTTCTTCCTTCTCTTCTTTGTCCCCTGGTTCCTCTGAACTACGGCACTCTGACTTCCTTATTGCACTATGAGGGTACGTAGGCACGAGGACTTCGTTCCTCCGCGAGCACTTTCTTTCCTTTCTTTCTCTTTCCCCTTTTTTTCTCTCTCTCTCTCTCTCCTTGTCTTTAGCTAGAAGCCTTTAGATAGATAACCCATCCAAGCATAGAAGCAAGCGAAATGGTTCCTGTCGAGTACGACGGATGCGTTAGGTGTTAATACCTTCCTTTCGCATAACCGACCCCCCGTTCCCGTTTCTCTTCCCCAGGGTTTTATCGATATTTTCCCTGTCCTTTGGGACTAAATAAAGTTCGGTGGCGACTCTGTTGTATCTTTGAGTGTGCGATTCACTCAGGTAGATTTCCAGCCATCTTCAAGGGTCAACCCTTGTTTGCTGCATGCGTCGATATATTTTTGGGAAGGATCGACAAATACGTTCCATCTTCCTTGTGGTATGTTCACGCCAACACTTTTCGACGTGGCGGCCATCACTGGCCTTTCGCCAGTAGGCGAGACTTTCGACCCGACATTGGAGACGGACAACGCCTTCGACTTCGAGCACGTGAGCTTCCAAAACTACATCGAAGACCATCACGACAAATGCTCTAAAGAAGCCTCTGATGAGGAGCATATTGCCTTTCTGGCCCTATGGCTGTCGTATTATATGTTTTGCCCTGGCTCCTTGCAAATAGCCAAAAGTTTCATCATTTTGGCCATTCAGATCCACGAAGGTCGACAGATATCTCTGGCCAAACTTCTGTTGGCTTCCCTCTACCATTCTCTTGGCCTGTCGGCTATGAGGCTGAAACTCCTCCACCAAACCACTAAAGCTTTAAACATCTCAAGGCCTATGTGGCTGTTGCAGCATTGGCTCAACGCCACTTTTGAGCACAAATTGGGATATCCAGCCTCTGCGACGATGGAGCGTCTAAACAAAGAATGTTCTGTCGATGGAATGCGACTTGCCCTGGTGACCACCCAAGAAGCTCCAAGATAGACCCTCTTTACGAGGTATCTCAGTATGTTCGTGGAAACCACCTCTTTCGTTCCTGACATGGCTCCATTTGTGGAGCGTAAGTTTGGTCCCGACTAGTTCAGAAATCCGTTTCCTGGAGTCTCACCTAGAGCTGCTGCGTAGTCGAATGCTATATGGCGGGCGTTTCTTACTCCCACCATGATCTCTTTCCGCATTGAAACGGGAAACAATGGCTATGGTTTCATGAACTACTGTCCAAATTTGGTGGCCCGACAATTTGGCCTGAGCCAGATGTTGCCAAAGCCCTTAGTGAGGCACCCTGAGGATATAGTACGGTCCGGCCGACGCTTGACACAAGTAGGTCATAGGGCTTGTATGAGGTTCGTCAGAGCCTCTCAACACTTGGAGCTGCCGGTTTTTTCCTTCCAGCCTTCCTTTTTCACCACTCAAGAATTTGATGCTTGGTGGTTGGAGTATCAAACTCAAACCTTCACTCCAAATCTTTTCTTAGCGAACGTGGTTGACACTTTTGCCTCCATGGCTGGTGGCATCCCTAAACCATCGACTACGGCCCCTGTCATAGATGTTGACCTTGCAGAAGATCCTTCAACAAAGGTAGACCCTGGACTTTTGATTTCGTTTGCCCATAGGTCTGAACTAAATAATTTCAGGTTTGTTTTTAGGGGCGCAAACGAGAAACGGCTGCTGCGTCGACCTCCACTAGACCTGCCAAAAAACCCAGGACCAACCCTCTACAGGTATTTTTATTTTCCTGTTCTGCATCCTTGTCTTTCCTTTGTTCTGACATTATTTCTGCGCAGGCTTCTGAGAAAGTACCTTCTCCAGAAAGGACTGAATCGAACGAGATCACTCACTCTCGAGTCTTTACCGCAGCAACTCCAGCGTCTCCTCCATCCACCCCTTTGGTGAGGAAGAAAAATCTTTAACGCGGAGGACACCTTCAAAAACCGGCGTTTCGACAGTGGCCCTAGTCGTCCCAAGAAATCTCGAAGACGTTTTTGAACCAATTCCTTCTGTCGCCCTTCCCAAGACAACAACTCATCCTGTGCAGGTACTTCCACTTTCACTTGTGTCCTAGACGACCTTGGGGTGATGAAGCTCACTGGCATTTTGTTTTTTGCAGGAAAATGTGGTTACTTCGACAACTGTAGGTGATGGAGATACTGAATCGGCCGTAGACGCCACCACTGCTGGCGTCCCCATTACGCCAAGTCCTCAGAAAATCGATGAATTCCAAACACTCATGCCCGAGGAAAACTTGGCGAAGACGCCTCCTGCTGCAACTGACAACTTTGAGCATAATGATGTGGCTCTTGGGGCGACTATCAATCCTTCGTCTGCCATCACCACTACTGAAGTCAGAGAGAACTTCCAACCCCCTGAACATAACCCAGAGAGGGTTTCACCTATGGTCGAGGAATCTCTTACTCCGGAGGCACTCTTCGCAGCCAAGGCAGCAGATCCAGTAGCGACTCTGAAAGCGCTGCACAAACTTCGTCTAGCAGCTGAGGAGATTCAGCCTACCATTTCGACCACAATCCCAACTCCAGAAGTGGATGCTTCCTTCAATCTCAAACTTCAACAGTTGCGGTCCTATCTTTTTGAGGAACAGTTTCTGGCGGCTGTCGCCGAGGACTCCGCCATAGCCAGCGATGTCTTCAAACTTCTGGATAAACTTTCTGAATTCCGGCTTCCTGCCCCCATGGCCACATACCTAATCGAGTTCGAAGCCTTCTTCACTCAATTGGCCAAAGATCTTGCTATGCATCATCAGGTCGACGCCCAAATTCGGTTCCGCCACAACGACATGAAACGTGAGGGGTACCTTAGCTCAGTCTGTGAACAAAAACTTGGGGACTATGAAACTAAAAAACAAGAGCACTCCAAAAAACGTCAGGCTTTCGACCAACAGATATCTGAATATCAAGCCCAGATAACGGAGCTGACAAAAAAGATTGCTGAGGCCGAACACCAAAAAGCCTCCTTAGACTCAGCGGAGCCTCTGCCCTCTCAAGAAACCATCGACCACAAGGTAGCTCAAGGACTTGTTCACATCGAAGCGGCTATGAAGATCAACGATGCTATTAGCCGCATGCAGAGATGAAAGGTGCTTCTTGAGAGCAAGATTTTTCATGAGAAGACCCTCTTTGACGACTTTAAGGCTAGATTTCCTGAGTTTCCTTAGTTTGTATGTCGAACTGATGTAAACATTTGGTAAGCCATTTGTGGCCCCCTTAGCCTATTTTGGCCTTTAATTAATGAAAAAGCTATGTTTTGATGTGAATCTCTTGTAGCATAGGTCTATACTTCTTTAAATATTTCCCATTTACTCTTAAGATTCGTTGGTCAATTCCTAACTCTTGTACTTCATAAGCGTTGTTACTAAGTACTCGTGTCACCTGAAATGGTCCCTCCCAGTTGGGCGACCATTTTCCCATCGTCCGGTCTCGTCGATCCATGGGCAACACCGCTTTCCAAACATAGTCGTTTGCAGCAAAGGTCTTCCCTTGGACTTTCTTGTTGTATGCCCTGGCGACTCGGGCCTTCTGGCGCAACAACACATTTAAAGCCACCATTCTCTCCTCGTCTAAGTCCACGAGTTCGTCCAACATCATTTCCCAATACTTTTCCGACGGAATCTCATATTGTCATTGCACTCTAACGGATTGCAAGCATACTTCTGCTGGTAGCACGGCGTCGTACCCGTAGGTTAGGCGGAATGGAGTAGAGTTGGTTGACTCTTTGGGTGATGTCCGACAAGCCCATAACACTTGACTCAACGCCTTATGCCAGTTCTTTGGCTTTTTCGCAACGTGCTTCTTGATTAACCCAATTATTATCTTGTTAGCTGCTTCGACCTGACCGTTCGCCTGAGCATAATATGGCGTTGAAGTAACCAACTTGAAACCTGTTTCTGCCGCAAACTCTTGCATCTTCTGCCCCATAAACACAGAGCCTTGATCTGTCGTGATTGTCTCAGGTATCCCAAACCTATACAAGATATGATTTTGGATGAAGTCTATCACTGCCTCTTGGTCCACCTTCACCAGAGGCACAACCTCTATCCATTTCGTGAAATAGTCGATTCCCACGAGGATGAATCTTTGCTGCTTCGACGAAGCTGGCCGAATCTCTCCTATTACATCCAAAGTTCATCCTCGAAATGGCCATGGTTTGACAATCACATGTAATTCGCTGGCTGGGATATGCTGGATGTTTGCGTGCTTCTGACAATCCTGGCATCCTTTCGCGAAATCTATGCAATCCTTGAGCATGCTGGGCCAGTAGAGACCTTGTCGAAACAAGAGCCATTTCATTTTTTGGCCAACCCGGTGAGCTCCACAAGCCCCACTATGAACCTCAGAAATTTCCAAATAGGCATCAGTATCTCCTAAGCATTTGAGCAACACCCCTCAGGAGTTTTCTTCAATAACTCATTGCCTACTAGGACATAACTCATTGCTTTGTACTTAGTCTTTCGATCGGTCTTGCCCAACAGGTTCTCCAAATATTCCATAATTGGCCTTCGCCAATCTGTTGGTGACCTATCGTTAACGAAAACCTCACAACTTTCTAAACCTTCGACCAAGCTCATCGAGACTTTGGATATCGACCAACTTGAGGGTGCGTGTACGTTCGACACCATCTTCTTCCTAGTTTCGATGAAGCCTTTCAACTTACCTTCCGACACTTTATAACCAGAGGCAATTTGTGCTAGTTCATTAGCTTTATTGTTTTCTATCCTTGGCACATGCGAGATGTTGACAATTTTGAAATGTTCAAACAAACGCTTCGTCAACGAGAAGTAACTTAAAAGATGCTCCTTTACGCACTTGTACTCCCTTATGATTTGTTTAATCACCAATTCTGAGTCTCCTTTTATCTCGACCTCTTTGGCTCCCAAGTCTTTGAGTATCTTAAGACCAGTGATTAAGACTTCGTACTCTGCCTCGTTATTTGAGCATTTGCCATCAACTTTGCATTTAAAGGTCGTTGGGATGCCTTGTGGGGATATTATTAGGATTCCAACACCTGCCCCGTTTCTATGGCCTGACCCATCAAAGTATAATTTCCACGGGGCGACGTCGATGCTATGTATCGACGTTTCGACTACAGCGTGGTCGACAATAAAGTCCGCCACTATTTGACCCTTCATCGCCCTTAAAGGGACATATGTCAGGGAGAACTCAGTTAACGCTAGTGCCCATTTCCCAATTCGACTATGCAAAATAGGTTTGGACAACATATGCTTAATGACATCAAAATGCGACGAAACATAAACATTAACTGGTTTGATATATTGCTTTAATTTCATACATGAGAAGTACAAACATAGGCACAGTTTTTCAATCATAGTGTACCTAGTTTCAGCATCTATCAATATCCTACTAAGGTAATAGATGGGTATTTCGACGCCACCATCATCCTCTTGTGCTAACATACTACCTATGGTCGTATCCGACGCTGCAATGTACAACTTCATGCTTTTATTTATACTAGGTGGTAATAGGATTGGAGGCTTCGTAAGATATTCCTTAATTGCGTCGAAGGCCTCTTGTTGCTCTTGCCCCCAGCGGAACTCACTCTCCTTCTTGGTCTTGAGCAGTGGTGATAACACTTTCGTCTTGCCACTTAGGTTCGAGATGAACCTTCTCAAGAAATTTATCTTCCCCAACAAAGACTGGAGTTGTTTCTTTGTCGTCAGAGGCTTGAGACCTACGATCGTCTTCGTTTTGTTCTGGTTGATCTCGATGCCTCGCTTGTGGACTACGAATCCCAAGAAGTCCCCTGCATGAACACCAAATGCACATTTTAGTGGATTCATTTTTAATCCATATTTTCTCATTCGCTCAAATGAGCGCCGGAGGTGGTTAAGGGGACCATCCTCTGATGACGATTTTATGACTATGTCATCGATGTATACCTGCATAAATTTTTTAATAAAATCATGGAATATAGCATTCATAACCCTTTGGTAGGTTGCCCCAGCGTTTTTCAACCCAAAAGGCATCACAACCCATTCATATGTCCCCAAAGCTCCAGGGCATCGAAATGCGGTTTTGGGGACATCCTTTTCGGCTATGAGAATCTGATTGTAACCGGAATAGCCGTCGAGCATGCTCAAGTACTGGAAGCCCGCGGCTGAGTCGACTAACATCTCTGCCACGGGCATCGGATATTCGTCTTTAGGGGTAGCGTTGTTCAAATCCCTAAAGTCGATGCAAACTCGAAGGGTCCCATTTTTCTTAATAACAGGTACTATGTTTGCTATCCACTCGACATACCTTGCAGTTCTGATGAACCGACTTTTGAGCAGTCTTTCAATTTCCTGCTTGATCTTCGACGTGACTTCTGGGGCGAAGCGTCGAGGGTGTTGCTTCACTGGCCTCTTGCCTGGCTGGATTGGGAGCCGATGCTCAACTACACTCCGACTCAAACCAGTCATTTCGCCATAATCCCAGGCAAAACAACCCTTGTATTCTTTCAACACTTTAGCGAATTTGGCCTTCATTTCTGGTCCTACCTTGGCACTCACGTATGTGGGCCTTTTGGTTGTTCCATCCCCTAAGTTGATTTCCTCAAGCGGGTCCTGGGCTTGCATTCTTTGCAACTCCTGATCTGGGCATTTTTTGAACCCCAAAGGCTCATCATCATAAATACCATCAATCCTCTGATTTTCTACAACTTCCCTTTGGCCTTGTTGGCCATTGGCTTTTTTGTTATGGTCGGCTCCCTTAGCTATTTGGAGAGTTTCGTCTTTCTCAAGTGCCGACATCTTTCTGTTTTCAGCCAGATAGGCTGAAATCTGAGTCATGCTTTCTAACTCAGCAGTCATTTTCACCAGTAGTGGGCCACCCCGTTGGTGGCATTTCCATTGGCTCCATGTCATCGTCGGCAGCGTCCTAGATGAGCCCATAGTCGGGGTCCAGGTTCAGGACATGACCCGTGTCGATAGACGTGTAAGACCCTGACCCGTCATCGCACGGAGCCACATTCGCTAAGTGTTGGTCAAAAGACTTCTTGTTACCCTTGGCCTCGTCGACTTTGTAATAGCTTTGATCTGCCTCAATGTTTTCGACGATGCCATCATTTCTCCAAATGGTCAATCTCTGGTGCATTGTTGACGGTACTGCCCCAATTCCATGGATCTACTCCTGTCCCAACAACAGATTGAAATTTGCTTTTGATTTGATGATCATGAAGAGTGTCAGCCTGTTGGTTGTACCCACTGCCAAGTCCACTTGGACAACCCCCAGGATGTTACTGGTCTTTCCTTCATAGTTGGACAAAACCATGTTGTGCTGTCGGAGGTTAGTCTCCGTTTTTCCAATTTTCTTAAACAGATTGTGAGGCATTAGGTTCACAGTCGCTCCACCATCCACAAACACCTTGTTGACAGACACCCCATCAACTTTCGCCTTTATGAATAACGGCTTCAAATGGTACATCATCCCAGAGCTAGGACGTTCAAACATAGTTGTTTGTTCTTCTACCACACCAATGTTCATTACATAATAACATAGCGGCTTGTCATCCCCATTTTCACCAGAAAAGAAATCTTCCTCAGTCTCAGAGATTTCAGACACCACGTCATACTCAGCTGGTAGTACCGACACTATACCACAGTTTACCACGAAATCTTCACCATAGGTGTCATCGTTGGTGTCGTCGTACATGTCTTCGTCAAAATCTCCCTCAGGTGATGGATCATATTCTTCGTCTGACTGAGGGGAGTATTTTGGCTCTTCTTCATCCGACTGAGGAGTATACTCTGGCTCTTTCTTGCTTTATGTCGGCGAAGTACACTTTGAACTCTGGGTCGACACCACTTCCTTCTCCCCTGATGCGTTCACGGTTACTGCCATGGTCTGGTTTGTCGCCACTTTGTTCTTTTCCACCCATCTTCCTTTTGGGTATTGGCGTTTTTGTCCAGACGTTCCGACAGGCTTTACTTTTGAAGTCGTAGCCTCCCTTTCAGCCTTCTTACTACGCTGATAGCGCCTCCACTGAGTCCTGGTCATAGGGTTTTTTCCTTTGTAGTTAGGGGACACCTTATATCCTGCTGGTTCGACCCCCTTATCGGCGACATTCGCCTCTTTTTCCAAATCAAGAGCCTTCCACTTTGGCCTTTTGCTCCCTTTCTGGCTCACTGGTGCCATCCATCTTTCCTGTGGGGAATCTGATTGAGGCACAAAAGTTTTAGGCCTTACCCCTTGGAACAGCTTTCTGTACTCCTCATTTCGACGAGGGACCCCGCTCTTGTCGAACACAAACCTTGGGACAGGTGGCTTGCTCTCTAGCAGCACTTCTCTCTGGCTTGCCTCATACCTCTCAGCAACTTTCTCATCGAACACAGCGTTGCATCTGGGGCATAGTGCGGCTTTCGACCCGCTTATCTTGCACTTTTCCTAAAAATCTTTCAAACTTTCGCCAGCCTAGGGGTACACTGCTTCAAGTTTGTCCTCCGCTTTCTTGTCGGAACCTTCAGTAGTTTCGACCATCATGCATTCTACTACTTCAGCCATTTGTGGCTTGTCGAGGCCCTCAGTAGCTTCGACCATTATACATTCGTACACTTCTGAGCACAAAGCCTCTTCAACCTTCAGTGGGTCGGTGTCGACCTGCATCTTTGGCTTCTCGCCAAATTGGAGTCGACCCTCCTTCAAAGCCTTCTGCACCAAAACCCTGAAAAGAACACATTGAGTTGTTTTATGACCACAGAAATTATGAAACTTACAAAATCCCTTCTTTTTCTTTTGTTCTAGAGGGGGATCTTTCAACCCAGGCGGAATAATTATTTGACCATCTTTAACCAGTAAATCAAATATTTCATCACATTTGGAAACATCAAAAGTATAAGTTTTAGCGACGTATTTATCTGTCTTGTTAGTTTCGGCGGGATTTTTCCCGTTCGACGGTTTCAACAGCTTGCATGCGTAGGGAGGTTCTGGCTTAAGTTCAGCCACGTGGATCTCACTTTCGTCGACGAATTCTTCCTCGTCGGACGAGTATTCGTCAGCAGCCACATAGGATACTTTTTCTTTTTTACGATATCTGTTAGACTGGGCTTTCTCAATTTTCAATCGTTCGACCTGGCGAACCCGGTCAGCCAATTGTGCCATATCCCTAAGACATTGCCTGTCTAACTTCTTCCTGATTGAATAGTCCAGGCCCCCGCAGCCATTTCGACTAATTCGTGCTCAGGTACCTGAGTAAAGCACCGTGCTTTCAAAAGCCTAAACCTATTCAAGGACTGGTCTACTGACTCTGTGACCTTGTGTTTGACGCTTGCCAACTCTTTCAGACTTATTTTCGACTGTCCCATATAAAATTATTCGTGAAACAGTCTCTCCAATTGTGCCCACGTATAGATGGACTGAGGGGGCAACGTAGTAAACCACGTGAATGCATTTTTCGTGAGGGAACTTGGGAAATATTTCATTTTCAAGTCCTCATTGTTCGCTATATCGCCTGCTTCGGTTTGATACCGCGCGACGTGTTCGACGGTGGATTCTTCCGCTTTCCCAGCGAACTTGGAAAATTTTGGCACTTTCCACCCCCTGGGTAATTCTGTTTGTAATACGAAGTCTGGTAATGGGGATGTATATGTTGGTCATCGAAGGTCGGGGTTCGCCCCATTACGGACCATGATACGTTCGACTACGGCCTCCAAGTTATGTTCTCCAGCCAAGGCGTTCTGTCGAACTTGTTAGACAACAAAATCCGGATCTTGGTTCCTATGGACAATCACAGGAGGCCTTTGAACCCTCCTAGGAATCTCTTCGAACTCGCGGGGTTGCTCTATAGTTTCGTCGAAGACTTCATCCTGACGAAGGGGCGTCTCCGGTCGAGGCGGTGGGGTCTGTCGATCCTGAGCCCTAGGAGCGCCTAAGAAGTCACCGATTCGTGTCATTTGAGTCGCCAATTGTTGGTAACTCTGTGTTGACTCTTGTATCAGTGGACCATCTCATGATTACTCTCATCCATTTGTTGCCTCATGACCGCGACGAAACTAGAGGTAAAGGTCGGTATGGATTGGGAGAAAAGGTGAAAACGTGGGGGTCGAGTCATCTGGTTCGACATGTGTCCTGTCCCCTGATAAGTTGAAAATGCTGGGGACGAACTCTCCCCAAATAAATGGTCGCTAGAGTGCAAACTTGACATGAACTCCGTTGGCATCCTATACAGTCTAGGTATCGGCATGGTGATACTAGGCATATACTGCCCCGTAGTCCCTGCCATTGTTGATTTCGGGTCATTTCGACGCGGTGTTACGATTGGTCCGCTAGGAGTGGTTGCCACCGCTGACACGGTACCGGAGCCAACATCAGTTGTCTGTATTCCCATCGTACTTTCCGTCGGAGACGGTTCTTCGTTCGGTCGTGGTATTACCATCTTACCACTACGCAAAAACATATACTCAATTCACACGGGTCCCACTGGGCGTGCCACTTTGTTCGCCGGCGCGAACAACCACTGGCCTTCCGTCGCAGGTTCGCTCACGGGATCGGCCACACAAATCCTAGAACAAGGAATTGGAAGCGTACGTTTATGCTGCGTTTGAGTTTCTCGGTTTTTTAGTGCAAGTTGTCACTCTGAAGTGACCTTGGTGACGCAAAGAGTTTCTTAACGATCACAAGTTTGGATACAAAGCGAAGAAATAAAGAAAAGAAAGGCTGAGCAAAAACAAAAAGGCAATAATTTAAATTAGATGCTGAAAGTAAATTGCTTTAAGTAAATTTGGACGCAATTGTACATTTTCGCGGGAGTGAACTCGTTTCTCTCTAAGCTTGGTACTTTGAGTGTTTTCCCTTTACAATGTGAAAAAATGCGACCCCTGAAAATGAAAAGTACAGTGCCTTATATAGTCCTAGAATGTAACTGTCTGTCTACCCAAATGTCTTCTGAAGCTGGCGCGTGGCACCCCACTTTCTTTTCAACGTCCCATAGTCTTGGAAGTTTCAAACTTTTCCCGCCTAATCATTTATCCTTGAAGTTGGGATCAGCTCTTCACTTTATTTTCCTCCGACGCCGAGGCTTGTCGCCATCTCTCCGACGCGCCTCTCTGCTAGTGTCGAATCGACACCTTGATGTGCCTTTCGTGCCGACGCGTCATGGGAATCCTAGTTTCCCACCTATGGTCGAAATCCCGTGTCAACAATTCCATGATGTCCATAATATTAACTAAAAAATTTAAAATTTAACCACGTATACTGCCACATCATATTCCGGTAACCAAATTTGTTAATAGAAAATATTTGAAAAACCGTTGTTTAAAAATAATTTGACAAACTAAAAACAAAAATTTATAATATTTAAAAAGAACGCAAACATATTTTTCCCTTAAAAAAATTTAAATTAACATTTTAAAAAATTTGCATCTATCAATTTAAGAAAGATAGTACTAGTATTCACTTTAAGACATTTTGAGACAAAGTTGCGACCATTGTGGCATATGTGCATCCTATATACACAACATGTTTGCGTGAAGTGGCGGTGTCCACGTGGTTATTAGCGTGGGAGTTTACACAGATATTGATATTCACATGGCTTTGCTCCACTCCGAAAGCCACACTGCCATCATTTGTCAGCATCATCACCCCACAAACCCTGACTTTCAAACCTTGTTTTGTTTTTTTCACCTATATCAGAATTCATGTTTTCCATATTCTACGTGGTTCATGTCTTCCAATTGCATGGCCCAGTCGTTTATGGTTTGAAGAAGCAAAACTTAATACATACACCTGCACTTCTTTTCATTGCAACATGTTAAATGAGTTTCAATTTTCTCATGCTAAATGAAGAATATGGCAGAGTCGTTGTGTACGGTTCATATTTAATATTTGATATTCTTTCCGTTTTAAAATGATTGTCGTTTTAACAATTACAAACATTGAATAGTATAGACATAGATAGAGAACAAAGAAAATGAATACACATATATAGTACTGTCGACACCTTATAGACATGAAGCACAGACAACCTTAGTAATAGACGTATCGTGGTGTTCGACATTTATATGACATCCGTATGTGTATAATGTATGTCGGAAAAGTCAAATAAGTGTTGAAAAAATCAGACAATTATCTCCTAAATAAAATATTCTTTCTTTACTTCAACACTTTTTTAATCAGTGTCTGACACTCGTATATATAACACTTATATCACATATGTCAAACAATTCGAACAAGTGTTTTAAACAAAAATTGATTTTTTTTCTTTGACTCAACACACATTTATACATTTATTTGGACAAACCTCGTAGACATCTAAAAGTTTTAAACATGTATTAAAATAATGTTATCAATAAAAAATTAAAAATATTAATTTTGATTATAATATTTTAATTCTTTTAATAATATATTGTTAAATGAAATTAAATACTATCTTATATAAAATCGTGTCTCGGTATCCGTATTAGAATCTATGATTAATTGGTTATAGGGTTGCTAATCAAAATGGTCTTTCTCTATAGCATTGCCAAAAGTAATAAAAATGTACCTTGAATAATACATTCATGTAGAACAAAAAGTGAAATCATAGCCAAACTTATAAACTATCATATCTCTCTCTCTCTCTCTCTCTCTCTCTGTGTACCTTTCCCCCAAGTAAATCTAAATTTTCTATTTTTTTAACTTTCTTATTGTTTAATTCAAATAATATTAAACCTTTTCAATAACCACTTAAGCCTGCACTTAAATGATTGGGAGATTATTAGATTATTAGCAACTTAATTCCTCTGACATAAGTGCACTTTGAGTTGTGTCAGAAGACAAAAAAACCTAAAAAAAGGAAGAAAAGAAAACACTATTGTACACCAATGTGGACCCCTATACACTACTCTATATACTATATATTGCACCTATCTATCTTCCATCCCATCAACCACTCTCTAAAATTTCCAACTTCTTCTTTGCAAGAACAAAACTCTAAACAAAATCACACATTTTGTTTCAACATTCAAATTTCTCACTTCTTTAAACTCTTCTTCAAATGAGGCCTTCTTATCTACTAGTCTCTCTTCTCATTTTCTCACTTCTCCTTACAAAGATTCAAGGTATTTAAATTTAAATATAATTTAATCCCATACCATGCAGTTTATTAAACAACGACTATTTCTGGTTTCTTTCTGTAGTCGCAAACGTAGCCAAAATGAAGTCGTTGTTGTAACACACTTCTAATCTTCCTTTTTTTTTTGCAGGGATACGTTTGACGAAAGAGTCTTTAACATTTGAGAAACAAAAACAACATGTAGAAGAAGAAGAAGCTATTCTTTGCAATGATCAACAAAAATGCACAGGTAGCCAGAAGAAAACAGCTTCTAAAGTTTCCAGAAAACCACACAACCAATTACCAAACATTCATGAAGATTATTATGGACCTAGACGACATAGATCTAGGCATCATTAGTTTTTATGTCCACAATTTTTTTTCTTAATTTGTTTAAATTTAGATGAAAAAAATTATCATTAATTAAAATGGTATTCAAGATAATTACCATTTTACAATCCTCTCTCAAATTTTGTCCCAAAAAAATTCTTATGACTATGCAAAAATGCAAGATTTTATTCTCTTCTCTTAATTGATTTATGGTTTAAAACAACTATAAAATATAAATTATCTAATTAAGCATCATGAAAGAAATTTAATCATAATACTTTATATTTTGATGCAGGAAATATAAAGAATAGGAAACTTGTTAGCACTTCAATTTCTACAAGTAAATCTTTGTCAGAGGTTGTGAAGAACAAAGATGAAGCAAAGGATGTAAAAGCAAAATCAATGACAACTAGTTCTAAGTATCTTCCTGAGGACTTTGTAGACATAACTGAGATGGATTATTCTCCAGCTAGGAAAAAATCTCCAATACACAATTAAGTGATTCTAGGTAGAAAAAGAAAAGAAGACAAAAGTTCCTTATATTTGGATAAATGTAATATTTTTATAGACAGAAAAGTGATCATTTTGCAGAAATGACAATTTTTTAAGGCTTAGGAATGATTTGTACATTATATATTATTATTATGTTAACTTTTTTTTTATTACAAATCTATTTTAAGAATAAATTTCTTTTTTATGTTAGTTTCTAAATTTTAATATCTTGGCTCTTAACTATACTTGTCTTTTTTATGATATTGGTTTTGGTTATGTTGTTTTTCAAGTGATGAAAGCAAAATATACTGGGGACCAATGACTGGAAATTGCAGTATGCAAAAAGTAGCATTTCCTACTTTTTGCTGCTGAGAAAACATACAGACCCACTGTGTATTAAATTACTCTCCAACAGAGATATCACGTTTAATAATTTATTATTGATATTAGATTTTATTTATTCGAGGGGAATTCTTATTTATCCACCTTAAATAATTGGGTAGAGTTACCTATAAAATAATTTGTATTGGAGATACATTGGAAATCTACAAAATTTGAACTATTAAATAAAAAGTAAATACAATAAAATGACATGGCATTACTTAATTGGTAGAATGTACATTACCCAACTTTTTGGGGTGGGTAGAGAAGTTGTCCCCTTTATTCAATAGGGGTTAAGATGGGAGAAAAAGATGGTTCAAGTTCAACCGAAATTCTTAGACAAATTGAAGAGATGGAGGAGGAGGATAGAAGAAGATTTTTGGGTCAGCAAGAGTTACCTTTACCGTTCTAATGATTATAGGTTCTTTCAACATCAGAGGGAGTGGATCTTTTTCAAAGAGAAGAAGAATCAATCGCATTATATCCAAAGGCAAGGCTGACATCTTTTTCATTCAAGAATCAAAAATCAGTAAGGTGGAGGATTCTTTCATTAGTAGGGTGTGGAGTCAAGGTGAGGTGGGGTGGTCGTTTTCTGGATCGATTGGTCAGTCAGGCGGCTTAATTACGCTCTGGAACAAGGATACAATCACAGCTTTAGGGTCTTTCAAAGGAGTAGGATTCCTGGGAGTTAAGATTCAGTGGATCAAGGAGATTTTTTATGTTGTCAATATTTACTCTGGTTGCAGTTTTAGCGACAAAAGAAGGCTGTGGGTGATTTAATTAGGTTAAAATCTTCCCTCACATATGGGATGTGGATTCTGGATGGAGACTTCAACGCCACTTTTGCAGCCTCTGAAAGAAAGGGTAAATCTTGCTATTCTAGATCGTCTGAGATGCGAGAATTTGAAGATTTTTTAGATGAGTTAGGAGTAGTCGACCTTCCTGTTTCTGGGGGTAAGTTTACTTGGTTCAGTGGAGATGGAAATTCAATGAGTCGTTTAGACAGATTTTTACTTGAAGATTCGATCATTGAGAAGTGGGGAATGGTGGAACATATTATAGGCAACAGAGACATATCAGACCACTGCCCGATTTGGGTGAAGATCAAACCTTTAAACTGGGGTCCCAAACCTTTCAAAAGTAACGATAGTTGGTTTGATCATCCGGAATTTTTCAGTTTTGTGGAAAAGGAATGGAATTCTATGTCGGTACAGGGTAGAAGTGATTATGTCTTAAAAGAAAAATTCAGGCTTCTGAAAATCAAAATCAAAGTTTGGAGGGATCAAATCTTTGGTTGGATTGACCTTAAAATAGAAGAGGATGTTGATAATCTGAATAAAGCGGATTTGTCGTTATTTTCTACTAGTGCCAATGAGATAGAGGAGATTGTAGTAGAAAGAGCTGAGAAATGTAATTCTTTTTGGAGAAAGCTGCATATAAAAGACAACACGTTACTTCAAAAATCCAGAAGAAGGTGGATAAAGGATGGGGACACTAATTCTAGATTCTATCATCAATGGATCAGAGGTAGGCAAAGAAGGAAATTCATTGGTAGGATCGAAACATCTCAGGGTGTGGTGGATTCGGTGAAGGGAGTTAAATCAGAGGTCCTGAGGTTTTTCAAATATGCTTATTCCGAGCCAAAGTCTCACAGACCAATTCTCGATTGTTGTAATTTCAAAAGTCTTTCTGAAGCTAAAGCTTCTACCTTGGAGAATCCTTTTTCTGAAGAGGAGATCACGGCTGCTGTTTGGAGTTGTGATGGCTTCAAAAGCCCTGGTCCAGACGGTTTCAACCTTAACTTTATTAAAAAATGTTGGGGTTTCTTGAAGGTAGATATCATTCGTTTTGTTCTGGATTTCTATGACACAGCTTATCTTCCTAAAGCTATGTCGTCAGCATTCTTGACCCTCATCCCTAAGGTCGACATTTCGTTGAAGCTCAGTGACTATCGGCCAATTTGTCTAGTTGGCTGCCTGTACAAGATCCTTGCTAAACTCCTAGCGTTGAGATTGAAAATAGTGATTGATAGGTGATCGCGAATGAAACTGTGGATTTGGCAACTAGAGACAAAAGGGAGTGCATTCTTTTTAAAGTCGATTTCGCCAAAGCCTACGATTGCGTAAGCTGGAACTTCCTTCGTTTTATGTTGGAGAAACTTGGTTTTGGGGTCAGATGGAGAAAATGGATGGAAGCCATTATTTTCAAAAGTCATCTGTCTGTGCTAGTTAACGGTAGTCCTACTATCAATTTCGAGGCTGAAAGGGGACTTCGTTAGGGGGATCCTTTAGCTCCTTTTCTCTTTTTGATGGTAGCAGAGGGTCTTAAAGGGTTGATGTCTAATGCGGTCGCGAACGGCAGCTTCAAGGGTTTCAGAGTGAGTGAAGAAGTGTCTGTTGATCTGATCCAGTATGCTGATGACACCCTCATCTTATGAGAGGGTACTTGGAGGAATTTATGGAGTATCAAAACTATTTTAAGAGGATTCGAATTGATTTCGGGGTTGAAGGTTAATTTCAACAAAAGTACATTAATCGGTTTGAACGTTAGTCCGCATTTCCTTCTTGCTGCATCCACCTTCCTATCTTGCAAGATTGAAAACTCCAACTTCTCCTTCCTTGGAATACCTATAGGTTTTAATCCGAGAAGGATTGGTGGTTGGACCCCGATTGTGGACAAAATCAGGAGGAGGCTGCTCTCTTGGAACGCTAAAAATCTCTCAATGGCTGGTCGGATTCTGCTTATTAATTCAGTGCTCACGAGTCTGCCGACTTTCTGGTTCTCTTTTTACAAGGCGCCTAAGTCGGTCTTAAAGAAAGTAGACTCAATTAGATGCAAATTTCTTTGGGGAGGAGCAGAGGAAAAGGATAAAATTCATTGGATCAATTGGGAGACTTGTTGTTCTCCGAGGGACAAAGGCGGGCTTGGAATCAGAAGATTAGAAGAGTTTAACTTGGCTCTTTTTACAAAATGGAAGTGGAGGATCGCAGCAGATAAAACTGCTCTTTGGAAGGGGGTTCTGAAAGCCAGATACGGGGCAATCAACCATCACATCTTAACAGACAATCAATCTTCGCCTAAATGTTCGTCGCAATGGTGGAAAGATCTTGTTGGTAGCGGAGAGTTTATTACTAACAAGGGTTTTTGTTTTGCAGATTTAGTAACTTTTCAATTGGGAGATGGATCATCCATTTCTTTTTGGACGGCGAACTGGTCGAACGGAACGATTCTTTCAAAGAATTTCGAGGACCTTTTTCGTCTCAGCTCTAAAAAGGAAGCGTTAGTTTCTGATATGGGCCAGGCTGGTTCTGAAGGTTGGATTTGGAATTCTCTGGGTCTGTCTTCAACAGTTCAGCAACAGTATAGCGAGAGAATTTCTGCCTTGCTGAAGTTAATTGGTGAATTTCTCCCTGTTCCTGGCAAGTTAGATGAGGTTGGATGGAAGTCTCAGGTTGTTGACAAATTTTAGGTTAAGGAGGCTTATAAAATAATGGAGGATTATTCTCTGATTTTGCATTCTTTTCCTCCTTATTCTCAACCTGCATTTAATGCTTTCGAAACACTTTGGAAAATTAAATCTGCACCTAAAATCATCTGTTTTGGTTGGAGAATTTTATGGGGGAGAACCCCTGTGAAATCAGAACTCATTAAGAGAGGGGTGGATCTGAACCCTTCTTGTGTTTTTTGTAACGCGGAAGATGAAGACGTTCAACATATGAGCTTTTCCTGTGATCCTATTAAGGCTGTTTGGGAAAGAATAGGAGACTGGTGTGGATTCGGCAGTTTTTTTCAGGCAATACTTACGAATTTTTCTTGGATTGGTGCGGTTTGGGAACGTCTAGAGAAGAGAGCTTGAAGTTGGGAGTAATATGGCTTATTACAGTATGGAGTATTTGGACTTGTAGGAATTCTATAATCTTCGAAAACAAAACTTTCAATTTGGATAATCTATGTTGGAATATCAAGATAAACGCTTGGAAATGGCACAAGACGGGTGATAATTATCCCAACTCCGATTTCTTTGCTTTTTGTAAGGATCCTTTAAGAGAGTAGTTTTTTCTTGTCTTGGCTGGTTTTTTCTTCTGTATTTTTCCTTGGCAGTGTATCAATTTCAGGTTTGAACACAATTTGTGTTCTACCTCATTTATAATATTGGCTTTAAGAAAAAAAAATTATTCAATAATTATTATCAAATAGTTCCTTTATGGGGAAGTAAGTGTATCTTTAAATTCTCTGACAATTAAATTAGTAGTAATTGTTGAATTTTTTTATGACTCTTGTCCTTAAGCGTTAGTCACCCCTAATGAAGTATATTGTTACTGTGTGACAATCTTTGGATTAAGAAGTTTGTATTATTGGATCGAACTCCAATATCGACAAGGGTAATTTTAAGATTCGACAAGATCGAATGTGTATGTTGTAGTTGAAGTTTGTTCAAACATACAATAGTCAAAATTCGTTATGTATTATGTTATGTAATATCTATGTATGTCATCTATAAGTGTTATCTTCATACATAATGTGGTATTTGGATCGAACTCTAGTGCCGACAAGGGTAGCTTAATGGTTTGACGGGAGTTGTGTATGATGTAGTCGAAGTCTGTTCGAGCATAATGTCAAAATATATTAACTTGTAATTTAAATTAGTATGTTGAATTAGGTCTTGCTTCTAAGCCCAATTGTTAAGTTAGCTTGTATCCTAAGTTAGCTTATTAGTCAATAAATAGACTAGTTATCTCAGGTTGTTGAGAGAGGTTAATTATCGGTTGTAATCTTTGAACCCTTATTGAGAAAGTGAATAGAAAAACAGATTTAACCAATTCTTATTCTTCTTCTTCATTCTTCTCTCCCTTTTGTAAAACCTAATAGGGTTTCTTGTGTTTGTTCAAGAAATTCAATCTTTTTCTCATATTTTGGTTTGTTTTATAACGACATCAATTCACAACATATAACATACATATGTTAGTAGTCTATAAATAGGTTATTCTCTCACTTGATAGGAGAGAGCGAGGTTGGTTGTTAGGTTGGTTGTTATTTTGTTTCACTTGTAATCATTTAACGCTCAGTGAGAAAGTGAATTGAATGACTGTTATAACTAACTTTGTTTTCTCTCCCCTCTCTCTCTCTCTTTGAATTGAACAGTTTCTTATTTGATCAAGAAAATCTCTCTTTCTCTCATATTTACTTTGTTCTTGGCATGAATTATCGCAACAAACGGGTGTGATGAGTGTGGATCAAGATGCCTTCAACAAAGTATGAGATTGATAAATTCACCGGAGAAAATGACTTCAGATTACGACCCTTGAAGATGTGAGCCCTTCTTGTTCAACAAGGTCTGCTAGAAGCGCTAAGGGGATCTGAAAATATGGATGTTTCCTTAACGGAGAGGGAGAAGATGACGATGATTGAGAAAGCCCAAAGTGTCATCATATTGAGCATTGGTGGTAAGGTTCTCTGGTAGGTCTCGAAAGAGAAAACCGCAGTAACTATGTGGATCAAACTTGAAGGTTTGCACATGATCAAGTCTTTGGTCATCGTCTCTACCTAAAACAAGTTTTGTACTCATTCATGATGAGTGCAGACAAAGTCTTGACTGAGTAGTTGGATATGTTCAACAAATTGATTCTTGATCTAGAGAATATTGATGTTAGCATTTATGATGAAAATTAAGCGTTGTTGTTGTTGTTGTGTAGTTTACCTAGGTCTCATGCTTATTTCAAAGAAACTCTCTTGTATGGAACAGAGTCCATGACCTTTGAAGAAGTTCAATCGACCTTGTATTCAAAGAACTCGAACGAAATAAAGGAGCACAAGCCATCATATGTTGGTGAAGGATTGTCCGTAAAAGGAAAACTCTCGAAGAAGGACTGTGTCCTTATAGGCTGAAGAGTTATGGAAATAAAAAGGATAATGGAAATGCATCCATTGTTCAAGATAATTATGAGTAATCTGATGTCCTGGTGGTTTTGAACAGCAATTCTTGCAAGGAATGGATTATGGATTCAGGTTGCACTTAACACATGACTCCAAACAAAGATCAATTTAAGGAATTATGTGATCAAGATAGTGGATCAGTGTTGCTGGGAAGCAATAAAAGCCTACAATATTGCAATGATTAGATCTGTGAGATTAAAGTTGCATGATGAGTCAATAAAGTTGTTGACTTGCGTAAGATATGTACTTGGTCTTAAGAGAAATTTGATTTCTCTTGGTCAATTCAATAAGAAATGATATGTTTTCAAAGGAGAGTAAGGTATCCTAAGAGTCATAAAGGGGTCGAAGAAAGTCTTGAGAGGCATCAAGAGGTAAGGATTTTATACCCTTGAGCCTAATGTTATTAGTGGTTTAGCATATTTTACATCCATAAATCTTGTGTCGAAGACGGAGCTATGACACATGAGATTGGGCTATGTGATAAGTGCAAATTGTACCTATTTTTATATATATGTTTTGTTGCACTTATCGATTCTTTTTGGTAAATATCGTGCGAATAAAACCCAATTTGTGTGTAATTACGTTTACTTTACGTTTTTGGTGTATAGTGCGTTATCGTGTAAATATCATTGAGTTTAATCGATTTTCATTTATTTTTGTAGGTGTTCCAGCAATGGTATATTTCCATATTCATAAAGAGCATTGAATAAGCTTTCCAACGCTTCAAACCGTACGTCAATCGGAGTTACGGTTCAAGAGTTATGAAGAAAACAAATTCTGGTTTTCTGTCATGCTCGCTAGGCGAGCCCCCGTAGCGAACACTCGCTAGCTTGTTCGCTAGGCGAACCGGGGCGAACGAAAAGTTCCAGAATCGTGAAAAAACTCAACAGAAAGGCGGTTTACGTTCGCCTAGCGAACGGGGACTCGCTAGGCGAACCTGGAAAAGCAGAATTGCCCATTTAAGCCATTTTTCATCATTTTTTAGTGATGGGTTTGATATTTTTAGTTCCAAATCCATCCAATAGCATTTTTTGAGTAGAATTAGGCTAGAAAACACATTGGAGCATGAATTAGGATGATCCGGAGTCGAATCCTTCATCAATCGGAGCCGACAACTTTTGAGATGTTTGGTTTTTCTCCATTTCTTCTCTATGTATTTCTCTATTTTGTGGGTTATGTTTGTATTGTTACTCTAAACCTATGTACATGTATTGATCATGGTTGTATAATATATATGCTTTACAAATCATTATCGATGTTTTCCTTGATCTTTTTGCATTTATGTTTGGATTTGTGTTGTGTTAGAGATAAACATCATGAATCTTGATTAAGGATGGATATCTATTGTCTAGACTCTAGAGATAGATTTAGATAATAATCTTTATGGTGTCGGAACTTAATGTCTTCCGTGTTTCGAGGCGTCGTGCGCGAGAGCGTCGACGAGAGTAATACGGTTGCTCTCTCAACTGTGCGTTAGACATAACCTTTGTTGTGAGCGATACGTGATGATTTTGATGAGTATTGTATGTTGAATGCAACCGATCGATAGGTTTACGTTTGTTCTGAGTAGTGTATATTCATGCTTGATAGGTTTCTTCTCTTCAAAGAATGTATTCTTTTTATGTTTTAATATTTACTTTTCTATTTTCTTGTTTGAAACCATTTAATCCAAACTCATTAACGCGAGAGATTGTCGAACGGCATTCTTTCCCTCGAACCGATCTCTGTGGACACGACATAAATTCCGGAGGGAATTCTTTCCGAAAATAAATATTTTTGCTTGCTTGCCCTATTCTGCATCCAACACTATGTCAGTGAAAGAGGCCTGGTAGAACTGGGGAAACAAAATCCGCTAGGTGGTGACAAGGTCAAAAAGCTAGAGCTCTTTGAAGCTTATCTATTTGGAAAAGCTTGCAGAGTGAAGTTTAATAAAGGCAAACAAAGAATACATGGATTCCTATATTACATTCAAGCAGATATTTGGGGGTCTGTAAGAAGTCCTTCACACTCAGGTGCAAGATATTTCCTATCAATAGTTGATGATTATTCAGGAAAGTTGTGGGTATTCACTCTGAAAACTAAGGATTAAAATTTTGAAAGTTTCAAAAGTTGGAAGAATTTGGTCGAAAATCAAACTGGCAAGAAGGTAAAGAGATTGAAGACCGACAATGGCCTTGAGTTCTACAGTTAAGCCTTTGATAGTCATTGTGTTATCTCTGATATTGCTAAGCACAAGACTGCAGTAGGTACTACTCATCAAAATGGGTTGGTTGATACATTCAATCGCACAATCCTGGAAAGGGTTAGATGCATATTCGTCAGTGCTGGATTAAAGAAAGTGTTTTTGGATGAGGATATCGTAAGAGCAGCATATAATGATAAATAGGTGTCCCTCGACTTCCTAGGGGATGAAGACACTTGAAAAATTTTGGTCGGATCATCCATCAAATCTCGATAATCTTATAGTATTTGTTTGTGTAGTCTATGCTTACATTGTGGTGCCTATAACCATATCACAAGAGGTGTATCACTAGTCGTGATGTGGTTTTCAATGAAGCAGATATGACATTCAAGAAAACTGATGAAGTTGGCCGAACTGCAAAGATCTCTGAAGAAGATGAAAAGAAGGAAGAAGTTCCTTCTAAGGTGGAGTACATGGGAAATAAAGTGCACAATCATGATGAAAATCCAAATGAAGTTGCTGAAGAAGCACAAGATGTTGAAGAAAATGAGGAAATTGTTAATGACTACTTGCTGACAAGAGACAGGTCGAGAAGCATCACTAATCCACCTCAAAGGTTGTGTTATACAGATCTCATAGCTTTTCTTCAATCTCTGTTAGTGAGGTTCTCGATGAAGAACCTAGAGATTACAAATGAGTTATGAGGAGTCGAAATAAGAAGGAATGGTTAAAAGCCATGGATGATGAGATAAATTCTCTTCATGATAACCACACATAGAAGCTGATCGAAAAACCTATATGGATCAAGTTAGTCAGTTTTAAATGGATTTTCAAAGTAAACGAAGGAGTCTAAGGCGTTATATTGAAGAGATTCAATGAAAGACTGGTTGCAATGGGCTTAACTCAGAGAGTGGGAGTGGATTTCAATGATGTATTCTCTCCTGCTGAGAAGCATATATCCATTATAATTCTTCCTGCCATGGTGGCTAGGTTCGACCTATAATTGGAGCAGATGGATGTGAAAATTTCTTTTCTATATGGTGATCTACATGAAACAATTCTGATGAAGCAAATAGAAGGGTATGAAGAAAAAGGTAAGGTGGATTATGTGTGCAAGCTGAATAGGTCACTATATGGCCTTAAACAGTCTCATAGGCAATGAAATATGAATTATACAAGTTCATGGCATACATAGGTTTCACAAAGAGTGGCTTCGATTACTATGTTTATTTCAGGTTCTCACTTGAAAATTAATTTGTCATCTTATTGCTCTATGTGAATGACATCGTCATAGCAAGCAACCTTGTTGAAGAAGTAATAAGGGTGAAGATGTGAAGGACCTTGGAGCTTCAAATAGGATTTTAGGTATCGACATCAAGAGATATAGAAAGCATTCAAAGTTATGCTTATCTCAAGGGTCATATCTAAGGAAGATTCTCAACAGGTTTGGTATGTCGAACTCAAAACATGTTATAACGCCAACAACTCAGTAATTCAAGCTAAGTATAAATCAAAGTACTAGTACATAATTTGAAAGGGCCTATATGGACAACATTCTATATGCTAATATAGTAGGTTCTTTGATGTATGTTATGGTTTGTACCAGGCCAGACATAGCTATGCAGTTAGCCTTGTAAACAGGTACATATCCAACCCTGGAAAGGTGCACTAGTAAGCCTTGAAATGGATCCTAAGATACATAAAAGGATCTCTGTACATGGTGCTTGTTTATGGTGGAGCCAAAGGAGATTATGAAAAATTTGAAGTCAAAGGATTTATTGAGTATGAATATGTAGGATGTATGGATACCAAAAAATCTCTTTTTGGATATGTTTTCACTATGCTTGGTACAATAACCAGTTGGAAAGCTACACTTCAGAAGGTTGTAGCCTTATCAACCACTGAAGCTGAATATATTGCCCTCACTGAAGTTGTAAAAGAATAATTGTGGCTTGAAAGGTTCGCTAAAGAAATGAAACTTCAAGGTCAATTTATCACTATTAAATGTGATAGTCAAAGTATCATACATCTGTCAAATAATTAAGCCTATCATGAGAGAACCAAACACATTGATGTTAGGTTGTATTTTGTTAGGGGGAAAAATGAAATGGGAGAAGTCAAAGTGAGGAAGGTTTTGACTGATCAGAATGTTGCTGATATGATCACCAAGACATTGCCAAGCAACAAGTTCTTCCATTGCACGCAGTTGATAAAACTGCATCATGATAGCTAGTTTGTTTCATTAATGTTTTGTATTTTATTCCAAGGTGGAAATTTGTATTATTGGATCGGACTCCTGTCCCAATAGGGGTAGTTTCAGGATTCAAAATGGTCAAATGTGCATGTTGTATTTGAAGTTTGTTTGATCAAGCAATAGTCATAAGTAGCTTCGTATTTTGTTATGTAATAGTTATGTATGTCATGTATAAGTGTCATTTTCATACATAACATACATATGCTAGTAGTTTATAAATAGGTTTCACTCTCATGTGTTAAGAGAGAGATTGGTTGTTATTTTGTTTCACTTTAATCATTTAACACTTAGTGAGAAAATGAATTGAATAAGAAGTATAACCAACTTTGTTTTCTCTCTTCTTTTTTCTCTCCTCTCCCCCCCCCCCCTTCTCTCTCTCTCTCTCTATCTATCTATCTATCTATCTCTATCTCTCTCTCTCTCTCTCTCTCTCTCTCTCTCTCTCTCTCTTCTTGAATTGAACAGTTTCTTGTTTGATCAAGAAACTCTCTCTTTCTCTCAGGTTTACTTTGTTCTTGGCATTGATCATCACAACAAAGTTCTAGAATGTTTTTTAGAGACAGGTGCCTTAGAGGACATGTGTTATAGGATCTTGCTGGTTTTTATCAGACGGTTCTTAAGCATTAGTCAGTTTTGACCAGGTGTGGTGCTAGAGCGTGATCATTTCTTTATTTGTTTTATCTCTAAAAATTGTGATTTGATATCATGTCAAATGGATCTCGGCCAAGTTTGTAACAAATGATATACAAATGGGAAAACTTTTCTCACTTTGTAAGTCAAACTTATATGGTTGAATTAATCTCAACTAAAATTATATTTGTATTGCCGCTCCCGGGATTTTCATCCAAGTACAAACGCGAAAGTGGGGCGGAAACAGAGTCGTCAGCAATGTGTATTTATCCCAAGAGAGGGAAAGGAAATACTGCGTAAACCTGAGGGAAGGAAAAGAACATGGTCTCGCGACCAAGAGAAACGAGTAAGGGAGACCATGTTCTTTTCCTTCCCTCAAGTTTACGCAGTGTTTCCTTTCCCTCTCTTGGGATTAATACACATTGTTGGCGGCTCTGTTTCCGTGCCACTTTCGCGTTTGTACTTTGATGAAAATCCCGGGAGCGACAGCGGGCGACTCTGCTGGGGACTGGTTGACCTCTTGCTGGTCCATCCCATTTTGCGAGTTAATCCTAGCGCTTGGTTGTTTATTTTCATTGGGTGTTTATTGTTGTGCTTTGTGTGTTGTTTTACTATTTTACTGCATTATTGCTTTACTGTATTACTGTATTTACAGCATTTATTACATTGCATTTCATTGTTATACTGGATTATGCTGGACTGTGCTGTTGTCTTTTGTTTGGTGGGCAAGGTATTCTGAGAGATAAGCCCACTACCCCGGCTTGAGCATACACATAGGTATTAGCGTGGGCAGGCGTGTCGCTCCTGTGGTGTTTGGCCACGTGTGGGTGTTCACGAGACCTACAGCCAGACGAGGTTCTATCTGGAGCTATCTGCTACTGTATGTTTGATACAGGCCAGTAGATATTCTCTGGAGGAATTGTCGACTCTGGTGACCATTCCCGGGAACTCAGTAACGGCACTCCTCCCGAGTTGTGATAATGGCAGACCAGAAATGGCAAACCCATTACACATTCTCGATCCGAGGACCCAATGCTGGGAACTCGCTATAGGATATCCCTTTTGAAAGAGAACCAGTGGAGGCACTCTTCGATTGGCGATAGTACTGTACCCTGAGGGATGAATGTACTATTGCTTCTCGACCTCAGTGCCAGAAGCTGAGGATCTTTCATTTTCTAGTACCTACATGTGAGAGGGGCGGGTTGTTTACAGGTTTACAGGTAACCTTGACTTTCAGCATACCCGGTACTGTGGGGTTCTTATCAGTATTGTTTATTTGTGTGATTACTCTATTGTTCTAGAATTCTGGGGAATTTGAGCCTTGGAATTATTCAGTTATTTCAGTCTAGCACCGACACGTGGCACCTTGATCTCATGCTTTGCATTGCATCATCCTTTTTTCTAACATTCATATTTTTCATTCCAGGTAGTATCTGACATTTTGATTCCAGTCAATGGGCAGTTATAGGGATGGACACCAAAAGGAGTAAGAAGAACACTGTTGTGTACAAGTTCCCGAAGCTCATTCTGGGTCAGATTTATGGCTTACAAGAGATGGTCGGTCCGGAAGTGTTAGGAATGTTCAAAGAGAAGTGTGTGGATCCTATCTTTCGTTCGTAACCTCAGTGAGTATGAATATAATGGCTTGCACACCTTGATGTAGTTCTATGATCCTTCCCTGAGGTGCTTTGTATTGACAGATTATGTTTTGGTTCCTACTCTGGAAGAGTATTCTAATATCCTGGGAATTTCCATTAAAGAAGGTGCTCCTTTCTGTGGGTCCAAGGCAGATCTTGACTTCCAAGCTGTGGCTGGTGCTCTTTATTTGAGCAAGTCAACTTTGGAAGCTGATATTTCTGGTAAGGGAAGGGTTCGTGGCTATCACCTGACATACTTGGCAAACAAGGCTCAAGAAATAGCTAAGGAGAAGAAGTGGATTGTCTTCAATGCAGTGTTGGCTCTCTGCATATATGGTATTGTCCTATTCCCGAGTGAGCCTGATTTTGTTGATACAGATGCTATCAATATATTTGTAACTCAGAATCCAGTGCCGACTTTGTTAGGAGATCTTCATTATGCCTTATACAACAGGAATGAGAATAGACGAGGTGGGACAGTTCATTGTTGTGTACCTCTTTTCTATAAGTGGTTTACCAATCGTCTACCTCAGTCAGGTGCTTTCAGGGATACTAAGAATTCTTTGAAATGGAGTCAACGTCTGATGGGCCTAGATGCTAAGGATATTGTTTGGGTGAATCATGGAGTGCTGGGTAAAGACATTTTGCACAGCTGTGGCGAATACCCTAACGTACCATTGATAGGGAGAAAAGGAGATATTAATTATAATCCTTCTTTGGCTCGCCGGCAGTTTGGATATGCCCTGAAAGATCCACCGGCTGAAAAGGAGGTGGAAGAGTCTTTGTATTTTCATATGGCTGACGGTGGGTTAGATGTGGCGCAGAAAGCTTCCGAAGCATGGCTCAGTAAACAGAAAAGAGGAAAAGCCGTTTGGGGTTTGCCTAACAATCAAACTTTCCATCCGTATGAATACTGGATAAAGAAGAGGGTTGAAGAGTACTACTTGCCTTTTGATTGGGCGCCTCCCTTATATCCCAAAGTGATAGAAGAGAAAATCACCGTACCGATTGAAGAATTCGATGAGCAACGAAAATTGGTGCATGATTTGAGGGTGGAAAATTCTGGTATGAGTAGTCAGCTGCAGGGTGCCTTACATGACAACTTGGAGTTGAAATGGAAGGTCCAAGATTTGACAGAGCGCCTGGAAAAAAGGGAGAAGGATCTTGATGACAGAGCTTAGCACTGTAGAAAAATCAGTATGACTGCTGAATCTTCTGGCAAGGCCTGTAGGAAAACAAAGAAGATCTTGACTGAGACTGAAGCCAAGCTTGCCATGTATCAGGAGATGTGGGAAGAGCTCAAGATTGAGAATGGGGAGTTGAAAGAAGAACTTCAAAGAATGAAGTCAAATAAAAAGCACTTCTCTGGTAAGTGGAAAGGAGCTCAGAAAGAAATTGAAGAGCTTAAGTTACAAGCGGAAATCAAGAAGTCAAGGCGCGAAGGCAATGATGTTGAGGACCGGATTGCTAGGCTGAATCAAGATGTTGAAAAGAGAAACAGACTGATCAAAGGGCTGATAGAGCGACCTACACATCCAGACACTAAGGACCTTCTTGAGGAAGTTGAAGCCAGCTTGTTTGGAATTGATTTGTAGTGATCTTGTTGCTATATTTTGTTGGGATTACCATCAGGATTGTTGATGGAATCGCCTTTGATTGTATCAGCCCCATCTGAATGAATTCTTATAACATGATATGAAATGCTTGGTTTAATCATATATGTCAACATCTCTCAGTTTTTGAAAGGATATGTTTCTTATGTGTTGATTCTACGGTATTTCTGGGATCAGATTTATTTTTCGATATTGGGTCCAATCCCTTGCCTGGTTTCAAAGACCGGAATCAAAGCGGATATGTCCTAGGAATGTTTAAATATGATTGTTTGCATTTCGCATTTGCATCCTCATAATCATAATCATTTTTGCATAACAGGTACTTGTCTCGGGATTTTCTAACCTTTATTTGGTTACAGGCAGGATAGCTGACCAACCGATTCACCAATATTCTACTCGACTCAACCAGAAAAGAGTAATGGAGCAAATGCAAGCAGAAATGGCCGCCATGCAAGCCTGTATTGCCCAATTCATGGAAAAGATGCAAGGAGTCGTACAGGGACAGGAGCAACTCAGAACTCTCGTTCAACCCCTGGTGGCAAGAGTAGATGAGAATGGTGTACTTCATGGTGGTTTCCAAAACAATGTTATCCCTCCGGGCGAAGGTGCCAATGGAAACGGTGCTCATAATGGACCTCTGGGCAGAGTTCCAGTTCCCTCTGTTGTTATCCCTCCGGGCGGAGGAGAAAATGTGGTAATCCCTTCTGTGGTTGGAGGAGGAAGCAGTATTCATGTAGTTTATGGCCATCACTTTGATGACCGGCAAGACGATGTTTTCTCTATGCAAGGCGTAGATGCTGGTCTCCCTTTTGTCAATGACCAGAGGATCCGACTGATTGAGGAGCAACTAAAGAGGGTGGAAAATCAAAATTCTGTGGGAATGGATCTGGATGACCTAGGGCTGGTTCCTGATGTGAGAATTCCACATAAGTTTCAAGTCACCACTTTTGAGAAGTACAACGGCACTACTTGCCCCAAGACACATGTTCGGGCATACGCAAGAAAGTTGGTTGCGTACTCCCGTGATGAAAAATTGCTGATGCACTTCTTCCAGGACAGCTTGTCTGGAGCTTCCCTGGAATGGTATATGCAGCTAGAGAGATGACATGTACACAACTAGAGAGAGATGGTTGAAGCATTTGTGAAACACTATCAGTATAATATTGATTTGGCTCCCAATCGTACACAGCTACAGAGCATGTCCCAAAAGAACAGTGAAAGCTTTAAAGAGTACGCGTAGAGATGGCGTGAGTTGGCGGCAAGGGTACAGCCACCTATGTTGGAGAAGGAAATACTGAATATGTTCAATGGCTACTTTGCCAGGACATTATTATGAGAAGTTGTTACCATGCATGTCAGGCAAGGTCGCTGATCTGATCATGGTGGGGGAAATGCTAGAGAGCGGAATCAGAGCTGGGAAAGTTTCGGGTAATGATGGGTCGTCTTCTAGTCATGGGAAGAAACCATATGCGAATTATAAGAAGAAGGAGGAAACCAAATCTGTCTCGTCTTCCGAGGTAAAGAGAAGCAACGCCAGAATTATAACCAACAAGTAGCTTCAGTGACAATTCCTACAGCACCTCCACAGCAACAACAGAATCGTGCTTCATGCCAGCAACAATTTAGGCCTAAACAGAACCGACATTTTGATGCTCCACCTCTACCGTATTCATAGTTATTCCTACACTTACTTCAGCTGCAGCTAATTCAAAAGAGGACTCTAGCTCTTATCACTGGTAATCCACCTCCGGGTTATAATCCTAACGCCCATTACGACTTTCATTCTGGGGCACCCGGACATCACATCGAGGACTGCAAAGCTTTTAAGCACAAAGTCCAGGCCTTGGTGGATTCTAAGGCCATAAACTTTTCAAATGATGTGCTGAATGTTATCCAAAACCCAATGCCTGATCATGGCGGGCCGAGGGTTAATGCTGTGTTAGAGGAGAATGAATCTTTGAATCTGATTATGGATGTGGACGAATTAAAGACTCCTTTAATGGAGCTGAAAGAGAGATTATTAAAGGGTGGAGTATCCCCCGGATGTGATGGAAATTATTTAGAATGTATGATACAGATGAATGGTTGTGGGTTGTTGAAATCAGGAGTTCAAAAATTGATTGATGAAGGTAGGTTGTAGTTTGGCAGGTGCAACCAGCAAAAAGAGGTTATTGGCAGCGATGTGGCTACTATCACTATTCCCTTTAAGACAATCACAATTTCAGTGGCGACAAGACCCGCGCCGGTTATAATTACAGGTCCTGGACCCATTCATTATGAAAGCACCAAGGCTATTCCTTGGAATTACGGTGCAGAAGTTTTCGTCAATGGGCAGAAGCAAGAGTTAATGGAAACGTCAGTAGCAAATTCCAGTCTTGAGAATAATGAGGAAGCAGGAGCTATTACCCGAAGTGGCAGAATCTTCACTCCTTCCGATGAACAGGCTGGTAATTCCAGATAGGACAAGGGTAAACAGGTCGTAGATAATTCTGTGCAGACGCCGGCTGTGACTGACCCCGTAGTAAGGCCAGCTGTAATACCCCAAATTTTGACCACTTAGATTTCCCATCATTGTGAAAATCATCATCACAATATGGATGTACCTTTATGCTTCATCAGTCTCCCCAAAGATGGGTGAGCATCCAATACAATCAAAATTAGGGTTTCAAGCCCTCTCTGAGCTTTAGACAAAGGATCAATCAAGAAATGACATGATCTTCAACTTGTCTAATCTCTCAAACATCCACAATGGATCAAAAAGGACTCCCACTTCAAGGATTAAGCACAAGGCTGCTCCCTTCTAGGTGGATCAAGTCTCAAGATCGACAGTGTCACCAAATTAGGGTTTTGGTCAACCAGGGCCTCCAGATGGAAATTTTCATCTGGGCATAAGGCAATGATCCAAAACATGACCTAATATACTCCATGGAACCTCATGGACCCATGCATTAAAGTCAATTTTGCCTCAGGGGATGCATTCATCAAAAATCAGGAATTAGGGTTTCTTGACCTAATTCACCCCTAAGTTGACTTTTGGGACAAACCATGAGCCAAGACCTCAAGAGATGATTTTAGGGTCTCTAATACACCATGTTGATCCATTTGGAACAATGGATTGATCCAAGAAGCTTGAGCAACAAGTTTCATTTTCATCTACACCACAATTAGGGTTTTAAGGGAAAAGTCAACTGTAACTTTGACTTTTGACCAAGGCATGCTCCCAAACCCTAATACATGATTGAATATACCCTATGACACCCATGGAACATGTCCATCAAGTTTGATTTAGGTCAAGGACATAATTTCCTGAAGAATTGCACAGTTTGGAATTCATCTGATAAAAAGTCAACTGTGCACAAAAGTCAACTTTGACTTTTTGAGATTTTTCACCAAAATGGATTTTCAACCCTAAAATGATGTTAATGTATGATTTGAATCATCATTCATCAAGAAAAATCAAGAAAAGTGAGATAACTTGTAAAAGGGGTAACCATAAAACTTAGAAATTTTCCTAAGTTAAAAATAAAGTGGCAAAGGTACCAACTTTGGAGGACCATAACTCCTAAACCACAAGGCCATTTTTTTTCATCCAAAGATGGATTTGTAGCCCTCACTATCACCTACAAAAACTTCAACTACAAGCCATTCCAATTCATTAAGGATTTTGAGTTATGGAGTGATCAAAGTGGCTGAAAAGTGAAAATGTCACTTTTTCCAACACTTAGTGAAATTTTCACTAAGTCAGAATTCTGCTTCACTTTTTGCCAAATGTAGGGGGATTTTTCACTTGGAATCAAAAGAGATCAAAACTAAACTTGTTCAAACAGTTGTTGTATCATGTTAGGGCTTTCCAAAATGGCCAAGAACATTGCCAAATTCAACCTACATCATGAGATACAACATTGGCAAGTTGCCTTGCTGAAATCTGTCAAGGCAAGGCAGAATTTGCATTTTGGCTCGATTTGCCAAAATCAGCCAATTGCAATTGCTCCAATCCACTTGGACACCTCAGAGGATTGAATCCAAAGGGGACAATCACTGAGCCAAGCCTCCAAGGTCCAAGGAACAAGGAATGGCATGTTGAACCTAGGGTTGTCATAATTGGGACAAGACTTCAAATTTGGAATGAGGCATTCAATGGAACCATCAAGGTGGCATGGACTGAGCCATTCTCATCTGAAATCAGTCAAGACTTATCCAAGACCAAGGGGACCAAAGCTCTGTGCCCTAACCTCTAGTCAATGGCTAGAGGAGACTTTCATTTCCATTGGCCAACATTGAGGAAACCTACTTACCAGCTGCCATGCATTATTCCTTGAAAAACAAACTTGCTCTACTATAAATAGAGCTCAATTGTGGTCAGTTTAAGTACACCAAAGCCATCTAACAGATGCTTTCCTCAAAATCTCTTTCTCTTGGCAAAAATGCCTTTCTTAGCAAGGTAGCTATCGGGTTTTGAGTTTGAGAGCAATTCTGCACAAACCAATCACTCACACACCTCACATACATCACATATGAGCTGATCAAACACTCACATAACTTCTAAAACATCAAAATCTCAAAATCACTTGCCATCCACACAAGTTTGAAGTGAAGTTGCAGCTGAGATGCCATAAACTGATCCAGTCCATTTCAATTCAATCCAAGTGTTCAAACACACTCCATATGGTGTAGGGAAGCTGTTCAGATCATCACAACTCATCTGTAACACCTTCAACCCCGAATTTGATTTGCTCTTGCTGTCACGACTTGGAGGTCAATACTTAATTTTTGAAGCATTAATCCAAGATCACAATTTGTTTTCCATGTGTTACACAATTTTTGATCATTTTAATTGAAATTTTATTCAATTAAATACATTTTGAAAACAAATTAGGGTTTTTGGATTAATTCAACCCCCATAAATCATTTTCAAAACACTTTTGGGCCTCTATTAGAGTGTAAGACCCAATCCTTTTTTTGACCAAATCATCTTTGGGCCTCACTTATTGTATAAGTCCCGATACCGTCAAAAAACAAACGGCGCGATCGTCGCCTTTTCAAAAATCATCTGGGCCTACCCTCGAGTAGTAAGACCCATTTATTTTTCTCCAAAACTCTTTGGGCCTCTTGAGAGAGTGTAAGACCCATCCCCCCTTGTACAAAAACTTTTTGGGCCTCACTCATTGTATAAGTCCCTCTGTACAAGTAAACGGCGCGATCGTCGCCCGTTTAAAATTAAAAACCATCTGGGCCTACCCTCGTGTTATAAGCCCCACTCTTTTCTTTAAACCTTTTTGGGCCTCTTGAGAGAGTGTAAGACCCATCCCTTTGTACAGAAAACCTTTTTGGGCCCCAGTCACTTGTATAAGTCCCGATGTACAAAGTCAAACAGTGCGCTCACTGATAAAACCCTGGGCCTCTCCTTGAGCTGTAAGCCCCAAATCTTTCTTTTTCAAAGCACTTTCTCCTTTGATTTTGAATATACTGTTGTTTTTATCTTTCTTTGTTAAACAACTAACCAAACAGCATGGAAGCACTACAACCGAGTAAGTGGTTATCGCTTTCATTTACTGCTTTCATATTATAAACTGTATTGTGGGGCTGCTCTCTGTAAGTCTCCTTTCATAAACTCATATCTACTGTGTAATAATAGTATAGATATTTAGAGTTTCCCAGGCAATTACGTCTAGAACGAGGTGACGCCGTTTCACTTATTCGTAGAAATAGACGCCTAGATCCCCAATAGGAGCACCAAATACAGTCTTCTCTTCGGCTGTCCTCCTTAGGAATCGTCAAGAAATTCTATTCCCCAAAGATGAATTATTCTCGGTGAAACTTCTCTTGAATTTCTTCAAACCTCCGAACTGTTCAAACTCTCTTGAAAAGATAAAAGTTGCTGGATAGTAAACCTCGCACGTTTACCAGTGGTTTTATCTTTAAAAGAGTTTTCTTGAACTTTTCTTTGGTTTGGGACCCACGGGCTTCTTAAAAGCATCGGCCTCCTCTTGGGCATCGTACAAGGACCCACAGGCTTCCTATAAGCAACCCGGCCTCGTCTTGGGCATTATTCAAGGACCCTACGGCTTCTTAGAAGTATTCACAGCCTCCTCTTAGGCTTCGTATAATGATCTCTTCCTTCGGGAATGATAGCCTCCTCTTGGGCTTCGTACAAGGACCCGTCGGCTTCTTAAAAGTTTCCAGCCTCCTCTTGGGCTTCGTACAAATTGTCCCGACGACCTCCTAGAGGTATAGGAACAGAACTTAGTCATCCTCATAGAACAGTCCTTTCATAGAGTCTACTACTGTTTCTCAAAGCATAGTACAAAAGATAAAACTTTAGACTTGGACAATCTAACTTCCTTGAGTCTCAAAGACATTCTCAAGCACCCTTCGTTAAATTGGAAGGAAACCCGCATACTCGGATAGTCTCAATACCCTTTGGATTTCCCGTTTCCTCAAAGAAAAGGAAATATCCCTGATCCTCAAATCAAATCCCTGAGTACAGTGTTGCTCATATAAGAACTGATTTTCTCTTTTTAAATCAGTATATTGGATCTGTCACTCAACTGAAACAATTACAATAGCCTCCATCTCGGGCTTCGTACGAGATACCAAAATTCTCCCCAGTGGAGTCAAAACAACCTTTTAGCCTCTCTCTCAGGCTTTGTATGAGACACAAAAGATTCCCTCGTTGAGTCAATCACCCCTTTTTTTGCCTCCATCTCGGGCCTCGTACGAGATATAAATCCCTCAAGCAAGAGTCGAACTCTTTGCTAGCCTCCTCTTAGGCTTTGTATAACGATATGCCCCACTGGGTCAAAAACCTTTAGCCTCTCTCTCGGGCTTTGTACGAGACACAAAATAGCCTCCTTTTAGGCTTTGTATAATGATTTTTCTAGCAGAAATTAGCCTCCTCTTAGGCTTTGTATAAGAAAACCACTGGTTAATCCAATTAACCTTTTAGCATCAAAGTTGTGCCTCGTTCACAGTACACAAACATCAACAACTCCTTTCCCTTCATCTAATCGCTGTAAGCGGCAAGCCTCTGGATCATCTACATCCATGCCATTGTCCCTCTTTTAGCATGAGAAATTCCTAAGGAAAGATGGCATTGCTCTACACTGAGTTAAAGTCTTCTCCTTCAGGTTAAAACCCTTTCTTCGGAAATTATGGCATTGCTCGGATCCGCGTATCCCAGTTAAAGTAATTCTCCTTCTCCCCTCTTTAGAGATGACAAATTCTCTCTAAAGTCGAGGTCTTTCAGCTTCACGTCTTGGGCTTTGAACAAGACACAAATAGACCTTTCAGCTTCACATCTTGGGCTTTGAACAAGATACAAATCACCTTTCGCTTCACGTCTTGGGCTTTGAACAAGACACCAAAACACCAATTTCCTCCCATAGAATAGGAGGAACTACGAACGCTCTGATTTCCCTGTTTCGGTAAACGGGAATACGTAGGCATAAGATCGAAAGAGAAGATCTTAGCGAGCGTAATCAACAAAAAACCCAAATCCCATATCTCCATCAATTAAAAGCAGTAATTCAAAAGCATCAGTCCTAAACATCCTAATCCTTATTCCCCGCCAGAAACCCTTTGCCTAGAAAAAAGAAAGAAAGAACCGTATTGGCGGAATACGAATAACCAGTACAAAGGCCCCCCCACATTGATAGCATTCGTAACCTAACAGACCGCTGTTTAAACTCAGTATGCAAGCAGGGTTAATTGGAGACATCTATTTCCCTTCCTTATTCAGCTCACAATAGGATAAAAAATGAATCGACCTGTAGTTTTAAGCTCAACTGCAGAGAGCGACCAGCGCTTAAGAACCGCGTCCAAAATCGCTCGCTACAGAAAAGTGGCGCCCACCGTGGGGCCAGTTTTTATTTCTATCTATTTTCCTTGTAAAATGGTGACTCTGCTGGGGAGTCTCCTTTTCTGCCTTAGGGCATCATCCCCGTTTTCTACGGAAAATGGGAACTCTACCGAAGAGAAAGATTGACCTATGATGGTCTATCTCTTAGGCAGGGAACCACAGATTGGGGCTTCCGCCGGGGAACCCATTTCTGTCAGGAACTTAAGATTCATAGCTTTATAAGTCTAGGATGATTAGGACAAATATATATATACTGCTTTTCCTAATTGCTATACGTGTTTATTTTTCTGCTACTGGGAATGCGTGTGATGCCGCATGTGGTGAGATTGAGTATACACTTAAGAAAAGCCAACCTTTTTCGTAGTGCGGAAGCTATCGGAAATAGCTGTTACGCGATACTACCCTCATTTGAGGCTGGTGATCTATTCTCGGTGAATAGCACTTACTCTAAGATTGCACACAACTCGCTGGCGATCCGCTTGTTGTCTGCCTTCCTGGGAGGAGCTGATGATAATGAGTACAGGTACAAAAATCACCCTAGTATAAACCTTTGGGGATGGGTAGAGCCTTGACTTCATGACAACGACCCTTTGACCCCATGTTTTTTCTATGTTTTTGTGTGCTGCATTCATGCATTCATTTAATAAAACATTAAAACATTCAAAAAAAATTCTCTTCTAGTCTCTCTGTTTTTCAAATTAAACTAAGACTGTGATTGCAAATATCAGAGAAAAGGATTGCATTAATGGATTTCGGTAGAAGGAGAACTCACCAGTATACCTTCAAGGTTCCAAAACTAGGGGATTTGAGAAAGTTAGCGAGGATGGTCGTTAACCCAGAGGCTTTCAGAGCCAAGCACGGTGGTTTGCTACCACTGTTAAGAGTCCATGTGATTAAGGGGATCATGGACGCGCTCATTCAGTTCTACGATCCGGTTTATCATTGTTTCACATTCCCGGATTACCAGCTATCACCAACGCTGGAGGAGTATTCTCATCTGACTGATTTACATATCACTGATCGAGCTCCATTTTCTGGACTGGATGAAATTCCAAAGAATCAGACTATTGCAAGAGCAATTCATTTGGACGAGTCTGAGGTCAGGACTCACATGACCACTAAGGGTGGCATCCAAGGTTTGCCAGCCCAGTTCTTGACCAAGAAAGCTCTGTACTTCGCTAGTATAGGGAACGGGACTGCTTTTGAAAGCATCTTTGTCTTCCTCACCTACGGGTTATTTTTGTTTCCCAACATCAATAACTTCGTCGATATCAACGCTATTAAGGTTTTTCTCATTGGAAACCCTGTACCTACTTTGCTCGCAGATGCGTATCATTCTGTACACTTGGGAAATTTGTACAGCGGAGGGGAGATCACATGTTGTGTACCTTTGCTCTACAAATGGTTTATCTCTCACTTGCCCAAGTCTGCTGCTTTTTGGGATTGCAAGAGTGTCTTACGTTGGTCGCAGAAGATCATGTCCCTCACCAACTCTGATATAGATTGGTGTAATAGGATTTATGAGGGAATCAGAATCATTGACCGTTGTGGAAACTTCCCCAGCGTACCCCTCATAGGAACTAAAGGAGGAATCAACTATCATCCGATATTAGTTCTTCGTCAATTTGGATACCCGATGAGACACATCCCACTGGGTGTTCATCTGGAAGGTCTTTTCTTCAAAGAAGGAGAAAATGACAGAGCACTAAATATGGAAATAGTGCATGCTTGGAAACAGGTTCATAAGAAAGGACGAGAGTCTCTGGGAAAACCGGACTGTGTCTCGGTGGAGCCTTATCTCCATTAGGTACAAACCAGAGCTCTCAAGCTAAAGATGCCTTATCCTCGTTACGGAATTCTTCCGCCGCGGGAAATTGTCATGTACTTCATGATGGAAACTGAAAGGCTTCAGGTTACTCTCAACAAAGTTCAAAAGGAAAGAAGGTCTTGGAAGAACAACTACCGCACCCTCGACGTAGAGTGTATCCAAATACAGCAATTACTGAAAGAGAAAGATGCTCTGATTGAAATTTTGGAGTGGCATGCTGTAGAGAATCAAGATGACCAAAGGAATTTGCTCACTCTTTTCACTTGGCAAAGGAATGACAACCCGACAACGGCCCAAGCGCCCCGGTCAAAGAAAAGGAAAGTACCAGAGTCAGCACCCGGTTTCTCCTCAGAGAGGACTCGGGACCCATTAGTTTAGGTTTCTGTTTCTGCACTTTGTAATCTACTGTATTTCCATTTCTGTAATCCTTTGAATTTCAATAAAAAGAGATTTCCCCACAGTTTGATATTTGCCATCTAATTGTCGAAGTTTATTTTAATTAAACCTAAAAACAATTAATATAATCATTGCATTCATCATTCTCACATCGCGTATTCTCCTTACCTACGAATCTCACGTTTGTGTCTCGATTCTAGAGTCAAACTGTCTCATTCGTATAATACTCGGGCCAATCGTCAGAAAAGGATGGATGATCTTGAGGAAGAAAACAGAGAGTTGAAAGAAGAGATTGACGCTTTGAGAGAGGATATGAGAAAGCTTCGTAACGACATGCAAGCCATGGCAGAAGCTCAGCTACAAAGAACTGTGATCTCAGAGATCACCTCAACGCCCATCATAGAAAAGTATGATCCTAGGTATCAGATGCCGAAAGATCGTCCTTGGGGCATGCCTATTGACTATATCCCGGAAGGATATGTTCCGCCGATCATTGAAGATCAGGGAATCGCAACAGAAGCCGCTGGGCCTGAAGGTTACACACTTTGGGAAAACGAAGATGCCAGGGGCATACTCAAGACTCCTGAAGGTTACAAACTTCGGGAAACGCCAAGACTTACTGCCGTAGTCACGGTACCACCCCCTGTGGTACACACTGTCCCGGAAGGACAGATTCCACCAACACCTTCTGGTAAGAAGGAAACTATGTTTGACAGAATGGAGGAATTCCAGGAACAGTTCCTGGAAATGCAGAAAGAGCTGCAAGCCATTCGCGGTCAGGATCTATTTGGAAAGGACGCCGCAGACCTCTGCTTGGTCCCAAATGTGAAAGTCCCGCACAAGTTCCAAGTGCCCGACTTTGAAAAATACACGGGTAACTCTTGCCCTCAGAGCCATCTGGTGATGTATGCTCGGCGGATGTCAGCTCAGACGGAGAATCAGGACCTGCTGATTCACTACTTCCAGGATAGTTTAACCGGTGCCGCACTCAAATGGTACATAGGTTTAAACCGTACTACGATCAGTACATTCAGAGATCTTGGTACTGCCTTCGTCCAACAATACAAATACAATTTGGACATGGCACCCGACAGAGATCAACTCAGATCAATGTCGCAAAAGGAAAAGGAAACCTTTAAGGAGTATGCTCAAAGGTGGCGTGAAATTGCCGCTCAAATTTGTCCACCTCTTGAGGAAAAAGAGATGACAAAAATCTTCTTAAATACCTTAAGCTCATTTTACTATGACCGAATGATTGCCAGTGCGCCCAGTGATTTCACCGAAATGGTCGGCATGGGTGTACGTCTTGAGGAAGCCGTCCGAGAAGGACGTTTGGTAAAAGACACTGGATCAACGAGCGGTACTAAAAAATACGGTAGTGCTCTCCCTAAGAAAAAAGAGCAAGATATTGGGAATATCTCTCTCGGAAAGCGAAGGCGACGTTATCAGCCAGTAGCAGCTGTAACTCCTGCTATCGGCCCCGCGCCTATGTATCAACCTCAGGTTGCGCAGAGCCAACCTGATCAACAAAGGACACAACAGCCTCTTCAGCAGGCTCGTCCTCCATACAACAACAACCGTACAACACGGCCACCAGGATTTGATCCTATACCTATAACGTACGCAGAGTTGTTTCCGTTACTGCTGGCTAAGGGGCACATTCAGACTAAGTCTCCCCTTTCAGTTCCGGAAAATATGCCTTTTTGGTTTAAAGCGGATCAAACATGCCCTTATCATCAAGGAGGTTCAGGGCATAACATTGAGACTTTCCTTAATTTCAAATCCGACGTGCAAAAGCTTGTTAGGAGCGGGCTCTTGTCTTTCAAAGATACGAACCCTAATGTTCTTACGAACCCGCTGCCTCAACATGAGAAGGCTGCAGTCAATCTGATTGAGAATGAGACTAACAATGTCTATCAAATTCACGATGTACTCTTATTGGGGACCAATCTGGTCAAGATGCATTGTAGACAGAGTGGATATGGCCATGTGCCACCTCATGATTATCACCAGTGTGATATCTGCTCTAAAGATAACCAAGGATGTTCTGTAGTGCAAGCAGCTCTACAGGAACAAATGGATCTTGGATGGATCCAAGAGCACCGAGTTCGTGGAGTTAACATGGTCTCTACGAATTTTAACGTCATTCAAAACCACGACATCCGTGTGATGAATGTCAACTTGGTGGTGATGCACTCAAGGCAAAGCAAGTATCATAATCTGCCGCGGCACGATTACAGTTCCTGTCTGATTTGCTCGGTAAACAAACAGGGATGCTCTTTCATACAAGAGGCCCTCCAGCGTCAGATGGATCTTGGATGGATCCAAGACTACCATGATAGGAACTCCTATCAAATCAACATGGTTCAGATCTTTGATATTCGCGTGATGAATACCAACCTGGTAGAGTTACATGCTGAGCAGGTCCGACTTGGATTCTTAATATCACATGATTACCAAAACTGTAAAGCAGGTTGCGAAAATGATCGAGGTTGTACCCTTGTCCAGGAGGCACTTCAGCACTTGTTATATCACTGGTGGATGCCAATCTATATGGATGAAGGTACTGAGCAGATTAGTATCAATAACAGGAATCCTACTCGTCGTCAAAGTCAGGATGTCCGATCAATGGAAGATAACCTAGTGAGGTTGCATTGCATTCAAAGTGGGCGTGGCCAGGTGCCACCACACAACTATGACAGTTGTAGCATCTGTTCGGAAATTAACCAAGGGTGTTACCTTGTGAGAGCAGCTCTTCAGGGTCAGATCGATCATGGAAAAATTCGTCCATATTCGGGTTCTGGACCCATCATTTGGTCGCCGAACTACCTTGCCGATCAAGTTGAGAATGTTGTCACGATCTCTGGTCATCACCAGATCAGGGATGTTTTTGCCATCATTCCTCTACTTGACGAATCTAGAGTTCCCAACCGGGAACGGATCGAGGTTACTTATGACGGTCAGAAAAATCAGAAGGTTCCCATAGTCATCTATCTACCGGGGCCATTACCGTATGAATTAGCTAAGGCGATCCCTTATAAATACGGTACAACAATAATTGAAAATGGAAAGGAAATTCCATTACCCTCCATCGTGAATATTACAGACATCAGTCGTGTAACACGGAGCGGTCAAATCTTCAACCGAGGGGTTGGAGAATCCAACAAAGAAAAGGAACTTCAGGCGGAAATTCCTGATCCACCAGTCGGTCAATCTGGTAATCCCAACTTTTCAAAAGACAAGGATGAGATGCTGAAGCTCATCCAAAGGAGTGAATATAACATTGTCGATCAACTGTTACAGACTCCTTCAAAGATCTCAGTATTATCACTGTTACTCAGTTCAGAAGCACATAGAGAGGCTCTACAGAAAGTCTTGGAGCAAGCCTTTGTGGAACAGGATGTAACAATCAGACAATTCGATGGCATTGTCTCTAACATCACTTCCTGCAATAATTTGGGATTTAGTGATGAGGAATTACCTGAAGAGGGTCGTCGTCATAACATGGCGCTCAACATTACAGTTAACTGCCAGGGCGATGCTTTAGCCAATGTACTGGTAGACACAGGGTCAGCCCTGAATGTTATGCCGAAGTCCATTTTGAAGCAATTATCATTTAAGGGCCCTCCGATGAGAGTCAGCGAGGTCATCGTCAAAGCATTCGACGGATCCAGAAAAGCAGTTATCGGCGAAGTTGATCTTCCCATAACTATTGGTCCTCACACTTTCCAAGTCACTTTCCAGGTCATGGACATCCGGGCAATATACAGTTGTTTATTAGGAAGACCTTGGATACATCAGGCTGGAGCGGTTACTTCGACCCTCCACCAAAAGCTAAAGTTCGTCCAGAACGATCAACTTGTCACGGTTTGTGGGGAACAAGCCTTGCTCGTGAGTAACTTATCATCATCTACTTGTGTGGAACCCGAGGAGGTTATTGGAACTCAGTTCCAAGCACTATCGATGAGCAAGAACGATCAATCCAAAGAAGGAACTTCAATTTCTTCATACAAAGATGCTATCAAAGCGGTCGAGAGTACCGATACGACAGGATGGGGACGGCTTGTCGTTCCTATTGACAATAAAACAAAGAAGGGTCTTGGTTTTTCTGCAACCTGTACCCAGACGGCCGCCAATGATGAAAGTCTTCATCCCCTTCAAAACTTCTTCCACAGTGGAGGTTTTCTCCACCCAGTGTCTCAGACAGTTCATGCTATCAATGAGGAAGATCCCTCTGACACAGATGAAGAATGGAAGTCCTACCTTAACAAAGACGGCTATGTGTATCAGGAAGAGGTGCCTATGCCTTTTTGCTTTCCTACAGAAAGTCTGAGATTTATACCAAGATCAGATGTCGAAATGATCTACGGGGATTGTGATCCGGAAGGATGTCGTGCTTCGCCAAATTCATTAGAGGAAGACACTCTGATGAAAGAAAACTTTGACCGCAATTACTATGGCCCGATGGATGGTCTACCAATGTGGCAGCCTTACCCAGGAAACTTGGGGCAAGAAAGTCAGCCGAGTAATGAAACTCAGTTGACCATCATTGAACAGAATACCTGTGTCCCCGCCATGTCATGGGATGACTACTCAACATGAAGATGAATTCGCAACGTTCGCAGGACTTGAATTCATCAACTATGCTTTTCCTGAGGTCAACGTCATCGAGAGGGATGATTTCTCCAGTTTCAAAGAAGTTTGGGACACTTTGGGACAACCAAGTGGAAAATACGACTTTATGGTCAAGTACACCGCTCCCGAAAGCTCTCGTATTAGGCTCGAAGATATCCAGCCAACTGGATGGGGAGATACAGCTGAGAGCACAAATGCTCTGCAAAATGCAACAGAGGAATCCTCCTACGACAACTCTGCTTGGGAGACAGATTCCAACGATCCTACTCCACCAGAAATCAGCGTCATTTCTGAAGACAAATCAAGGAAGGTGCCAGAATTTGTGATTCACCGAGGAGTTCGCCGCCAATGGGTTGCCGTCGAGGTTCCGAAGGTCGTTCGTCAGTCAAAGTAATTGCCATCTTTAACCTTTCACCCTGCCCAGGTGAAACGGGTGTTTTGATAGGGCTCGCTTTCTGTAAATTTCCCTCTTCGCTTTGCCCGAAGCGACAGAGTTTTGTTTTATAGGGCTGTAGTTTCAAGAATCGACTTGTTCATTAATAAAATAACGTCGTTCTGTAATTTCCGCATTAATTGCTGTTTTCTCTTTTTGCTTTTTCAGAAAATGGTAATCCTAAAAAAAGCATTCAATAATAAAAACAAGCAGTAAAATCAAAACACTGCACACACTTGCATTTTCTCTATCTTTTCTAAACACGAATCATCACGTCATGCAGATTGCTTGTTTTATACCCCGTTGAAACATACGATCTTATGCCTTCTTCCAACTTTGAGTTCCCGGTATTCGAGGCTGAAGAAGAAAATGACGACCAAATTCCAGAAGAGATCTCCCGACTACTCAGACAAGAGGAAAGGTCCATCGAACCTCACAAAGAGCCATTGGAAACGGTAAACTTGGGTTCAGAAAAAGAGAGAAAAGAAATCAGGATCGGAGCACTGCTCAATCCAACTGCCAGAGAGGGTTTGATAAAGCTTCTCAAAGAATTCCCCGATGTATTCGCTTGGTCCTATCAGGATATGCCAGGGTTGGATACCAGCATCGTGGAACATCACTTACCACTAAGATCGGAATGTCCGCCAGTAAAGCAAAGGTTGAGACGCACTCACCCGGACATGGCCATCAAAATCAAAGAGGAGGTACAGAAATAGATCGACGCGGGTTTCCTCGCTACATCTGAATATCCTCAATGGCTAGCCAACATCGTACCCGTTCCCAAAAAGGACGGAAGGGTCAGAATGTGTGTTGATTACAGAGATCTAAACAAGGCAAGTCCAAAGGATGACTTTCCTTTACCACACGTTGACATGTTGATTGACAGCACAACAATGTTCAAAGTATTCTCCTTCATGGATGGATTCTCGGGCTATAACCAGATCAAAATGGCGCCGAAAGACATGGAGAAAACTTCGTTCATTACCCCATGGGGTACCTTTTGTTACAAGGTAATGCCGTTCGGTTTGAAGAACGCCGGGGCAACCTATCAAAGGGCCATGACTACTCTGTTTCATGACATGATACACAAAGAAATCGAGGTATATGTCGATGATTTGATTGCAAAATCAAGAACAGAGGATGAGCACGTTGAACATCTGTCAAAATTTTTCGAACGTCTAAGAAAATTCAAGCTCCGCTTAAATCCCAACAAGTGCACCTTCGGTGTCCGTTCAGGGAAACTGCTAGGGTTCATCGTCAGCCAGAAAGGAATTGAGGTTGATCCTGACAAGATCAAAGCCATTCAAGAAATGCCTTCTCCGAAAACTAAAAAACAAGTCAGAGGATTCCTGGGACGTTTGAACTACATCTCCAGATTCATATTCCTTATGACCGCCACTTGTGCGCCAATTTTCAAGTTATTGAAAAAGAACCAGGATTGCGTTTGGTCAAAAGATTGCCAAACCGCCTTCGACAGTATCAAGGAATATCTGTTGAATCCTCCGATCCTATCACCTCCAGTGGAAGGAAGACCACTGATCATTTACCTCACAGTCCTAGAGGACTCAATGGGATGTGTACTTGGCCAACAAGACGAAACTAAAAGGAAACAGTCTGCCATTTACTATCTAAGCAAGAAATTCACCGACTGCGAGACTCGGTACACAAGGCTTGAGAAAACTTGTTGCGCTTTGGCTTGGGCAGCCAAACGTCTTCGCCAGTACATGATTCGTCATACTACTTGGTTGGTCTCCGAAATGGATCCAATCAAGTACGTTTTCGAAAAACCTGCTCTCACGGGAAGGATTGCCCGTTGGCAGATGTTACTATCAGAATATGACATGGAGTACCATGCTCAGAAAGCCGTTAAAGGAAGTATTTTAGCTGATCATTTGGCTCATCAACCGATTGACGATCAAGAATCAATCAGGTTTGACTTCCCAGACGAAGATGTCATGTATCTAAAGATGAAAGATTGCGATGAACCGCTACCCAGTGAAGGCCCAGAACCAGGTTCCCAGTGGGGACTTATCTTTGACGGAGCAGTCAATCATTATGGAAACGGAATTGGGGCAATCATTGTTACCCCTCAGGGTTCCCACATTCCTTTCACTGCCAGACTTACGTTCAAATGTACGAACAACGAGACCGAATACGAAGCTTGTATTATGGGTCTCGAAGAAGCGATTGATTTAAGGATCAAAAACTTGGACGTATACGGCGACTCAGCCTTGGTTATCAATCAGATAAAAGGAGATTGGAACACATACCAATCAGGATTGATTCCTTACAAAGACTATGCAAGGAGGTTGTTACCCTTCTTCAACAGAGTCGACTTTCATCACGTCCCTCGTGATGAGAATCACATGGCTGATGCATTAGCCACTCTCTCTTCCATGATTAGTGTAGGTCGATGGAATGACATACCTAAGTTCGACATCATGCGCCTTGAACGGCCCGCTTACATCTTCACGATTGAAGCAGTCATAGACGACAGACCTTGGTATCACGATATCAAATGCTTCCTTCAGAAACAAGAGTACCCATCTGGGGCACTCAGAAAAGACAGGAAAACCCTCAGAAGATTGGCCGGAAACTTCTTCCTGAGCGTGACACTCTTTATAAGAGAAATTTTGACATGGTCTTGCTCCGATGCGTCGACAGACCAGAAGCAGACATGCTCATGAAAGAAATTCATGAAGGATCCTTTGGCACTCATGCCAACGGACACACAATGGCGAGAAAAATTCTCAGGGCCGTGTATTATTGGTTGACAATGGAATCCGACTGCTACAAGTACATGAGGAGGTGTCACAAGTGTCAGATATACTCCGACAAAATTCATGTATCGCCATCACATCTCAAAGTTCTTTCTTCCCCGTGGCCTTTTTCCATATGGGGAATCGACATGATTGGCATGATTGAGCCCAAGGCTTCAAACGGACATCGGTTCATTCTGGTAGCCATTGACTACTTCACCAAGTGGGTCGAAGCAGTGTCATTCGCCAATGTAACCCGACAAGTGGTGGTCCGATTTATCAAAAACAATATCATCTGCCGTTATGGTGTTCCAAGCGAGATCATTACTGATAATGGATCTAACTTGAACAATAAGATGATGAAAGAGTTGTGTGCAGAGTTCAAGATCGAACACCATAACTCATCTCCCTACCGACCCAAGATGAACAGAGCGGTAGAAGCGGCTAACAAGAACATCAAGAAGATTGTTCAAAAAATGGTTGTAACCTACAAAGATTGGCACGAGATGATACCCTTTGCTCTTCATGGTTATCGCACATCTGTCCGTACTTCAACAGGGGCTACCCCTTTCTCTCTAGTATATGGCATGGAGGCAGTTCTCCCCATAGAAGTAGAGATCCCATCAATCCGGGTATTGATGGAAGCTCAGCTCACCGAAGCTGAATGGTGTCAAACTCGACACGACGAACTGAACCTGATCGAAGAAAATAGAATCACGGCACTATGCCACGGTCAGTTGTATCAACAAAGAATGAAAAGGGCGTTCGACAAAAAGGTCCGACCTCGTGTCTTCAGAAAAGGAGACCTCGTGCTCAAAAAGATACAATCATTTCTCACTGACTCTCGGGGCAAATGGACCCCGAATTATGATGGCCCCTATGTGGTCACGAAAGCTTTCTCAGGCGGCGCCTTGAGACTTGCAACCATGGACGGAGAGGAATTTGCCTACCCCGCGAATGTTGATGTAGTCAAGAAATACTTCGCCTAAACTAAAAAAAAACGTCTCGGTGGATTGAAAACCCGAAAGGGCAGTCCAGGCAAAAGTTAGAGACATGAAAAAAAATCATCCCGATGAATTGGAAATCTCATAGTACAATCCAGGCAAAAATTAGGGATAATGGCAAGTAACTATGTTCAACAGAGGCAAGTCCCTCAGCAGCAGTTACAGCATCATCTATCGGAGGAAATCTCCAGTCAAAGGTCATCTTCGACGGAAGCTCAGGATGCCCCGAATTCAAAGTTGGTAGAAGGATAGTGGTCGTTATGTTTCAACGTAGCTCTTTTCCCTGTAAATTACCATTTTCTAACTTTGTATATACTCTTTGGAATCACGCGTTTGGCTGATCTCCATCTTATCAATAAAATTTGAGCCTTTGTGCTTTTGTTTGTAATTCTTAGCTTGTTTTAGCTTTACAGAACGACGTTGTTTAAACTTAATCAGCGATTCTTGAAATAAAACAAAAATGAATTTACTTGTTAAAACTTTTTCTGCTTTTAAATTAAAGATGGCAATTTCTTTTGACTGTTGAACATCAGAAGAATCGATCGCTTCTCCCGAAGTAAGTGGATTTCAAAGTGCAGAATCAAAGTACTCCTTCTAAGCCAGTATGCCTGAATGAAGGGATCAACTATGTCAGAGACCTTGTTTCGTCTGACACTCCTCGGCCGAGTTCTCATCTCCTAAGCCCGATCGACATAGCTCCCCGCGTGGACTATCTCTCCTAAGCAAGGTGGAATTGTTATTTTGAATCAACGGTACTTCTTCGCCCCGCGATGGCCGAGTATCCAATTGTGTTCATCCATTAGTCTGTATGTCGCGTCTGTTTTGTCAGCATAAACATACATACTTCATGTATTTTATTTGCGTTTGCATTTCGTATTGCATCACTATCACTTGAGTCGGTCTTGTCCCCTAGTGATAAACAGTTTTCTCAATCGAGTTTGTCAGTTCTTTCCTCGTCAGGAAGTGTTGCGTCTGCACAATCTCGCCACCAGTGTATCTTTAGATCAGAGTCGGCACTTGGCCACTTTGATAACTTGAACCTCTGAAAGATCAGAGAACCTTCAACAAATGTCACTCTTCGCCATTGAAGATGATATCCTCGTTTTCCCGGATTAAGGAAAATCCACAGAGAAAGCCTCGTGATCAGAGATTCGGCAGCATGCCAGTTTTGCTCCGAAAGGGTCGTTGATGAAAAGGTCATCGACACCACAAAATTGGACCCCATCATATGGCGTTTCTCCGGGAAGATCCCGAGAAAAGTATGATGAAAGATCCCAAACGAAAACAGTCTCTCAAGAGACTCGCTTTCCCCAGTAGAATCGACAGATGGCGTCTCCAACAGAGAAGTTTGTACACCTCTACAACTCAGACGAATGGGTTCCCCAGCAAGTCTGACATCAAAACTTTTTCCACTCAAATGGCATCTCCCCAGGAAAATTCGGCGAGAAGTTTGAGGAAAGCCGCTACGAATAGCGTCCCTTGTCAGTAAAGTTTATTGACAAAAGAAACTAAGACCAGTTCTTGGTAAGAAACCAGGATCGAGGGGAAGTTTAAATCAGAAACTAAGACCAGTTCTTGGTAGGAAACCAGGATCGAGGGGAAGTTCAAATCAGAAACTAAGACCAGTTCCTTGGTAGGAAACCAAGAACGAGGGGAGGTTTATTTCAAAAGAAAACTGAGACCAGTTCCTTGGCTGAAGACCAGGATCGAGGGGAAGTTTACCTTTTCTAAGCATTATTGCTTAGTTAAAGAAGATGAATGTGTAAGCTACCATTCATAACCACCATCAAAATTTTGGATATTCTGATATTTAATCATCTTGCACCCCGAATGCTCGAATCCCTTCGTCATTCATACCTTCGGGTCCAAGAAGATTAAATAGGGGCATCTGTAATACCCCAAATTTTGACCACTTATATTTCCCATCATTGTGAAAATCGTCATCATAATATGGATGTACCTTTATGCTTCATCAGTCTCCCCAAAGATGGGTGAGCATCCAATACAATCAAAATTAGGGTTTCAAGCCCTCTCTGAGCTTTAGACAAAGGATCAATCAAGAAATGACATGATCTTCAACTTGTCTAATCTCTCAAACATCCACAATGGATCAAAAAGGACTCCCACTTCAAGGATTAAGCACAAGGCTGCTCCCTTCTAGGTGGATCAAGTCTCAAGATCGACAGTGTCACCAAATTAGGGTTTTGGTCAACCAGGACCTCCAGATGGAAATTTTCATCTGGGCAAAAGGCAATGATCCAAAACATGACCTAATATACTCCATGGAACCTCATGGACCCATGCATCAAGTCAATTTTGCCTCAGGGGATGCATTCATCAAAAATCAGGAATTAGGGTTTCTTGACCTAATTCACCCCTAAGTTGACTTTTGGGACAAACCATGAGCCAAGACCTCAAGAGATGATTTGAGGGTCTCTAATACACCATGTTGATCCATTTGGAATAATGGATTGATCCAAGAAGCTTGAGCAACAAGTTTCATTTTCATCTGCACCACAATTAGGGTTTTAAGGGAAAAGCCAACTGTAACTTTTACTTTTGACCAAGGCATGCTCCCAAACCCTAATACATGATTGAATATACCCTATGACACCCATGGAACATGTCCATCAAGTTTTATTTAGGTCAAGGACATGATTTCTTGAAGAATTGCACAGTTTGGAATTCATCTGATAAAAAGTCAACTGTGCACAAAAGTCAACTTTGACTTTTTGAGATTTTTCACCAAAATGGATTTTCAACCCTAAAATGATGTTACTGTATGATTTGAATCATCATTCATCAAGAAAAATCAAGAAAAGTGAGATAACTTGTAAAAGGGGTAACCATAAAACTTAGAAATTTTCCTAAGTTAAAAATAAAGTGGCAAAGGTACCAACTTTGGAGGACCATAACTCCTAAACCACAAGGCCATTTTTTCTCATCCAAAGATGGATTTGTAGCCCTCACTATCACCTACAAAAACTTCAACTACAAGTCATTCCAATTCATTAAGGATTTTGAGTTATGGAGTGATCAAAGTGGCTGAAAAGTGAAAATGTCACTTTTTCCAACACTTAGTGAAATTTTCACTAAGTCAAAATTCTGCTTCACTTTTTGCCAAATGTAGGGGGATTTTTCACTTGGAATCAAAAGAGATCAAAACCAAACTTGTTCAAACAGTTGTTGTATCATGTTAGGGCTTTCCAAAATGGCCAAGAACATTGCCAAATTCAACCTACATCATGAGATACAACATTGGCAAGTTGCCTTGCTGAAATCTGTCAAGGCAAGGCAGAATTTGCATTTTGGCTCGATTTGCCAAAATCAGCCAATTGCAATTCCTCCAATCCACTTGGACACCTCAGAGGATTGAATCCAAAGGGGACAATCACTGAGCCAAGCCTCCAAGGTCCAAGGAACAAGGAATGGCATGTTGAACCTAGGGTTGTCAAAATAGGGACAAGACTTCAAATTTGGAATGAGGCATTCAATGGAACCATCAAGGTGGCATGGACTGAGCCATTCTCATCTGAAATCAGTCAAGACTTATCCAAGACCAAGGGGACCAAAGCTCTGTGCCCTAACCTCTAGTCAATGGCTAGAGGAGACTTTCATTTCCATTGGCCAACATTGAGGAAACCTACTTACCAGCTGCCATGCACTATTCCTTGCAAAACAAACTTGCTCTACTATAAATAGAGCTCAATTGTGGTCAGTTTAAGTACACCAAAGCCATCTAACATATGCTTTCCTCAAAATCTCTTTCTCTTGGCAAAAATGCCTTTCTTAGCAAGGTAGCTATCGGGTTTTGAGTTTGAGAGCAATTCTGCACAAACCAATCACTCACACACCTCACATACATCACATATGAGCTGATCAAACACTCACATAACTTCTGAAACATCAAAATCTCAAAATCACTTGCCATCTACACAAGTTTGAAGTGAAGTTGCAGCTGAGATGCCATAAACTGATCCAGTCCATTTCAATTCAATCCAAGTGTTCAAACACACTCCATATGGTGTAGGGAAGTTGTTCAGATCATCACAACTCATCTGTAACACCTCCAACCCAGAATTTGATTTGCTCTTGCTGTCACGACTTGGAGGTCAATACTTAATTTTTGAAGCATTAATCCAAGATCACAATTTGTTTTCCATGTGTTAAACAATTTTTGATCATTTTAATTGAATTTTTATTCAATTAAATACATTTTGAAAACAAATTAGGGTTTTTGGATTAATTCAACCCCCATAAATCATTTTCAAAACACTTTTGGGCCTCTATTAGAGTGTAAGACCCAATCCTTTTTTTGACCAAATCATCTTTGGGCCTCACTTATTGTATAAGTCCCGATACCGTCAAAAAACAAACGGCGCGATCGTCGCCTTTTCAAAAATCATCTGGGCCTACCCTCGAGTAGTAAGACCCATTTATTTTTCTCCAAAACTCTTTGGGCCTCTTGAGAGAGTGTAAGACCCATCCCCCCTTGTACAAAAACTTTTTGGGCCTCACTCATTGTATAAGTCCCTCTATACAAGTAAACGGCGCGATCGTCGCCCGTTTAAAATTGAAAACCATCTGGGCCTACCCTCGTGTTATAAGCCCCACTCTTTTCTTTAAACCTTTTTGGGCCTCTTGAGAGAGTGTAAGACTCATCCCTTTGTACAGAAAACCTTTTTGGGCCCCAGTCACTTGTATAAGTCCCGATGTACAAAGTCAAACAGTGCGCTCACTGATAAAACCCTGGGCCTCTCCTTGAGCTGTAAGCCCCAAATATTTCTTTTTCAAAGCACTTTCTCCTTTGATTTTGAATATACTGTTGTTTTTATCTTTTTTTGTTGAACAACTAACCAAACAGCATGGAAGCACTACAACCGAGTAAGTGGTTATCGCTTTCATTTACTGCTTTCATATTATAAATTGTATTGTGGGGCTGCTCACTGTAAGTCTCCTTTCATAAACTCATATCTACTGTGTAATAATAGTATAGATATTTAGAGTTTCCCAGGCAATTACGTCTAGAACGAGGTGACGCCGTTTCACTTATTCGTAGAAATAGACGCCTAGATCCCCAATAGGAGCACCAGATACAGTCTTCTCTTCGGCTGTCCTCCTTAGGAATCGTCAAGAAATTCTATTCCCCAGAGATGAATTATTCTCGGTGAAACTTCTCTTGAATTTCTTCAAACCTCCGAACTGTTCACACTCTCTTGAAAAGATAAAAGTTGCTGGATAGTAAACCTCGCACGTTTACCAGTGGTTTTATCTTTAAAAGAGTTTTCTTGAACTTTTCTTTGGTTTGGGACCCACGGGCTTCTTAAAAGCATCGGCCTCCTCTTTGGCATCGTACAAGGACCCACAGGCTTCCTATAAGCAACCCGGCCTCCTCTTGGGCATTATTCAAGGACCCTACGGCTTCTTAGAAGTATTCACAGCCTCCTCTTAGGCTTCGTATAATGATCTCTTCCTTCGGGAATGATAGCCTCCTCTTAGGCTTCGTACAAGGACCCGTCGGCTTCTTAAAAGTTTCCAGCCTCCTCTTGGGCTTCGTACAAATTGTCCCGACGACCTCCTAGAGGTATAGGAACAGAACTTAGTCATCCTCATAGAACAGTCCTTTCATAGAGTCTACTACTGTTTCTCAAAGCATAGTACAAAAGATAAAACTCTAGACTTGGACAGTCTAACTTCCTTGAGTCTCAAAGACATTCTCAAGCACCCTTCGTTAAATAGGAAGGAAACCCACAGACTCGCATAGTCTCAATACCCTTTGGATTTCCCGTTTCCTCAAAGAAAAGGAAATATCCCTGATCCTCAAATCAAATCCCTGAGTACAGTGTTGCTCATATAAGAACTGATTTTCTCTTTTTAAATCAGTATATTGGATCTGTCACTCAACTGAAACAGTTACAATAGCCTCCATCTCGGGCTTCGTACAAGATACCAAAATTCTCCCCAGTGGAGTCAAAACAACCTTTTAGCCTCTCTCTCAGGCTTTGTATGAGACACAAAAGATTCCCTCGTTGAGTCATTCACCCCTTTTTTTGCCTCCATCTCGGGCCTCGTACGAGATATAAATCCCTCAAGCAATAGTCGAACTCTTTGCTAGCCTCCTCTTAGGCTTTGTATAACGATATGCCCCACTGGGTCAAAAACCTTTAGCCTCTCTCTCGGGCTTTGTACGAGACACAAAATAGCCTCCTCTTAGGCTTTGTATAATGATTTTCCTAGCGGAAATTAGCCTCCTCTTAGGCTTTGTATAAGAAAACCACTGGTTAATCCAATTAACCTTTTAGCATCAAAGTTGTGCCTCGTTCACAGTACACAAACATCAACAACTCCTTTCCCTTCATCTAATCGCTGTAAGCGGCAAGCCTCTGGATCATCTACATCCATGCCACTGTCCCTCTTTTAGCATGAGAAATTCCTAAGGAAAGATGGCATTGCTCTACACTGAGTTAAAGTCTTCTCCTTCAGGTTAAAACCCTTTCTTCAGAAATTATGGCATTGCTCGGATCCGCGTATCCCAGTTAAAGTAATTCTCCTTCTCCCCTCTTTAGAGATGACAAATTCTCTCTAAAGTCGAGGTCTTTCAGCTTCACGTCTTGGGTTTTGAACAAGACACAAATAGACCTTTCAGCTTCACATCTTGGGCTTTGAACAAGATACAAATCACCTTTCGCTTTACGTCTTGGGCTTTGAACAAGACACCAAAACACCAATTTCCTCCCATAGAATAGGAGGAACTACGAACGCTCTGATTTCCCTGTTTCGGTAAACGGGAATACGTAGGCATAAGATCGAAAGAGAAGATCTTAGCGAGCGCAATCAACAAAAAACCCAAATCCCATATCTCCATCAATTAAAAGCAGTAATTCAAAAGCATCAGTCCTAAACATCCTAATCCTTATTCCTCGCCAGAAACCCTTTGCCTAGAAAAAAGAAAGAAAGAACCGTATTGGCGAAATACGAATAACCAGTACAAAGGCCCCCCACATTGATAGCATTCGTAACCTAACAGACCGCTGTTTAAACTCAGTATGCAAGCAGGGTTAATTGGAGACATCTATTTCCCTTCCTTATTCAGCTCACAATAGGATAAAAAATGAATCGACCTGTAGTTTTAAGCTCAACCGCAGAGAGCGACCAGCGCTTAAGAACCGCGTCCAAAATCGCTCGCTACACCGGCTGATAGTCCTTTCTCCAAGAATGTAGAAGAATTTATGAGGTTGATTTGGAGAAGTGACTATAAAATAGTGGATCATTTGCATCAGACTCCATCCAAGATATCAATATTATCCTTGTTGTTGTGTTCGGAAGCTCACCGGAATGCATTGTTGAAGGTATTGAATGCCGCTTATGTACCCCAAGAGATCTCAGTTAATCAGCTTGAGGGGGTGATAGCCCATGTTAATGCAGGCAATGGTTTAGGGTTTACTGATGTTGACTTGACTCCAGCTGGGAGAAACCATAATAATGCCTTGCATATTTCTGTTGAGTGTCGTGGATCGTTGATGTCTCATGTGCTTGTGGATACAGGGTCATCTTTAAATGTTTTTCCTAAGAAGGCATTGATGTAGCTGGAAACCCGAGGGTTGATTTGCACGCCAAGTGATTTGGTGGTGCGCGCATTTGATGGTTCCAAAAGATCTATTTTTGGGGAGATTGTGCTGCCAATTAAGGTTGGCCCAGAGGTATTTGACGCCACATTCTATATAATGGATATTCAGCCTGCTTACAGTTGTCTATAGTGATAAATCAGCCGGAGATTTCTATGTCTTCCTTCAAGGATGCACGGGCTGTAGTTGAAGCTGGAAACTCACAAAAATGGGGTCAGGTTATTGAGGTTCAGAAAAAGCAAAATACTTACGGGCTGGGTTACAAGCCACCCAGGCGTCCTGGAGATTCTCCAAAGTTTTACAGCCCGGTTCGTTTTACCAGTGCTGGGATATTCTTTGATAGAGTCAATGTTATTGAAGAGGATGGGGACAACGATTGTGACATGGGTAATTGGATCCGCCCCTGCATGCCTGGTCAAAACCCTTGCACCTGGTCATCGGAGAAGATCATTCAAGTGACTGGCCCAGAGTAATTGTCTTTGTTTTTCTATTATGTTTGATCCTACGTTCTGCCCAAGACGTAGCGGTTCTTGTTTGTAGGGCTTGAACATTTTGTAGGTTTTTCTTTATCAATAATAAAGGACTTTTCGCATTCAAATATTTCTGATCCCTATTTTTCTGTTTTATTTTGTGCATAAAATCACATCAAAATGGCAACGTGTTTTGTTTGTTGCATACATAATAAAACATGAATCATCTATCATGCAGGTTACCTTGTTCAGATTCTACCCCTCTTGATTCGGCTATGGCTCAATATGATTTCGATAATCCCATATATCAGGCTGAAGAAGAGGCTGAGGAAGACTGTGACTTACCCGAGGAATTGGCCAGATTGTTAAAACAGGAGGAAAGGGTCATTGTGCCTCATCAGAAGGAGATTGAGATTGTTAACTTGGGAACCGAGGATGCGAAGAAAGAGGTAAAGATTGGGGCTGCTTTGGAAGACAGTGTAAAGAGAAGATTGATTGAAATGCTTTGAAAGTATGTAGATATCTTTGTCTGGTCTTACCAAGACATGCCTGGGCTTGACACTGACATCGTGGTACACCGGATGCCGCTTAAAGAAGGTTGTACTCCGGTTAAACAGAAACTGAGAAGAACAAAACCGGATATGTCTGTCAAGATTAAAGAGGAGGTTCAGAAACAAATAGATGCTGGATTTTTTGCTGTGACAAGTTATCCTCTGTGGGTTGCTAACATTGTGCCTATACCTAAGAAGGACGGAAAGGTCAGGATGTGTGTTGATTACAGAGATCTGAATAGAGCAAGCCCGAAAGATGATTTCCCGCTCCCTCACATTGACGTGTTAGTGGACAACACTTCTCAGTATTCCGTGTTTTCCTTCATGGATGATTTATCTGGGTATAACCAAATCAAAATGGCCCCAGAGGACATGGAGAAAACAACGTTCATAACACCGTGGGGAACTTTCTGCTACAAAGTAATTCCCTTTGGATTGAAAAATGCAGGGGCAACTTATCAGCAGGCGATGGTGACTCTCTTTCATGATATGATTCATAAAGTGATCGAGGTCTATGTTGATGATATGATCGCGAAGTCACAAATGGAGGAAGAGCAACTGGTAAATCTTCAGAAGCTATTTGATAGGTTGATAAAGTTCAGACTGAGGTTGAATCTGAACAAGTGTACCTTCGGTGTGAGATCTGGCAAGTTACTGGGGTTTATTGTCAGGGAAAAGGGTATCGAGGTTGATCTTGCAAAAGTAAAAGCCATACAAGAAATGCCAAAGCCGAGAACAGAGAAGGGGGTTTGTGGCTTCCTGGGGAGGTTGAACTACATCCCTAGATTCATCTCTCATCTTACAGCCACTTGTGAACCAATATTCAAATTGTTAAGAAAAGATCAAGAAGTCAGGTGGAACGAGAATTTTCAAAAGGCGTTCGAAAAAATAAAAGAATATTTGCAGGAACCTCCGGTCCTTATGCCGCCAGTGCCAGGAAGGTCATTGATTATGTATCTTACGGTTCTTGAGAACTCAATGGGATGTGTGCTCGGTCAACAAGACGAGTCAAGTAGGAAAGAGCATGCCATCTACTACCTGAGTAAAAAATTCACCGATTATGAGTCAAGGTACTCAATGCTGGAAAAGACATGTTGTACCCTCGCTTGGGCTGCTAAGCATTTGAGGCAGTATATGTTAAACCACACAACCCTTTAGATTTCGAAGATGGATCTAATCAAGTATGTGTTTGAAAAGCAGGCACTTTCTGGAAGAATAGCCCGTTGGCAGATGGTTTTGACAAAATACGATATTCAATATGTTTCCCAAAAGGCCATTAAGGGAAGTGTTTTGTCAGAATATCTTGCTGAACAACCAATTGAGGATTACCAACCGATGAAGTTTGAATTTCTAGATGAACATATCATGTATTTGAAGATGAAAGATTGTGAAGAGCCTTTGCATGATGAGGGACTTGAAATTGGATCCCAATGGAAGCTAGTCTTTGATGGAGCGGTCAACTCATATGGTAACGGAATCGGGGCAATTATTACGACTCCATAGGGTTCGCATATACCCTTCACTTCCCGGTTAGCATTCATATGCACCAACAACGAAGCGGAGTATGAAGCATGCATCATGGGGTTAGAAGAAGCAATTGATTTGAGAATCAAGAACCTCGATGTTTATGGTGATTCTGCATTGGTTGTTAATCAGATTACAGGTGAATGGGAAACTCGTCAAGCGAATTTGGTGCCTTATAACAACTATGCCAGAAGGTTGTTACCTTTCTTTGACAGAGTCGATTTCCATCATATACCCTAATTAGAGAATCGGATGGCAGATGCGTTGGCAACGTTATCTTCGATGTATCAGGTGAACCGTTGGAATGAAACTCCCTCGATCTGAATCATGCATCTGGATAGACCACCTTTTGTGTTTGTGGTTGAAGGGGTATCCGATGGTAAACCTTGGTATCATGATATTAAGGTCTTTCTGAAGAGTCAAGAGTATCCAGTTGACGCGTCCACCAAAGATAAGAAAACTCTGAGGAGGTTGGCGGGAAATTTCTTTTTTAATAAAGATGATGTGTTATACAAGAGGAACTTTGACATGGTCTTGCTACGTTGTGTTGATGAACACGAGGCAGGCCTGTTAATGGAAGAAGTTCATGAAGGTTTTTTCGCTACTCATGCCAATGGGCATGCTATGGCCAGAAAACTATTGAGAGCGGGGTATTATTGGATGACTATGGAGTCTGATTGTTTCAAATACGCCCGGAAATGTCATAAGTGCCAGATTTATACTGATAAGGTGCACGTGCCACCTACTCCTCTGAATGTATTATCATCACCTTGGCCCTTTACTATGTGGGGCATTGATATGATCGAGAAAATCGAGCCGACTGCTTCCAATGGGCATCGTTTCATTCTGGTTGCCATTGATTACTTCACTAAGTGGGTGGAGGTGGCCTCGTACGCTAACGTCACCAAACAAGTGGTAGTCAGGTTGATCAAGAAGGACATCATCTGCCGGTATGGAGTCCCAGAGAGAATCATTACTGATAATGGTTCGAATTTGAATAATAAGATGATGAAGTAGCTATGTTAGAGCTTTAAGATTGAACATCACAATTCTTCTCCCTATCGCCCGAAGAAGAATGGGGCTGTTGAAGCGGCAAACAAGAACATTAAGAAGATTGTGCAGAAAATGGTAGTGACCTATAAAGACTGGCATGAGATGTTGCCTTATGCTTTACACGGTTATCATACTTCAGTGCGTACATTAACTGGGGCAACTCCTTTCTCACTTGTATATGGTATGGAAGCAGTTCTACCAGTAGAGGTTGAGATTCCTTCTTTAAGAATTCTGGCAGATGTAAAGCTTGATGAAGCCGAATGGGTGCGTTCCTAATTGAATCAGCTGAACCTTATTGAAGAGAAGAGATTGGCAGCCATTGCACATGGTCTGTTGTATCAGAGCAGGATGAAGAAAGCCTTTAATCAGAAAGTGCGTCCTCGATGTTTCCAGGCCGGCGAATTGGTTTTGAAAAGGATCCTTCCTCCTCAAACAGATCACAGTGGCAATTGGACTCCAAATTACGAAGGTAGTAAGACAGGTTTTCTCTGGCGGAGCCTTATTACTCTCAACTATGGATGGCGAAGATTTTACATCCCCTGTGAACGTAGACGTAGTCAAAAAAATACTTTGCATAAAGAGGACCCGCTGGACACAAAAAGAAAAGTCCAGGAAAAAAGGGGCATCCCGGCGAACCATGAAAAGAAAGGTTCGGGCAAAAGTTAGGGATTAAAAGAAAAAAAAAAGAATAAACCCGCAAAGTTGAAAACCTGAAAAGGAAGCTTTGGCAAAAATGGGTATCCCGGTGGATTGAAAACCCGTAAAGGGCGATCCAGGCAAAAGTTAGGGATTTGAAAGCAAGAGGCTACGATCTGCGTTCGATCTGTGAACACTTTTGATACATGGGAATTTCAATGGAAAGGAATCGGCCTAGTCGGTCTCTTCAAAGGTCAAAACATATGCGGATAAGCGAGACATACGGGTCGTAGCTAAATTGAATCATGGTGGATATTTGTTTCCCACATTGCCGACATGTGTATTTTCTTTTGCTTTTTATGCAATTACCTCCTTTCAGGAATTGCTTCCCGATGTAAATGCCTATTTACAGGCCAATTCATTCAATAAAATTTTCACTTCATTCAAAGAGCTTTCCATTTATATTTTATTTTTACTGTTTTGTTTACGAAAACGTTCGATATTTTTTATAAAACATTGCATGCGAAAATGTTGAGCTTTGCGAAGCATATCGGAAAACAGTGGAAGTTGCTCATGAAACAGTCATTAGGATGGTAATCTAGATAGCCATTTTGCATTGTCTGTTGATTTTGTTTGCAGGGTAGCAGGATTTCGCCCCAGTAGGGCTAATCTCCTCAACGTTGAGATTTCATCTCCTCAGCAAGTTGTTACATTCCCCAGCCAGAGTACAGAGGATTAACTCCCCAGCTAGAGTTGTGGATGATTTATTACTCTCCCAGCAAGCAGTCAGATGTTGATATCTCTGCATCCCCGCAAGAGACTAATGGAATATCTTTCTTTGGACAAAGATGTTACTTCCCCACAGGGTCTGTATACCCACTTCTCCTCAGCTAGTCAGGAAATGTTTTCTCACCAGCAGCGGTATGGGTTGATCCCCGACAGATGAGTAAGCTTGATGTCATCCTCTAGCAGAGTTGGTGCTGTTATCTACCGTTCTCCAAGCAGGTTTGCTAGTGGTGGCTGATATTCCCCAGCAGACGAAGGTACGGATATCTCCCAGCAGTAGAATGAGTTCAGTAATATCCCCAAGCAGGTTCTGAATTATTGACTTGTCTCCCCAAGCAGAGTTTGGTGGTGATATTCACAGTGGTGCGTTCAACAGCGGTTGGCATCCCCAGCAGGTCTTAAGTCCAATGGTTATTGGCATATTTCAAATCCAGGTGTTGAGTTCTGTCTTCAGTAGAAGACATTGGTAATTCTCAGCAGAGGAAATTTCTCTTTGGGTTCTACCTTCAATACTCGTTTTTATCCATCTCCAACAGAGTGGTATTTCTCTCATAGTTTTCCATCTCCAGCAAGGTTTGTGATCAGGAAGTCGTCCAGTGAAATCTTCCTTAAACAGTATCTTTTATTTCAGAGGATAATTTAGTTTGTCATCCCCGGTGGAGTTGCCTTTGTCTTCAGCATTTATTTTGCTGAGACATCCCTTTTGCATTGCATAAGCAGTTTTGCATGGCATCCTCCCAAACGCGTAGCATTTCCATTTTGTATGGAGGATTACGCCATAGAAAAATTCAAACATATGCATTCGAAGCATAAGTCAGGTTTGATATCCTTTACCAGTTTCTTTCCCCAGCAGAAAGTAACATGATTCAGGAGATGTTGTTTAACATTACACCGCAACTAGTGGATTCGTCCTTCTTGTTGGTCCTTCCTACACTCCCCCCGCAGAGTTGTCTGTTTAGATTTCTCTTTTCAACAACGGAGTCATCTTTGCAGATATGTGGATTCTACTTATCTTGGGTTGGAAAGTCCATCTTCGGTTGGGTCTTTCTTTTCGAGTTCGCTTTCGGTCGTCCTCGCACTCTTTGTTATTTCATTATCCCCAGTAGAGTTATCCTATATGGTATAACCCTTGTTGAAAGAGAATTTTCGGCCGGTCTTTCTTCTCGAGTCCTCTTTCGGTCGTACTCGTTTGTTGTTAAAATTCCGCTTTCGGTCGGTCTTTCTCTTCGAGTCCGCTTTCGGTCGTACTCGTTTGTTGTTGAAATTCCGCTTTCATTCGGTCTTTCTTTTCGAGTTCGCTTTCGGTTGTACTCGTTTGTTGTTGAAATTCCGCTTTCAGTCGGTCTTCCTCTTCGAGTCCGCTTTCGGTCGTACTCGTTTGTTGTTGAAATTCCGCTTTCGGTCGGTCTTTCTCTTCGAGTCCGCTTTCGGTCGTACTCGTTTGTTGTTGAAATTCCGATTTCGGTCGGTCTTTCTTTTCGAGTCCGCTTTCGGTCGTACTCGTTTATGGTTGAAATTCCACTTTCGGTCGGTCTTTATTTTCGAGCCCGCTTTCGGTCGTACTCGTTTGTGGTTGAAATTCCGCTTTCGGTCGGTCTTTATTTTCGAGTCCGCTTTCCGTCGTACTCGTTTGTGGTTGAAATTCCGTCTTCGGCCGGTTTTTCTTTTCGAGTCCGCTTTCGGTCGTACTCGCTTGTCGTTGAAATTCTGTCTTCAGCCGGTCTTTTTTTCCGAGTCCACTTTCGGTCGTACTCGTTTGTCGTTGAAATTCCGTCTTCGGCCGGTCTTTCTTTCTGAGTCCACTTTCGGTCGCACTCGTATTATTGTTAGTTAGCCCATCTTCGGTCGGTCTACCCTTGTTTAAAATTCTGTCTTCGGCCGGTCTTTCTTTTCGAGTTCGTCTTCGGTCGCCCTCATATTATCTTGTTTCTCCCCAGCGTAGTCTGCCTTCGGTCGGTCTACCTTTTCGAGTTCACCTTCGGTCGTCCTCGTTTATTCTTATATCCCTAGTTTAGTCCGCCTTCGATCAGTCTACCTTTTCGAGTTCGCCTTCGGCCGTCCTCGTAAACACTATATTTCATCATACCCACAGGTTGCAAATTTCCAGGTTACTTTGATATTCAAACCCCGTGTATCCTGACTGTTTGGAAACCTTCGCTTCCATACTCTCGGATCCAAGAAGTTTGAATAGGGGCAGCTGTAACACCTCAAAATTTGCCCTCATGTTTTAGCTTTAACTAGCTTATGTTTCACTGCATGCTTTGCATTATCATCCTTGCATTTCATTGGTTCATTGGCATGGGATTAGGGTGTCTAAATCAAATCCAAGGAGCCTTGAGCCTCAAGAGATCTTAAATTGATTCTCCACCTTACCATAGGATCAAGCTTGATAAGAAACTTCAAGGAAATCACATTCTCCTAACCAGTACAAAATTAGGGTTTTGGAATTCTTGAGTATAATACCCCAATGGTCAAGATACTTAAGCTTTTATCATCATCAAATGGCATATCTCATCTTTGTTTGCAAGGATGTACCTCATACTCAGAGGAATTTAGATTTGGAGGATGTGCTGATTTCTCCTAGACTGAGGGTCTAAAACTAGGGTTTGCCATGAAATCAGTTTATTTCTAATTTTTTGGGCAAAACTTGATCTCATGGTATTCTACATGTCCTCAAGTGGCTATGGATGAAGAATTGTCCATCAATTTGGTTTGGAAGGGTTTCAATTGATCAATTGATTGAAAATCATGAGAATTGGAGGAAAGTCAACTGTGCAGAGGAAAAAGTCAACTCTTAACTTTTTTGAGGTCAATTTCATGTTCCTCATCTCAAATATGTTCATTGTTGAAGATTTGATCAAGAAATATTAAGGGATTCACCAAAAATCAGAAGATGTGGAAAGTTTCCAAAAATAGAGTTAAGGGTTTCTAAATATGGCAAGCTTTGGCAAGGTGCACACCCATCTTTGAAGCATTCTTTCTCCATGTTCCAAGCTCCAAATGGAAGGGTTATGGAGGCCTATCAAAATTTCACATTACAAGCTTCAAAACCATACCAAGGACATCTCCATTGGATCAAAATTGGAGGAGTTATGATTGATTAAAGTTGAGAGATTTCAAGGCAAAATGCCAAGGCATGACTGGCCAGAGCGCCATAATTTTTACAAACACTTGGTGTGCATGTTGTGTCCAAGTTCAAGGCCAGTTATCTCCATGATGGAGGTTTCAATTGGAAAATTGTTCAACATCAATCTTGTTCATTTCCATCTCCTCTTCAATTCTTTTGTTCAAAGCTCTTTCATTTGATCATTCCTTTGAGAATTATGGTGGCTCAAAGTAGGTAACCTTTAACTGTTTTCTTCATGTGCCATGGGCTGGTCAAAGGCAGGTTTGGTAACATAAACATTGCAGTCAGAACCAAACACTTTCGTGAGTGATTTTAAACACCTTAGAGGCTTCTATGGTGTTTGCTTTGAACATTAATGTTGTTGTCTTCCATATCCTCTTTCCAAAGGGCTCAAGAGTTGGCAATTCCATCCATGGAGTGTTGAGATTTCATGCTCTAAAGATCACTTCATTCCAGCTTTTTTCTTTCACACCAAGCAAACCAAAACTTGTTGGAATTTGTTGGCATGCGCATATACTCCTCACACATCACCTTTACCATATTTTACCATGCAAAGGTCTTACATCATGCATACCACATGTACATACTTGCCATATATGTTCAAACATGTTCAAATCCAAAAATAAAAACTTCTTTAACAAGTTGTAATGGTACCAGCTGCTATGTTCCTGACCACACATCACACCACCCTTCATCATGAAAGTCCACAACAATAACCATACTCCCTCCACACATGAAAAGTCGCACTACACATAACCTCACTTTAACTCCCATTTTTTATTAACCTCACACTACCCAAGTTTCTAACTAGACTTTAACCGTGATTAAACTTTCTAACCCACCATATATAAACCCTTAATCACCTCATAATAGAAGTTGGTTACTCATTTTCACAGTTAGATCTCATCTTTCACTACACAAACGAAGATTTCTCTCTTTCACTCTCTAAGTTTTTCGTGGATTTCTCTCTGAGTTTTGGAGGTTTTCAAGAGCTTTCTTCAAGTTCACCACCACTACAACGTGCTCTTGCTTCTGTTTGCATCGTGTGAACCTTACATCCACCATTGAAGATTTTGGAGTTTGGATCTTCTTCATCAACAAGCTATTTTCGCAGTTGACAAGTTTCAAGAAGCGTTTATTTCGCTCCCATTGGTTCTACACAAGACTCTAGAAGCTCCTTAAGGCGTTAGATCTACATTTTAGCAAGGTACGTTTTCTGGATCTCATGGCTTAGACTTTGACATTTCATGATTATAATGATGGAGGAGGGTGTATTGAAGTCCTATGGAGTGTAGGCAATGTGTGCTGGTTAAAGAATTGAATAGAACTTGAAATCTTGATGAACATATGTTTGTATCTGTGACTTTAGGCTTTATTTTCCGTGTGATTAACTCATCTTTTTAGATTTTTCTTGCCATGGCCGTGTTCCCCTCGTTTAGTAGTATAATTTTGGTTCAAACTTCGTGGATTTTCATCAAGAGACGAGGGAGATATGTGAGGTGGAGGTTGGGAAGAAGAAAATGGAATTGTACGCATTTTCTGGTTTTTTGTGGTATTGAGAGGTTGAAGACGATGACATGTCATCGTCTGGTTGGTTATTTCTTTTTTTTTCCATACTGACCAATAAAAAACTGCCACCGAATAAATGAAGTGGGAAAGTGGAGCAGAATATTCCATTTTTGGGTCATGTGATTAGGCAATGATTGGTGATGATTACTAGGGTGATTAGCTGATCATTGGTGTGTCAGCCATGATGGGGACAGCGCTGCATGGTAAGCGCGTGTCACTAGGAGTGCATGCTGAGTTTTTTTCTTTTTTTTCATTAATCTAATTTCTGAACGCGTGGGCCCTGCGAAAATGCTCTTCACACCCTCCTTCTGTATGGCCCAAGTAAGTGTGAACTGGGAATTACTAATGTTGCACCCCTCCCTTTATTTGCTATTATTTTGTTTGTTTTTTTCATACATGTTTGAAAATGTATTTTTAAAAATATCTGTGAATATCCAAAAATTCTAAAAATATTCATGTATCATCTTAACACCTTTAATGAATTTTTGATGAATTTTAATTTCTGATTTGGTCATTTTGTAATATTTTTAGGGAATTTTCGTTTAAGTGCATTTATATGAACCTTCCTTGTGATACATGTTTGGTGATTCATTTTTTAAGCACACTTAGAAGAGGTATTATTGCATGGAATTTGGTATAGGATTTTAGAACATGTTAATAATCATAATTAAATTTTATAGGATTTTTTATGGGATATTTGATTGGTTTTTGAATGCCATCTTAAATGTGTTTGTTCAATGACTATAGTGCATGTTATAGGTCTTGTTTAAACATGATAACAAATGAATTCTTGCTCATTATTTTTCATATTGTTTAGCCTCTGATTGCGCTCCATCTCACTTGTTTCCTTTGAATTTTTACAACATATTAATCATGCTTGTGTTAATTGTTAAAGTGCACCTTGTTTGTGTAGATGTTTAGAATGCTAGTTCTAGGGCTTTATGTTCATTGTGTAACCATTCAACATGATATTTGTGCATTCATTTGTATACATGTTTAGGCATACTTATAGGTCTTCTAAAACCAAATTATAGGTCCTTAACACCTAACTTTGATTGATTTGTGTAGACTTACATGAACATGGATTGATACTTGGTGTTTGATATTTCTTTGTCTACTTTTTCTTATATGTTGCGCATCACATCTTCATGAAGACTTATAGGACCTAAAAGCTATCCAAACTTGACTCAATTTCTGTTTTAGATCATCACTAACCATTCATGTGTGACTTATAACTTCATTTCCCTTTTATTGAATTCATATGACCACAAATTGTCTTCACTTGCTCAACTTGTTTTAGTTTCATTTGTTTGTGTAATATGCTTTTACTTGTTGCATCATTCCATTATACATGATCTCATAGGACCTATAATATGTTCATATACTTGTAGACACTCCTTTGACTCACAAATGCCCATTTGTTTCATGCATTACTACTTTGGTATGTCATCTCCTAATTGAACATTGTTTGTTAACTTTGTTTGAACCTTGTGTGATCTATTTCTTCTATTTCTTTTAGGACTTATGTGAGACCTGTTAGAGGTCAATAGCCTCTGACATTGACATGTCTAACATGCCTTTAACTCATTCTAATTTCATCTATCTTCACTCATTTCATAAGTCATCCATGCTTGACAATTTTGAACTTGTTTTGCTCTTAACCTTTAACAAGTAGTGATATGAGTTGTGTATGAACATTATAGGATTCTTATTTTGATTTCAATTTTATTTAAAGTGTGACATGCTACTGACTTGGATGCTCATCCATGATCCATTTCACCTACATGACTTCTTTTGGTTTGTTTTGTCTAGTATGTGCATAATTTGAACTTGTATGAACTTGGTTGTTCTTATTCTTCGATGTGCTTCAATGTGAGACTTGTATGGACTTTGTAAGAATATTCTTGACTTCTAAATGCCATTTCAAATGTCACGAGCTACTGCCTTATATTCATTATACATGTATGGTCCCATTTCATCTTTATCTTTGACTTACATTACAAGTATGCATCATTGTTGAATTTCAATTGTTATTTGTTCACTTCCTCTTGTTTCATTTCTTTAAATGCTTGCATCCATGACTTTTATGATACTTCAATTAAATTCATATGCATTCAAATATGACATTTAATTCTGACCTTGACTTATGTTCATGCATTAGTACATGTTTGCATTCCATATGCATCTACCTTGCATTATTGGCATATCACTTGCGTTTGTATGATTGTTTAGTGCATAGTTTGCTTTTGTTTGATTTCATATGACATGTTTGCATTAGTATGATCCCTTAACATGTACATACTGAGTTTGAATGTCCCTTATCCATTAGGACCCTTTCCTTTTGGTTTGCACTTTACTTTCTTCTTAATTTGTCTTCTTAAAGCAAATAGTTTTGTTTGGTTTAGTTTCTCGTACTAGTTTTCATTACTTGTGATAATTATGTACTAACCTTTTGTGTAGGGGCAGAGGTAAGGTACTTGAGTATGTGGATGTTAATCCCTACTCATTTCTTCTTTCGTCTCTTATCTCTTTCAATTCTCTTTCTCTTTTGTGAATAGCATGATATAATGCTTTGTATACAACTTTTTTACACCCCTTTGGGATCCTAGCTCATCCTTAATTTTTTATTAAGGGGGGGTAGGATAATCATTAGGTAGTGCTATCCCTCTCTTCTCTTTAGACTTAGGTTCTCAAACTTTTACCTTATGGCCACCTTTGCATGATAACATTAGGAACATTAGATTCCCTTTAGTGTTTTCTTTTCAACTTGAGTCTTCTCTTCTCCTCTCATAACACATCTAAAACACTTAATAAAGTATAATGTGTATTGCGCATGAGCCTTGCATGTGGGAAGTGAAGAATGAGAGGTTTCCTCTCGTTTTTCTAGAGTGTTTAGCGCGCGTCCCGTCTTGGGTCGATGTGCGACGCATTTGATCCTATGTCATAGACTTGGGTGCAATGCAAATTACAAACAACTTCAAAAACACTTCTTGTCTAAAAAATACAAAACAAACTCAAACCTTTTTCATCCTTCGGGATTGTTAAGTTTCGAAACTATTTTCAGAAAAGGGAACGTTATTTTCCGTTTTGTCGCAAACAAGCATCGACCCTAACTGCCGGACGCGAACTTAACGTCGCTCATAAAAAACACTAAGACCTTGTTAGGTCAAACTACGACTGCACTGACTTCCTCCTTCTGGTTAGATTGAGGATACGTAGGCACAAGGCGGCGATGTCTTGGCGATCAACCTCCCCCCTTAGTTCGTTGTCCGAACTACGTTGACTCTGACTTTCCCGCTCCCGAGGGAATACGTAGGCCTAGGACTCCGTCGATGTCCTATCGAGTCACTTCTTTTTCTTTTCTCCCTCGTTTCTCCTTTCTTTTCCGTTCCCGTTCCTTTTCCTTTCCAGTGGCAGCGGAGCTCCAGATAACGACACCCTTTGATCGAGACAACCAGCGTGGATCCCATCGAGTACGATGGACGTGTAGGGTGCTAGCACCTTCCTATCGTGTAGCCGACTCCCTTACCCGTTTCTCTTGGTCGCGAGACCATGTTCTTTTCCTTCCCTCAGGTTTACGTAGTGTTTCCTTTCCCTCTCTTGGGATGGATACACATTGCTGGCGACTCTGTTTCCGCGCCACTTTCGCGTTTGTACTTGGATGAAAATCCCGAGAGCGAAATGTATATTTCTCATCCCATCATATATTTTTCTTCATAACACTTCAAATTATATTACATAATTTGGTTTTTGAGTTTAAATTTTATTTTAACACTGTAATTTATTGTTCAACTCATTTGTATGTATTCAAACAAAAATTATTTTTTGTTCAACTAACTTTTATTCATAATCAATTTTATAACATAAATTTATTTTAAAATTAATATTTATTTTCTCAAAATCAAACAAATGGGCTTAAAGAATGAAATCAAGCCCCATTAACTCAAGTTTTGATGGCTTGTTTTTTACCAAAGAGAAGAGCACGCCTTATTGAGCATGAGCGAATTTTGATTTCTGAACTTCTCCGGGGGTCAAGGATTTTAACCATTCAAATCAGCACTATAAGTGGTGGTGACTCTATTTTAAAGATGATTATTACTATATGACATTTGTGTACACCTTCCTTCTCTCGTGAGAGCTTCCTAAAGATCTTCTAGACTCGTCTGTAGAGCTAGTTATGCCCATTACTTAGAGTAGTTGGGTCCCCTCCAAAATAATTGTTTTTTCTTGAAAACTCCTTTGGGATTGCATCCCTACTTGAGAAAACTTACTTAAGAGGGGGATATCACTGGTTTTGGAGGGTGTCCTCTATCCTCTCTATGTGGGGGATATTAAGTCGTCCTCTCATCTTTTTATGACTTGTGAGGTAGTGATTTCTATTTGGTATAAATTTTTTATTTAGCTAGGGTGGATTTTGGTTTTACCTAGAGATTTTGTGACCCTATTTAAGAAGTTCTTGCCATTTGGTGGCGTGTCTAGGATTAGGGAGAGTTGTCTTATGATTTGGCATGTTGTGATTTGGTTGGTTTGGAAATCTCTAAATGATATAGTGTTCTTAGGTAAATTGGTGACTTCAAAGGACGTGAATGACTTGAGCATTCACTTAATGCGGAAATGGTAAATTGATATTTATATGGGTAACTCTTGTGCTTTCTTGGCTTGTGTTAAGAAACCTATCATGCATCTAATATGATAATTGTTTGAGTGTCTTCGTCTTCCCTTTGATGTGCTCTTGTTTCTCAATTAAAGATCAATGTTCAGTATAGGTTAGTCCTTGTTTGTATATAGCTTTGGTTCTTCATTTTTTGCGCTCTATTTCTGTTTTGTTGTCTAATTTTTGCTTTATCTTTGTATTTCTTGTGAAATGATGTTTCCAATAACATAACAAAGTTATGAGATAAAGATTGAGTTTCTTGAACAAACACAAAAACCTTATTAGATTTTACGAAAGAGAGAGAAGAAAGAAGAAGAAGAAGAAGAAGAATTGGTTAAAATTGTTTTACTATTCACTTTCTCAATAAGGGCTCAAAGATTACAAGTGAATACCAATAATTAACCTCTCTGAACAACCTGAGAGAACTAGTATATTTATAGACTACTAAGCTAACTTAGGTTACAAGCTAACATAACAATTGGGCTTATAAGCAAGACTCAATTCGACATGCTAACTTAAACACAAAGTTAACATATTTCGACAGCATGCTTGAATAGAATTTGACTACAGTGTGCACAACTCCTGTCGAACCATGAAGTTACCCTTGTCAACACCAGAGTTTGATCCAAATACCACAAATCTCCACCTTTAACAAACTCTACACTAACAAAGGAACATATCAACAGCGTTGTCATCAGTCAAAACCTTCATCACTTGGACTTCTCCATGCTCGATTATCTCTCTGACGAAGTGCAGCCTCACATCAATGTCTTTAGTTCGCTCATGATAGGATGAATTATTCGATATGTGTATTTCACTTTGACTATCACATTTAACAGTGATAACTCAACCTTGAAGTTTTATCTCCTTAGTAAAACCTTCAAGCCACAATGCTTCATTCACATCTTCAGTGAGGGAGATATACTCCGCTTCAGTGGTTGATAAGGCAACGACCTTCTGAAATGTTGCTTTCCAACTGCTTGATGTGTCAAACATAGTGAACACATATCCAGAAATAGATTTTCTGGAATCCATACAACCTGCATAATCAAATTTGACAAATGCTTCAATTTCAAATTTGCTATCATCACCACAGGCTCCACCATAAATTAGGACTCTACTCAAAGACCCATCGATGTACCTAAGAATCCACATTAAGGCTCTGTTTGGCAAGATATTTTTTAAGCTTATAACTTATAAGCCCGTGTGACAATAAAATACATTGGTAACAGTCTTTTCAGCACGAGCTTATAACTTATTTTACTAGCTTATAGCTTAGTTTTTAGACTTTATTTCAAATAGCTTATAGCTTATAGCTTATCATTTTTTCTTCCATTTTTGTCTTTATTTTAACTAAAATCCACTACTACCCTTTATAATTTATTTTAATTTAAAATAGAACAATTATATATTAAATGTATTTTATGTCATTTTAATTTATCAACTAATTGAACCGCTAATTTTATCAAACACTTAAATTAGCGTATCGGCCATAAGTCATCAGCCATCAGCTATAAGCTATAAGCTATCAATCATCAGCTATCATTCATAAGCTATAAACTATCAGCTAATTTATCAACCAACCTTTATTTTTAGCAAACAAAGCTTAATGATTACCAGTGCACCTTCCCAGGATTGGCTCTATACCTGCTTACAAGACTCACTCTGTATGTTATGTCTGGCCTCGTACAGAACATAGCATACATCAAATAACCGATTATACTAGCATATGGAATGTTATTCATATATACTCTTTCGACTTCATTACTAGGAATTTAAGTCGTACTCAGCTTGTACTGAAGATTAGTCGGTGTTAGAACAAGCTTTGAGTTTGACATACCAAACTTGTCGAGAATCTTCTTCAGGTATGTCGCTTGAGATAAACATAATCTCGACTGATTTCTATCTCTCTGAATGTCAATCCCAAGAATTCTGGAGGCAACTCCAAAATCCTTCACGTCGAACTCCTTATCGAGTTCATCTTTCACCTTCATAACAAATGAATTTCTAAGTCGAAATATGAAGTAAGCACAATGGTCGAACTTGCTCCTAGTGAAACCAATGTGTGTCGTGAACTTGTCAAATCCTTTATTCCATTGTCGAGGAGATTATTTCAGGCCATACAAAGACCTATTCAGCTTGCACACATAATCTTCCTTTCCTTTTTTCTGCATTCCCTTCAGGTTGCCTCATCAGGATTGTTTTATCTAGATCACCATACAGGAAGGTTGTCTTCACATCCATTTGTTCAAGTTCTAGGTCAAACTTTGCTACCATGGATAACAACATTCTAATGGATATATGCTTTACAACATGTGAGAACACATCATTTAAGTCGACACCTTCTTTCTGAGTGAACCCCGTAGCAACCAACCTTGCCTTTAAATGCTTCGATATAACTCCTTATATTCCTTCTCTAACCTTGAAAATCCACTTACAACTGACTAATCGGGCCCTTGCAGGTTTCTTGATCAACTCCCAAGTGTTATTATCAAGAAATTTCATCTTATCATCCATGGATTTTAGTCATTCAGTCTTATTTTGACTCTTCATAACTTCCTTACAGTCTTTAGGTTTTTCTTCAAGAACCTTACTTGCAGAGATTAAGGCATAAGTTATGAGATCTGCATAACCAAGTCTTTAAGGTGGCTTGATGACTCTTCTCGACCTGTCTCTTGCCAACAAGTAATCATTATCACTCTCCTTAACTTCGATAACAACTTCTGCTTCTTTTTCGACTTCATATGGGTTATGCAACTCAGCATTAACATGCTCAACCTCAACAGGAATATCTTCATGTTCCAGCTCTTGTTTAGATATCTTGGCACTTCGACCATCTTCATCAGTTTTCTTGAAACCCATTTCTGCTTCATTAAAATCTATATCTCGACTTGGGATACACCTCAACCTGGCTCAAGACACCACAGCCTATAAGCTTAGACTCCTTCAGGGTATTCAAGGAACATACATTTCAGAGCTCTAGGTTCGACCTTATCTTGCCTGATGTGAGCATAGGCTAAGCATCCAAATACTCTATTCCCGTCGAGATTAGATGGATGTTTCGACCAGACTTCTTCATGTGTTTTCATCTCTAAAACTATCGAGGGACACCTATTTATCAGGTAAGCTACAATCATGTATGCCTCAGCCCAAAACACCTTCTTCAATCTTACACTAACTAACATGCACCTTACTCGTTCCAAAATGGTTCGATTAAACCTTTCAGCCAATCCCTTTTTTTGGGGAGTGCCTATAGTATTTATGTGCTTTGCAATACCAAACGCACCATAATAGTTGTCGAATGCCTCATTGAAAAATTCAAGACCATTATGGGTCCTCAACCTTTTGACCTTCCTGCTAGTTTGGTTTTCGACCAGAGTCTTCCAAGTTTTGAAATTTTTAAAAGTTTCATCCTTAGTCTTCTGGATGAATACCCATAATTTTCTGGAATAATCATCAACTATGGATAGAAAATACTTTGCACATGAGTGTGAAGGAGTCCTTGTAGGCCCCTAAAGATCGGCATGAATGTAATCAAGGGATCCATGTGTTATTTGTTTACCTTTGTTAAACTTCATTCTACAGGATTTACCAAATACACGAGGTTCACAAAACTCCAATTTTTTGACCTTCTCACTGCACAACAGATTTTATTTTGACAATTTGACTAGGCCTCTTTCAGTGATGTGGCCAAGTCTCTTGTGCCATAGCTTAGTCTTCGACACAGGTTTCGTGGATGCCACATCTGCTCAACCACTAACAACATCAGCCTTAAGGGTATACAAGCCTTGTTTCTTCATGCCTCTCAAGACTTCCTTTGAACCCTTCATTACCCTTAGGATACTTTGCGCTCCTTTGAAAACATATCCTTTCTTATCGAATTCACCAAGAGAAATCAAATTCCACTTAAGATCAGGTACATCCCAAACATCAGTCAATAGCCTTATTGACTCATCATGGAGTTTGAAACAGATCCAATACCTGAAATTTTGCAAGCTTTGTTATTTCCCAACATCACTGATCCACCATCTTGATCACACAATTCCTCAAACACGTCTTTGTTTGGAGTCATGTGCCAAATACACCCTGAATTCATAATCCACTTCTTATTGGAGTCGCTGCTTGAAACCACCGGGACATCAGATGATTCATAGCCATCTTGCACAATGGCTGCATTACCATTATCCTTTCCACCATGATTATTCAGTCGACCACGGCATACTTTTCTTGTATATCCCTCCTTCTTATAATGATAACACTTAATAGTAAAAGCATTACCACCATAAGAATTCTGCAGAACTTTACCATTCTTCTTCTCAAACCTACCATTTTTTTCAAGAATTTCCCCTTAACGGACAAACCTTCACCAACAAAAGATGGTTTTTCCTCATCTCATTCGTTCAAATCCTTATAGTACAACGCATATTGAACATCTTCAAAGGTCAACGAATCTCTTCCATACAAGAGAGTTTCATTGAAATGAGCGTGAGACTTAGGTAAAGAACACAACAACAACAACGTTTGATCTTCATCATCAATCTTGACCTCGATATTCTCAAGATGAAGAATCAACTTGTTGAACATATCCAGCTACACAGCTAAAGCTTTGTCTTCACTCATCTTGAATGAATACAAAGCTTGTTTCAGGTAGAGATGAATAACCAACGATTTCATCATGTAGAAACCTTCAAGTTTCGTCCACACACCAGCTGCAGTTTTCTCCTTTGAAACCTGCCTGAGAATCTTATCACCAAGGCTCAATACAATGGCACAGCGAACTTTTTCGATCATCATTGTTTTCTCTTTCTCCGATAGGGCAGCATCCATCTTGTACGGTCTATTAACGCTTCTAACAAACCCTGTTGAACAAGAAGGGCTTGCATCTTCAAGCGCCACAAACAGAAATCATTCACACCAGTGAATTTCTCAATCTTATACTTTGTTGACGACATATTCTCCTACACGTTCACCACACCAATTTGTTGCTAAACGATGTCGTCAATAACAGAACAAAATTATTAGATTAAAGATTGAGTTTCTTGAACAAACACAAGAAACCCTATTAGATTTTACGAAAGAGAGAGAAAAAGAAAGAAGAAGAATAAGAATTAGTTAAAACTGTTTTACTATTCACTTTTTCAATAAGGGTTCAAAGATTACAAGTGAATACCAACAATTAACTTCTCTCAACAACTTGAGATAACTAACTATTCACTTTCTCAATAAGAGTTCAAAGATTACAAGTGAATACCAACAATTAATTTCTCTCAACAACTTGAAAGAACTAGTCTATTTATAGACTACTAAGTTAACTTAGCTTACAAGTTAACACAAAGCTAACATATTTCGACATCATGATTAAACAAATTTCGACTACATAATGCACAATTCCTATCAAATCATAAAATTACCTTTATCGATATCAGAGTTCAATCCAAATACCATAGTACATATGGTTCATTTCTTATTGCTTGTATTGTGCGACATTTTATTTTTGTTGGTAGCTAGATACCTCGTGTAATGTACTCTCTTAATCTTTAGTGTCTTTATATTTATATATTCTATTTGCTCTTAAAAAAAAAAGAGAGAGAAAATTCCTCGAGAAAATTGTGTGAAAGAGATAAGTTGCATCTCCACATCAATTTTACAAACATGTGAGGCGATAAATTGTGTAGGACCTAGGACGAGAAGTGTCCATTTCTAAAATCAGCAACAGTAGTAGTTATACCTTTTATTAGAAAAAAAACAAACATTATACCATTATATGAACAATTATTTTGTACCCAAAAGGCTTAATATTTAAAATAATAAAAGCAAATAAACTATTTGTGTATTAACAGATAGGGACTTATAGTAGGGGCTGCCTTTAATTTTGGTCCATCTCCATGGCAGGGAACACCTTCGTGTGATACCAATTGGATATTACTACTTGGTCTCCATGTGTGATGCCAATTCGGCGCACAGCATGTTATTCATTTGGCTGATAATAAAATTATAAAAATATTGTCTTCTGAACTAAATAAAAAAATCTGCAAATAAATTACGTCTTTACAATATTTTGATAGTTTATTAATATTCTTTCTTTTATTTGATGGATTTGCAAACTAGGGAAGTAACAAACCTTCAACATCATAAAAGTTTAAAATCTACTATGCATTATATCTAAAAAATCCTTACATAAAATTTCATTAATGTCACCAAAGATGATATCGTCCATTATATAGATTTTAAAATTAAGTTCGGTCGGTTATAAGATGTTATATATAATGTTGAGATAATGTGCGAGATAATACAGAGAAGTAATAGAAATAAAAAATAAGAAAAATAAATAATATAAGTAATTGTTCATGCACTTCGGTGCAAAGTCACATACGTCTAGACGACATCAGTTGAATGAAAAAAAAAAATATTAATCAGTAGTAAATAATACGCGACAATCTCATCTAAATTCTCACAGTTCAATACTATTTTCTTAATATTACCCTTGAGTTTCGATCCATACTACCCCTAAATCTGATACCTCTCTCACTTTGATTCAAACACTTTCTCAAGTGTTTGCAATCTTACAATTATATGTGGCATACTAAATCACAATCAAATAGTATACCCTTCTAATTTAAAAAAGATATCTAAGAATAAAGTATTATAAACAAAATACAAAAGACTCAATGGAAACAAGAAAAAAGTGCACTAAAATCTTCAAGGTCCGAGTCTTCAAACAAGGACAACCTCTTTTAAATAGCAATAAATTCCAAGCTAAAAATCTCATTAGGCTTTTGACACGAACCATGTGATCCCAAAAAGGGCAAGATTAATCTTTCTTCCTTAAAGCCAAATCTGAATCGTGTATAAAATCAAATAAAATCTAATCTTTATTTGGATGACTTAAGAAATACAAAATCTTTAACAAATGAATTCATATTAAAATCTTTCTTAAAATAGACAAGCTATAAATCATATTCCTGATTGAATCAAACGGGAAACAAATCTTGAAACAAAATGCAGAAGCGATAATCAATCAATTAAGGTATGTGCGGCAAAAATAGACCGAGACAGAATGTCTCACGCTAAGTCAAAACATCTTGCTTAACATGTTGCCTACAAAATGGTTCCAATCAAATGTAATAGCAAACCCTTTGGCTATTTTTTGGAAAAATTGATAATATGCAAGATGTTATGCACATTCTTACACACAATCTTCCAGAATATATCTCAAGAACACAGACTCGACAGAGACCATAGCAAAACACAAACAAAGCATTTTTAGCGGCAACATCATATCACGGCAGAACATCAAAGAAACATGCATTTAGCAACATCATCAAAGATCACATCAGATAATAGAAACCAAATATTAATCGCATTACAATAAAATAGAATATTTTATTCTACCCCTATTTATCTCAAAAGAGACAAAGATATGAGACCATTGACAACTACATTTGGGCATACAAAATAGAGAAAATATCCAGTTGCACATGGGCATAAAAACCAGCAAAGAACATACTATCCAGCCATACTAGTGTGAAGACAAGCTTATTTGGAGTGTTAATTTTTATAAAGACAAAGTGATCATCAAAAAGAGGAATGTGTTCAAGAAGAATTGTTCAAGAAGTCAATGATGGATTGCTTATGTTCAAGACTTGAGATTGAATCTTTGATCAAGGTACTTCAAATAGCAATTCATTTGTTTATATAATTAGATGCTCAAAAAAACTTCTTCTCAAATGTTCTTAAGTTTCCCAAACATTCCTTTTACATACAGTTTCAATTAATGGCTTTTCAAAATGAAAAAAAAAATCATTTTTCCACTAATGTAATTGGTTAACATAATAAGCCAACCGATTTCATTTTGGTTATGATTTGAATTTTTTTGAAATTTCAACATAGTGTGACCAGTTACACAAATAAACTAACATATTACACCAGTTCAGTTTTGCAAATTTTTTAACGTTACAACGAGTGTAACCATTTGACATATTTATTCAACCAATTACACCGGTAGTATTTTCGAAAAATTATAAATTTTCACATATCTCTTCATTCCATTGATTCACCATACCTTTTCATAATCATTACCTATTGAACCCTGAATACTTTTTAAGCATTGTCATTGCTTTGTAGATGTATCTTAAACAATATATAAACTAGAATTTTTCATGTATTTATTCACCTCTTCCAATTTCAAATTTTACAAGTAATTCGAAACTTTCCATACTTGAAACTTTTTCTGCATACTTTCATATCACTTATAAAATTTTCTGAGCAATCTCATTGTATCATATTTGAATTGTTTACTGGAAGAGAAAATCAAACTCTGTAGAGACATTGATTCAAGTGCAGCAACTTACTTCAAATATTTATTCCAAATTATCTTTTGATCACAAAGTGTTAGTGATCATTTTTATCCAATAGAAAGTGGTGTGCTTTCTCTTATGTGTTGTAAAATCAGAAGATGGTTTTCCTTCTTGATTGTGTTATAAAGTTAAGAGAGTCTTAGTGGTGGAGTGTAACGGTTTCTAACATAGTGAAATCTCTCACGGGGTGTGAGGGGACTGGAGTACTCTTGTTTTGCAAGAGGAACAGGGATATATCATTGTGTTCTTTATATTTTCTGCATTTATATTTCTGCACTTTATTATCATAACAGTTTCAGAAAAATAAAAACATAAGTGTCATCACTTAAAATCATGAAATTCTAAATAACTGAAAAATCAAATTCACCCCCTATTAGATTATAATATATACTTATCACCATTACATACATCTTCAACAAAATAAATTTGAGAATCCAGCAAAAAAAACATAAAAACAACCAACAATCACATTAACCAACAAAGATATTGCTGAGAAGAAGCTGAAGAATTGTTATCTGAGTCAATTTCATACTCGGCACCATCATCTTTGTCGATGCTTGTCATGTTTTCATCTTAACCCAATGTCATAGCATATTTGTCAACGTCTGATATAAGATTATGAGATGAAGAAGCACATGCATCTTGTAGACTTAACATTTTAATTATGCCTTCTCAGATGCTCTTTCTCGTAGTTGAAATGTCTATGATTTTTTGCAACTCCTTAGCCTCTTTCATAAGGGCCTTGAGGATGTAGTTTCTCACAGGGCCAGACATGGGTGCCACATCAAGCATGTTCTCATCAACATTTAAATTATATTCATCATTACCATGAATATTATGAAGCACAATGTGAGGGACATGTTTCTGAGCAAATAGCTTATAACTGAAATTTAACAAACCAGACGAAAGACTCACTTCATCCTCAATAGTAACAATATCACTATTTTGGTTTATCAAATTACCATAAATCAAATATGGGAACCCAATAGGAAGTTTAATGTGAAGGTGTGAAAAGTACACAAGAAGGGGGAGTTGAATTGTGTTTCGCGTTATCTTTAATATAACTTCTAATCAGAGTTACAGAATCAGAATTGGTGTTCAAATTCTGTTTTAATTCATTAGCAATGGATATAACAGAAGTAAATAAATAATAGCAGAAGACACCAAAGATTTATCCTAGTTCCTCCCCTAACTTAGAGAACTCCAGTCCCCTTGTCTCACAAGAGATTTTCATTATAACCACTTCATGATTACAATCGCTTATTCTTCTGCATAAGTCTTTTACATCTGCTCAGACCAACTGTCTGAGACTTTCTTGCTTATAGCACATGTCTAAGACTTTCCCTGCTCACACCTTCTAACCGAGCCGCCTGCTCCAAAGGTCTTCTGGTTGAGACTTCCCCTTGCTTAGAGCACATGTCTAAGACTTCTTGCTCACGCCCTCTGACCGAGTCACCTGCTCTTCTGGCCATCCAGACTAAGACTTCCTTGCTTAAGCAGCACTTGAGACTTCCTGCTCACGCCCCTCAAATGGAGATTTCCCTTTGGTCAATCATACTAGCTGAATAAGTCTTTCACAGCTCAAGCACTTAAGCAATGAGACTTACGTGGCTTAAGCAACTTGGCTCAAGACTTGTTGCTTGAATCCCAATGAGACAAGACTTCTGCTCAAGCACATATCAAGAGACTTGATCTAAACTACTAAAGGCTCAGCAGAATAGAGAACAATGTGTACATGATGCAAGCAACAGATGTACGGGAAATCACCATAACAAATACCTAAAGCTCTTAAGATTTCTAAGATATTTAATGGTAAGAAATCTTAAGGCTTTTACAATTACAACCTATAACAGAAAATCTGCATATTACAATAGAGTTGATAATTGTTTGATCTTGCTACTCCTTCGTCTGGAGAATCATTATTAAGATTCAAACTTGAATCTTTATCCATATTTATAGCCTTTGCAGAAACTAGTCGTTGGAGAGGTAGCTTGATCAAGTGTCTTTGCTTTTACTCCATAGTACAAGAGACGTTGAAGATGGATACACAGGAGATTCTGAATCCAGTGTGCAACACGTTTAACCTTTGAGTCTTCAAGAGGTTTTGTACTGATAAAGTCGTTGAGAGCAGATATCCGTAGAGCATGTCAACCTTTCTTGAGCCTTACAATCTTGTAGACTCTAGCTGACAGACTGATAAGACAGTACAACCTGCTTTCTGCAGTACGGGCAACCACATATTTATTACCGACTCTGAATCGTACCAGATGCTGATATATAATTACCAAGTGTAGTAACTTGTCTGAATGTTGAGGCCTTCAGCTCAGAGTCTGCGCAAGCCACACTAGCAATTGTTCTTCAGACTCTGCCACCAGAAGCTAGCAATGAAGCAACTCCCAAGTGTGTCTAAGTAAAACAGATTCTGATTATTTATGTACAAGAACAAGAACCTGCATAAATAAAACACACATCAAATAAACATTCGTTCTTTCAATACTTTTGTTATCATCAAAACTAAAATAGAATATGTCGTGAACAAATATTATTCTAACAATCTCCCCCTTTTTTATGATGACGAACACAGGTATTTAAAGGACAATGTTGGGCATTTAATTTTCTCTACAACAACTGGGTATGAGGTTTGTAAGCTCCTCCTGAGTTTGATAGTCCATAGCTGAGTTCTATTGACTCTAACACCAAGAACTATTTTTCAAGAAAAAATAAACCAGTCTTCTTAGTAACACCAGGGTTTGAGGTTTGCAAGCTCATTCTGAGTCTAATAGGCTAAGTCAGAGGTTTGTAAGCTCTTACTTAACACTGTGTACAATAGGCTAAGTCAGAGGTTTGTAAGCTCATTCTCATACGCGTATCCTACGCGTACTGGCAGAGGGTCGTGCTGGCCCCGGGGGACGGGTGCGTATGCTACGCGTACCACCCTGGGAATGTCCCCTCTTACGCGTAATGCCTCCCCTGTTACGCGTATTGCCAAAAAACACTCCAAACTCAGATTTCGCATCTGAACGAAAACCTTCCCATTCCAACACCTTCGATCCTCCAAAATCAGACTCAAACCAGTTTCGATTCATCACATGTCTACGTTTTTATCCTACTTCATCATTCTCATCAATTTCTTCCTAATTATTAAGTCCTAATTCGTTAATCCCACCATCGATTTCAGATCTGGTTTATTCACATGTTCATCACAGTAACAGAAATCATTCACACGAATTTCACAGAATTTACAACAACACATACCAGATTCATATAAGAAAATCGACCAACACAGATGCACGAAAATTCACACAGATTCAGCATACGAAAATTCATCATAAAACACAGAACGCACAACTACTCTACCTTAAACCCGTATCAAATATATGAACCCGGATTAACCCCCTATACCTCGAATTTTCCAGCAAAGATTCTTCTTTTCGGGGTTCTACGGTTGATCATCTTGTTCTATGTATTCTAGCCTCCTTTCCTCAACTCTCTCTTCACTTCTTAGGGTTGCACAGACTAATTCTCCTAATTCCCTATTTTCTTTTTGTTAAACCTATATTTTAGGCCCTAATCATGATTTACCCATATTATCCTCAATTAACCTCCTCAATATTACCGTTTTACCCTTAATGGTTCTCCTAATTATTTT